>CM077091.1:18193332-18657781 GCA_039513925.1 Platanthera zijinensis
GGTAATATGATAACAGTTGAGTTCTAATTTTTTGTAATTATCTTGAAAAGTTACTAAGTATCTATTTTAGATCTCTAAGAAAAAATATCACTAGCAAATCTGGATTTGTCATCAACTATCATAAAGGTATAGACTTCCCTACCTTGAATATGAATTAACATAGTACCAACAAGTCCATATAAGAGGTTAAGACGCCTCTCAGAATCCTTGGACCCAATGATTGAGGAGGCATTTGTTTGCTTGCCCTTTTAGTATATAGAGCAAATGCCTTATTTGGTGCATTTCAAATTGGGTCCATTTTTTCCAACCCTTCACTGAAGAGCTTGCTGATAACCTTATAGTTCAAGTAAGTAAGCCTATTATTCCATTGCACGCAATAAGTGTATTTCTCATTTGCTTCAAGGCAAATTGGAGAATTGGAATCTGTAGAAAGAAAATTTAGACAATAAATATTTCCACTCCTAGTGCAAGTCAGAATGATCTCTTGGTCAGTTGACCTTTTGATTTTGCACATATCCTTGTGGAAAATAATGATATAGCCTAGATCATAGAGTTGGCTTATGCTAATCAGATTGTGTTGCAATCCTTCCACATAAGCAACTTTTGTGATGATAACTATGCTATTGGTGATCAAATAATAGACTTTTGTCACTCCTCTGTCCGAACCACCAAATATAACTTTGGGTGCATTCCTCATAGGAGCGAAATCTTTTAAATGACTTCTTATTCTAGTTATGTGCCTAGAACATCCACTGTCCAAATACCAGATAGGCATCTGATTGGTGCTTAGACATACCTGCAAAATAGATTTTATTTATCTTAGGAACCCAAAAAAATTTGGTTCCTTAGTTCTTGTTTTCCTTTGGTGCACTCAGACCAACAAAGAGAGACTTGGCTGTCTTTGATTTCCCAGTATGGGGTGCTATGGGATTAAACTAGGAATCTATGGCAAAATGCCCAACTTTGCCACTACACCAACATTTATGGGTGTTGTATCTTCTCTTCTGAACATTCCTAGAGGTGGATGGAGCATCATAATGCTTTTATTCAGTAGAAAAAACAACATCTTTCTTCCTATTTCTCTCAGCTAGAATCTGGCTGAATATTATCCTACAAGCAGGTTCTCTTAACTTATTCTGTTTGACAACAATACGTGTCTTCTTTGCAGCTGACATGGTGTTGATGTCATCAAAAATTATTAAGTCATAATTGATTGCAGTCATAGTTTATGTATTTGAATAATTCATGTTGCTTCTAGCACTCAATGCTTCTATGGAAGATCAGGAATCATTCTAAGTCCATTGGCATTGAGTCTAATCTGTTGATGTCATACATTATTCAAATTGACAGATATTGCACTCTAAAAGACGGAAACCACCGTATTTCTCTGACACATAATCTTGGGATAATTCCACCATTAATGTTGGCCATGCCGCTTACTTAAACAGTATAAAATCGTTGCGGATGTGAGATATAAAAGCTAATCGTGTGGGACTTTTACAAGAACTTTTTGGGAAATCTTTCTAAAACCCTAAGACGTAAAAGGTCACCGCCAACGGAGAGAAAATTATTTTTCATTGTCTTCAAGCTCGGTAATCTACACAGAATCTTTCAAAAGCTTTAAGAAGAATATCTCTGAAAGTATTCAACACAACATAATTTGTTTCTAATCTGATGATCATTTCCTGTTACTGTGGTGAAGAGAAGCTGTCAAGTGATACAACTAAAGAAGAAGACTCCAAAGCCTTTGTTCTAGAGTCATTATAACACTCTTTAAACCTATGTTAAGATCTCTCTGAGATATGAGTGTAGGACTAAGTTATAAAGGCTGAGTGCAGGATTTTTTCCAAAGTTTGAGGTAGGATTATTATATGGGATTTACGGTAGGCCTGTATTATAAAGGCTTGGGTAGGGCTTGCTTATGATCCTAAGGTAGAGGATTTGTTACTGTCTCTAAGGTAGGACTGTGAGAAATCTGAGTTGTAGGATTGGAATCTACTCTGAGGTGTAGGATCTTTGGAAGGATCTGAGGTGTAAGATATATTTATCTGAGTTTTGGAGGAGTTAGTCGAATCAAGCTTACTGCTAGATATGTGAAGGGGGAATTAGATGTACGCTAGATATGGGAATCACTATAAACTACTTATGTGTTCTTTATGTTCTTGAAAGCTACTAACCTTATAACAACACACCAAGTATAGTTCCAAAAGGGCTTTAAAGATTTATAAGAAACCTATTCACCCCCTCTAGTTGTTAGCTACCCTTAAAAGACTTTCGCATGTTTTCAAACATAAAAATAAATGTCTTTTATTAAAGTAAAGTAGAAGACAGGGTCGCCTTAGCGTCTAAGGTTTTCCCCTGCATGATGTGGCATCACATCATGTATTTTCTATCACTCTAATAAAATATAATTGTTGAGAAAATGTAGGTCTTGATTGTTGGCATTAAAGCCAGGTTGGTGATAGGTTTGGTTAAAATTGGTGGGTTGGAATTTTCTCAAAACAACCATTTTTAAACAAATTTCATTTTCACCTTATCTCATTTCATTTACATGCACACATTAATGTATCGTCAGTTTATCTTGGAGTAAGGATGAACACTACACTCATAAGTATGACAGAAGTATGCATGGCATATTAATTAGTTTGTGATGCAAAATATGTGTTTGTATATGGATTCTCATAGGCATAACAACATGTGACTATTATGTTGAAATGGGGGACTTAACATTATCATATGGATGCTCATTAGATTTTATTTTTATGTTACATGCGATATTATGTTGTATGGGATGCATAATATTTCATGTAGATGCCGCTCATGACCTGCACTAAGTCTATTTTAGAATTCTTAACACAATATGCATAATATAACATAGCAATAGCACACATGCTAAGTTAAGATCTACATGATTACACTCATACACACATGATTGAAAAGGAAGATTAAAGCATTCATGCATTCATAATATATGCACATGAGTCAAGAGGATGATGGTACATCATCCAAAGGTACGCATAACATCATTTTATGAATTCCCAGAGCAAGGTAACAACAAAATCAAGTATTTACACATTTCTAATTTAGTTTAAGTTATGTAATTCTAGTTTTCAAGCTGAGGTGTTGTAAGCTAGGTGTTGATCGATGCCCGTTTGTATTCGTAGGAAAGGCCTCCAAAATATTATCCGTTGAGTTCGACACCTAATCAAAGGTGAGTCTTCAGGTGCTCATAGTGAGGCAGTGATAAATGAACTACGTCAAAGTAATGAGACATTATTGAGGTAGATGGTCGCAATGTAGGCTCAGATCAAGACTTTGCTGACGACCATCTAAGCACAACAGGCTAAGGCGCAGGACCCTGTGGTGGGCCAGACTGTAGCTGACCGTCCCACTCCTCTTGTACCTCTTACCTAGTTACCTCCAGAAATGAATTTCATTTCGCATTTCCATCGTATAGGACTACCTATGTCGACAAGGATGAATTTATTACATTTGATGATTAGATCATAGTGATGGGAGAGATGTTATCTTATTCAGGGATTTCAGCGGAATAGAAGGTCATGATAGCTGCTTACCAGTTGAAGGGCCTTGCAAAGGCTGGTGGATTAGGGAAACGGGGACCCTCATTGGTGGGTGCTTATGTGAAAGTTTTAAGAAGATACTGCTGAAGAAGTTTTTGCCTTCGGTTTAGCAAGAAAGGGTGATGAACAACTTCTTACACATGAAGCTGTGACAACTCACAATGGGTGAGTACGAGGTAAATATTTGAAAGTTAAGCTAGTTTGCTCCGGAGATGGTCAGCACTGAGGCAGGCAGAGAAAAGTATTTTCTAGGTGGTCTTAGAAGTGACATTCAGCAATTGGCCAACATATATAGATCTGAGAGTTATGCGGAAGTTTTTGAAGCAGCTTTGAAGGTAGACGTGATCGAGAATACTGAAAATGATTTGATAAAGGCGAGGAAGGATTAGATAAAGGTTGATGATAGTGGAGGATCTCAGGCATCAGAACCAGCTCTGAAGAAAGGAAGCAAAGAAACATGCAGTTTTTGTGGTTGGCAAGACCATCCTCTGGAGAGGTGTTTTAAGAGGTTGAGTGTTCATAAATAGCTTCTGGTGAATGCGATCCAGGACACACCTAAGGAAGATCTTACTTGTTCCTACTATAAGAAGAGAGGGCTTGATGTTGCATGTTGCTTTTAAAAGTCAAGAGTTTACTTCTAGTGTGGTCAGAGGGGAATATAAGGGATCCAGTGCCTACAGTCCCAACACACGTTGCAGGCGGCTATACTGCCAGCCTTACCATCAACACCGCCACAACATATTGACAAACAAAAGGAAAAGTTGAATGTGTTGACCAAGGAAGAAGCTTAATCGTCACCCAGGTGATCTTAGGTAGATTTCGACCTAGCTTATTACCTTTTATTGTGGATTTAAGTTTCTAATTTCCTTTAGTCAGGTGCATGACCTTTATAGGCAAGTTTAAAGTGATGAATATGCGGGCTTGTGTTCTTTTTTATCCGGGTGCTACCCACTTATTCATGGCAAGGAGTTTTGTAGACCAACATTGTTAGGCTTTCGATCGGTTGGATGTTCCTATTAACGTCAAGTTCCCCTCAGGAGATCTGGTGGTGTCAAAATAGGGTATTCGAAAGTGCACTATCTTGTTAGGAGGATTCCTTTCATTTGTCGACCTGAACGTATTAGATTTGGGGATTTTGATGTGATTTTGGCCATGGATTGGTTGTCGAGTTATGATGCATTCATTCAATGCAAGGCTAAGCATTTGGATTTCTAGATAGATAATGTCCAACCCATGAGCAAGTATATCTTGCCTCATAAGGACTCCTTAATAATTTTTGTAGTACGTGCTCGATAATATTTAGAGTCTTGCTGTAAGGCTTATCTTATTTCAATTTTTGAAGCTGCTCGTAGTGCGCCGCGTGTTGAGGAAATTCCCGTAGTATGAGAGTTTCCAGATGTTTTTCTAGCAAGTCTTCAAAGACTTCCTCCTGAGAAATATGTGGAGTTTGTTATAGATCTTTATCCATGTAGTCATCCTATTACAAAAACACCTTAACATATGGAGCCGTGTGAGTTGGAGGAGATGCGCACCCTGTTAGATGATTTGTTGCATTGTGTCTTTATCAAGCCTTGTTCTTTGCCATGGGGTGCTCTAGTCCTCTTTGTGAGCAAAATGTATGGATCAATGAGGTTGTGTATAGACTATTGAGAGCTTAATAAGGTGACGATCATGAACAAATATCTATTGCCTCAGATTGACGATTTATTTTACCAATTGTGAGGTAGTTCTTTTTTTACAAAGATTGACCTTCGCTCAGGCAATCATCAGTTAAGAATCTGCGAGTCGGTTGTACCGTTGACAGCTTTTTGTTTTCGGTACGACCATTTTGTTCTTTTGGTGATGTCATTTGGTTTAGTGAATGCACCCTCTACATTCATGGACATGATGAAGTGAGTGTTCAATAACTTTATGGAACATTCCGTGGCGGTATTCATCAATCATGTTTTGGTATATTCTAAAAGTACTTAAGAGCACGCTTTGCATCTATGCTTAGTTTTGGCTACTATGAGGGAGCACAAGTTGTATGCAAAGTTAAGTGAGTGTGAATTTTGGTTATCTCAGGTGTCCTTCTTGGGTCACATTGTAAGTAAAGATGGTATCTCCATGGACCCATCTAAGATAACCACAGTGTTGGATTGGAGGAGGCCTACAATGCCTAAGGAGATAAGAAGCTTCTTGTGCCTGACAGGTTTATATAGAAGATTTATGCAATGATTTTCAGTGTTGTCTGTACCTTTGACCAAGCTTATGGAGAAGAGCACATATTTTAATTGGAGCGATGCCTGATGAGTCCTATTTATATAGTGATTTTCGGACTCATGTGGGCTAGTTTCCTTAAGCAAGCACTTCACTTTTAGTTCGTTATAGTATATATTTCATCTTATCTTTATTTCCATAGGAAAGGTACACTTTGGCCTATGGTTGTGTATTTTGTACTTTTATTGATTGTACTCCCTATTGCGATTGCCTGAAATGTCTGCACATATCAGTGATTTATTTTTCCTATTGGTACATGGGTCGTGTGCGTGTTCCAGGAGTGTTTGGAAACAGGAATACTGCACACGCTCATCGGATCTATTGCACACGACCACTGGTCATGCACCACTGATCGTTCGCACTAGTATTCAGTTTTCCAAGTTCTGTAGGGGCTAACGTACGATCACTTGACACAGTTCGTACGACCACCGGTCGTGTGCCACTGATTGTGTGCATTGATTCAATTTTTCCCGAAGTTTTGTCTGGGGTAATCGCATGATCATTAGACATAGTGAGCATGACTACCGGTCATGCACTACTCCTCGTGCGCATTATCCTAGTTTTCCTTTGAGTTCTGCCATGCCAATATGCACGATCACTGGACATAGTGCGCACGACCACTGGTCATGTGCCCGTGATCATGCACATTGTTATTTCTAATGTCTATATATATGCAGGTTCTGCCCTAATTCAGGAGATCGATACATTTTCTCCACCATTTTTGTCTCTGAGGAGGGATTCTGCCATTCCCATTCATCTTCCACCATAGGGAGGTGCTCCAGGCAAGTTTTCACAGCCAAATCCAAGCCGAAGCTTCCTCTCAGCCTCCTCCTTCATCCTTGAGTTTCAAGAAGAGTTTTGACCTAGATTTCTCCATCAAGCTAGGAGAAAATTGTGCCATCCTCCACCGGCTTGTGACACGAAGAATACGGGTCCATTGGGAGTGAGTGACAGCCTCCTCTACCCAGATGCAGTTGAGGACCGAGCTAGGACGCGGATTGACAACCCGGCGAATCCTACCGTGAATCCTCAGCAAGACTTCGGATCCCGTCGATTTCGCACACTTTTCTTCTCTTGTTGTTGATAGTATAGTTGATCTCTTTGTATATGATGAAGTAAGTTTATTTTGTCAAACATTTGTATCCAGTCAGTTCTATGTGATTTCATATTAATGTTATTTTCTTGAGGTGCGCCTTTATTTTCCATCCACCACCACATCCTGTTTTGTCGTTCTAGCAATTTCTAGAAGCTTGCGTAAAAAGAAGATGCTCTCGACACTCATTTCGCCATTCTCACAACCTCATCCGCAAGTCTACTCGTCCATCCGCCCAGTGATTCGATGCATAGCGGCCAGACTAGTCTTCCATCCCGCCTGACGAAGCATTGCATAATGACATTGCATAGGAGTAGTTTGTAGCATTTTACTTTCTTTTTTCGCAACAACCAACCCCCTTTGTTAACCCCGACCTAAGGACTTCAATCTCAAGTCCTCCTCAAAATTAACTCCACCTTGCTATGTTCCCTCGAGATTGATACTTGGGTAAATTCGCCCATTTTATATTACTTGTGCGACCGGTACGCTTGCTGTTCAACCGCATCAAGTTTTTGGCACCATTGTTGGGGAACACAGTCGTGTGAGTTTTTGGAGAGGGAGATAGTAGATCGAATCCCTTTTCCATTTGTACATTTCATTTTCTTCTTTGCTTTAGCTTTTAGAAATTTTTCTTTGCTCATTTCTTTTTTCCCTTTTCTGAATTTTGATTTAGATAGCAAATCCGTGTTTTTTTTATTCTATCTATGTAGCACTTTTTCGAAAATTATTTTTCTTCGCGATGTATTCTGTAGTTGAGTGCCATCTACTTGACACTTTGTGCCGACGCATCGACTCCATGGGTGTTAAGAATGTCGAGCACTGTATTCGGTGTTTGATATGTCAAGGTGTGGACCACATGTTGAAGGATTGCCCTCGTTTGTGAGAGCCTTCTACCTTTGTGTGTGTGTGCGCAAAAACCTCCCATTCGTGGTAGACTGTTGTGCATAGGCCTACCAGGGTGTTTCCTGGCCCATACACTTACATAGCGCACTTTCCTCATTCTTTACCCGTTATGATTACCAAAGAATCTCTCGCCGCATACAGATCTTTCATGGGTCCCTCGGTTCCTTTTTATAAGCTTCCCTTGAGTGATGACGATCGCTCTTGTGTTAGCCAACAAAAAGAGCATCAGGAATCCATGGGTGCTCCTATATGGGACGCAAAGATTATTCCTCTCGACGGGCTGGTGTCAGGTGATGATTTTGCAATGGGGCCTAATCATTCAATGATTGATTTTGAGAGCAGTTTGCCCCTCCGGAATTTTTGCCTGATGGTGCTACGCTATTTTTGTGTGAGTCGGCTGATGATGTTGTATTCGTGGATGATTCGGTGCCTAAGGATGCGCCGATGTGGTATGAGGAATATCCCCTTTCTGATGTGGAGGTCTGCACCTCCTTATTGGACGAGGCGTTCCCTCTTACCACTGCGGACCTCGAGTTCTCGGATTCCCCCCGATACGACTCGTATGATACCGACGATGATCTATGCTTGGATCTCGCTGAGAGTGAAACCGGGATCACTCTCCGATTTTGTGATTATTTTAGTTCTTCATCTCTTTTATTACTTGATCCCCCTTCTTTATCTGAGCCTGTGCAGGAGGAGTCTCCATGGGTATATTGGGATGACGATGTGCCTTGTGCTCATGCCGTCGCCATCGCTTCCTGCATACCTATGGTGGACGATACCTTGCTCGGCAAGGATTTCTTTTGTGATAAGATGAGCGAGGACCAGCGCGCCTCCTCCTCTTATTTCCTATTTCCTCTACCTATGTTGAGCAGGTATTATTATGTAGGTAGAGGGATAACTGCTCTATCTCCGTATCGGTACTCCTTACCGCAACAGATATTAGGCAAGTTACCTATGCACTTTTTTTTCATAGGCACATTAGCTAGAAATGTATAGAATTTAATAAGTCGTACTGGGAGGACATTAACCACAGTAGTTATCTTTCATTTCCTGTATTTTTTTATTTTAATGTGTATTTTAGTTTTAGTATTTCTTTGTATTTTGTATATTTTTCTTTTGTTTTTACGGAGCTCACCCCTACAGGTATTCATGGCAAATTCATATTGGCGGGGTTGTGATTCTTCGTTTGGCGAACATGCCTATATTTTTCACTCATTTTCTGGTATGCCCACTAGTTGAGCATTGGGTAACCTCTTCCCTAGTCTGTATCTGATTTCAATTTCAATATCATTTATTATGTAGCTTAGTTTAAGTCTAGGGGAGGGCCATTATTTTTTACCTTTTGCACGCGCACATTTCATGTGTAAACTAGAAGCTTTTATAGTTTTATTTTGATTAGTTTATTGAATCACACACCACTACACCCACATGAGCGCATGCTTAACTGTTAGCGTGCTATGGGTTAAACTCGTTTCATTTGTATGATTTGGGAAAATTATTGTGCTGTCATAGGATTGTGAGACGGAGTAAAATGTTGACTCTTGTAGTGCTCCTAGTCGAGTGCTTTCGTCTCTTGTAGAAATTGGAGTAGATTTAATTTTTCTGTATGCTTATAGTTTTATAATTTTCTAATTGCGTAAAAACTTTTTATTCTACTCAAAAATTGGTGAATCCGGTGTGACTCGAACGGTAGTGTAGGGATGTGTGTAGCCAACACTAGACTCGTTTTGCTCGAGTCAGGAGGAAGGATCATCTTTCTGGTGGCTAAGAACTTTCCCCAAGCTACTCTCGAAGCATTGGTGCCCGGTTAGTTAAGCGTGAGTGTGATGTAGGCCATCATGTTGGCCCGGTTGAGCTTTGTACCATTACTAACGTCTTATCCTCGCTAAGCCCCGTTGTGCCTACCCCTTTTTTTGATTCAGCTGCACCATTATTTCACCAAAGCCTCATAGCCAATCCTAGTCGCACACCCATGTTTAGCTTTAGTGTTTTACACTTTCATTTTGGGGTGTTGATGTGGTGATATTCATTGTGAATATGTGGATGTGCTCAAAGTTTATATTTGCTAATATTGTTAAAATAAAGATATATTGAAAAAAGGTTTCTGAAAAAGAAAAGTGAAAAGAAAAAGTTTGATTGAAAATCCTTTTGGAGATGTGATTATAATTGGAGTAGGCAGTGCACACACCTATATGTTAAAAGTTAAGTCTGAGAGTGTGGTGTACCTACATATATTTTTGTTAGCTGATGGATTCTCTTTTCTATGCTAGCTCATTTGGGTTAGGTGCATAGCCTTTCTATTTATCTTTGTTTACCTCACTGTAACCCATGCCCCACGATTATCCTAAAGTCCTACGGATTCTCGCTTGAGTCGAACTAGTACTGTGGAGAGAGTCTGAACGGGCAAGCGTATGGTCCCCAACATTGGTAGATTCCTTTGGAGGTGATCCTGAGCCCCGGTCTTTGGCAAAGCTCACCTTAGTGGCATGCCAACTTTCTTCCTACGCGTGACCGGAAGATTCACTGTGATTCTATTTTTGAGTAGTAATAAAATTTTGATACGCATTGTGAAAAGTATAAACTATTTTGCATACTTAGAAATTTCTTCTATTATATTTTTATGCCCACGGGCATGCGATTTCGCATGGTACTCCATATCACAATTTTTATGTTAGCTAAATCATTTTTTCTGTCGGCAAAGATTTTGTTTGCTCGGGACGCAAAAATAGTTAAGCCTGGAGGTGTGATTAGTCCTATTTATATAGTGATTTTCTGACTCATCTGGGCTAGTTTTCTTACGCAAACACTTCACTTTTAGTTTGTTATCATATATATTTCATCTTATCTTTATTTCCATAGGAAGTGCACACTTAGGCCCGTGGTTGTGTTTTTTTATACTTTTATAAATTATACTCCTTATTGCGATTGCCTAGAATGTCTGCACATATCAGTGATTTGTTTTCCCTATTGGTATAGGGGTCGTGTGCGTGTTCAGGGTGTGTTTGGAAACATGAATACTGCGCACGCTCATCGGATCTATTGTACACGACCACTGGTCGTGCGCCACTAATCGTGCGCATTAGTATTCAGTTTTCCAAGTTCTGCCGGGGCTAATACATGACCACTGGACACAGTGCGCACGACCACTGGTCATGCATTACTGCTCATGTGCATTATCCCAGTTTTCCTTTGAGTTCTGTCAAGCCAATACGAACGATCACTGGACATAGTGCCCACTACCACTGGTCGTTCACTCATGATCATGCACATTGTTATTTCTACTGTCTATATATACGCAGGTTCTGCCCTAATTAGGGAGACCGACACATTTGCTCCGTTGTTTTCATATCTGAGGAGGAATTCTGCCATTCTCCTTCATCTTCCACCATTGGGAGGTGCTTCGGGAAAGCTCTTACCGCCAAATCCAAGCCGGAGCTTCCTCTCGGCCTCCTCCTTCATCCTTGAGCTTCAAGAAGAGTTTTGACCTAGCTTTATCCATCAAGCTAGGAGAAGTTTGTGACATCCTACACCGGCTCGTGACATGTAGAATACGGGTCCATTGGGAGTGAGTGACAGCCTCCTCTACCCCAGATGTAGTTGAGGATCGATCTATGACTCAGATTGATAACCCGACGAATCCTACCATGAATCCTCAGCAAGACTTCGGATCTGGTCGATTTCGCACACTTTTCTTCTCTTGTGGTTGATAGTATAATTTATCTCTTTGTATATGATGAAGTATGTTTATTTTGTAAAATATTTGTATCCAATCATGTCTATGTGATTTCATATTCATGTTATTTGCTTGAGGTGTACCTTTATTTTCCGTCCGCCACCACATAATATTTTGTCATTCTAGCAATTGCTAGAAGCGTGCATAGCAAAGATGTTCTCTCGACCCTCATTCCTCCATTCTCACCACCTCATCCGCAAGCCTACTCGTCCATCCGCCCAGCAATTCAGTGCATAGCGGCCCGACTAGTCTTCCATCCAACCTGGCGAAGCATTGCATAGCGATATTTCATAGGAGTAGTTTGTAGCATTTTACTTTCTTTTTACGCAACAACCAAACCACCCTTTGTTAACCCCGACCTAAGGAGTTCAATCTCAAGTCCTCCTCGAAATTAACTCCACCTTATTGTGTTCCCTCAAGATCGATACTTGGGAAAATTCACCCATTTTATATTACTTGGGCGACCGGTACACTTGTTGTTCAACTGCATCAATGCCAATAAGGAAGCTTTTCAGAAATTAAAGAGGGGGTTATGCTCTGCTTTAGATTGGCTTTGCCTAGCGAGGGGGTGGAGTATGTCGTTTATATGGATGTTTCTAGAGTTGGGCTCGGCTGTGTTTTGATGCAGAAAGGAAATGTTATTGCGTATGATTCAAGACAATTGAAGGTTGATAAGAGGAATTATCCTAAGCAAGACATGGTATTTGCTACAATTATTTATGCTTCGAAGTTATAGAGACATTTTTTGTATAAGGTGTCATGCAAGATAATCACAAATCATAAGATCTTGAAGTACATCTTCACTCAAAAGTAGCTGAATCTACGCCAACGAAGATGGTTAGAGTATGATGCGGACTATGAGGTTGATATAATTTATCATCCGGCCAAGGATAATATGGTGGTAGGCACCGTGAACTGAAAGGCAATGATTGTCTTTAATCTTTCTATACAATACATGTTGGAGGAGTTCTTATTGATTAACATGACTATTGGGGGTAGAGCCTTGTCGAGTAGCTTGGAAGTTGAATAGCCTTCGTGGATTATGCTTTCAAGATTACATCAGAAGGATGATCCAGATTTGCAGCATATCAAGAGTAGTGCTAAAAAGGGAGAATTACTAGATTTTTACATTGATGATGTTGGTACCCTGAAGTACCGCGGTAGATATTTCATTCCCGCTATTGGGGATATTCGAGCAAAATTTTGTGAAGAAGCACACAGTTCTAGTGTTGCATATCATACTTATTCTACGAAGATGTGCCGAGATCTGTAGTGGATTATCTAGTGTTCAGGCATGACAAATGATATAACAAGATTTGTATCTGAGTGCTATACTTGCCAGTATATCAAGGCAGATCATAGGAGGTCTGGAGGTAAGGTTACACCTTTGGATATTTTAAGCTGGAAGTGGGAAAGTATTTCTATGGATTTCATTACCAGTTTGCCGAGGTCCCCCCAAGGGCATGATACTGTGTGGGTCATTGTCAATAGATTGAAGAAGTGAGCTCACTTAGTGCCTTTAAAGATTATGTTGGATTTGGTGTCAAACCTTAGAGAGGGGTGAAAAAGGTTTTTAATTAAAGTTCAGAATTAAAATTAATTTTACTAGGGAAAACCTATTGTGGAAGTTAACTTGGGGTGGTAGGAAGGCACCTCTTGGAGGTAGGTCACAAAGAGCAATTTTCCTTGCAAAATTGTTGATTACTACTTTGCACACACAACTCAAAATCTTAGCAACATGCAGCCATGAATACACACTAGACGAAAAAGAACTTTAATTTTATTCAAAATCTAAAAAATTGGTTTACAATAACAAACGTAGATCTCCGTGAAACCAGAGATCGGAGGCGATGAATAAAATAATATTTTAGTTTTTATTTCCACCCACCCAGGACCGGTTACCTCTCTCTTCTTTCCAAGAAGATTGATGAGCAAAAAATTCACCTTCCTCCCATGAAGGGTCATAGAGCCCACTAGATCTCCCAGATCTAGAAGTTCTCCTAAAACTATTTCCCACAAATTCCACCCAGAAATCTAACGGCCTCCCAGGCCGATTTCTCACACACTCAAACAAAATAGAAAGGTGAAAATCCAAGTAAGAATAAAAGAGTTCAAAATTAGTGCTCCCTTAAAATAAGAAATACTTCGTAGAAAGGTTTGCGATCCAGGCTTCTGAAAATCGTTCTTGGTGCATTCAATCAGTAGCTAATGGTCTTTGGAAAATGTGCTCACCGGAGTACATTGATCATGAACAGGAGGGAGAAATTTTGCCTTTCCTTGCTTGGAGACGGTGGTTCGTACCAACATAGTTGGCAGATGAACCCTAGGTGTGTAATTCTCCTTCTTGTCTCTTTAGGAAAAGAAACACGCACTTTTATACTCTTTGTTAAAATAAGCTACCGTCGGTGGCAGAGCTAGCGCCCGACAGTAGGCGTTCTCACACAATGTTGACAACTGTCCCCTAAATTATGAAAAATATCCCAAAATAATATTCGCGCCATTCTTGGATACCATGGTGCGGTAAGGCTAATGCCTGGCAATATCGCTTTTGTCTCAAAACATTGACTCAACAGTTCATCAAAATGTCTAGCACCCGGTGGTATAGCTAGCGCCTGGAGGTAGGTCATCGAGAGGACTCTTTGCACGCAATATTAATTCTTTAACGCTAGTTCCAGTGGTAGTGCTAGCGCCCGGTGGTAGGTAATAAAACTTGAAGCTTTACTTCTTCATACATGCACATCTGCACTCTATACCTAAACACAAGTATGATCAAATATAACATGGGATTTTATAATGTCAAATTAAAGAGATATGAACTAAGGGTTCCAACAAACTCCCCCTTTGATAATATCAAACCCCGTTCATAAGATTTAAATCATTAGTAGCAAGGTATAGTATAGTTCAACAATAATCATGAAATATAGGCCGAATTATGACTAGTATGAATCCCCCTACATATGTGCTTCCACAATACGTGATCTTCCCCTATGTGACAAATATAATGTGCTCATCAAAAAATAAGTCTCCCCTTTTGATAATATCAAAAGGGTGCAGAAGTGACAGTAGTGGCTAGATATTAATCATGATGAAGTTTTGGTACAACAAACACACACTCATGGGAGAAATAAAAAATGTTTTGGATAGACCTAGCCTGTCATAACTGGCATTTTCTCAAAATATAAATATATTTTCATAGTGAGAGGAAATACGCGTCATGATGTCATGCCGTGTAGGGGATAACTACAAATACTCAGGCTGCTCTGTCTCTTCGTTTATTTTTATAAAAGACACATATATTTTATGTTAAAGAACATGATTTAAGTTTAGAGTTCAAAGAACGTGTCCCTCGGTTCAGTGGATCAGCTAGTACACAAGTAGAAAAGTATTTATATATATATATAAGAATTCGTGCATGGGGGACTGCATACGGGGCAACATTTGTCGCGGGGGTGACATTTTCTAGGGGTGCATTGGTTGGTGCGACAACATTGGTTGGGGGAGGCAACATTGGTCGGGGGGCGACATTGGTCATGGGAGGCGACATTGGTTGTGGGCTGGGACATTGGTAATGAGAGGTGACGTTGGTTGGGGGCAGCGACATTGTTCATGGGCGGCGATATTGGTCGTGGGTGGTGACATTGGTCGGGGGCAGCGACATTGGACAGCGACATTAATCGTGGGGGTGACATTGTTAAATGGAGATGACATTGGTCATGGGGGGAGACATTGGTCATGGGGGCAACATCGATTGTGGACGGGAACATTGGTCCTGGGGGGAGGGGAGGCAACATTGGTTGTGGATGGCGACATTGGTCATGGGGGCTTCATTGGTCGTGGGCAGCGACATTGGTCGAGGGCCGCGACATTTTTCGTGGGTGGCAACATTAGTCGTGGGTGGTGATATTGGTCATGGGTGGCGACATTGGTTATATCAACACAATTAGATGTGGAAGACAACATTGATCGTTGGGGGTGACATTAGTGGTGGCGGCAATATGCTGCGAGGGCAGTGACATGCTGCAGGGGGACGATGACATGCGGCGGGGTAGTATAATTTTGGTGAGGGTAGCGACTTGCAGCAACATTCAATGTGGGGTCATTCAGTGGGGTGGTGACATAATCATTATGTTCAAAATGAGTTTTTTTCTTGATGGTGATCATAATCATTGTCATGTTAAACACATATTTTAAGACAATGGATTTAAGGATCAAGTTAATGTTTGATGCATAAAGGCAATATGAGAAAATGACAATATTGCAATCAATACAGACTCGTAGCAAACATAACTATATATGTATAGAACCGATGACACAACCGCTCATCGCAATCGAATAATAATGGAAATATTAGGCTCCTAGCTGCGAGCAGTGAGCCTGTCATTTATTTAATGATTTTGTCTATAAAAACTAATAATTAAGGCTCCGTTTGGGGGACTTGTTTTCACAATTCAAGCGGTTATGACCGCATGAATCTGACCATAATTAAGGTCAGGTTCATGCGGTCGTAACTTCTTGACCGGTGAAAATAAGTCCCCCAAAATGGAGCTTAAGTAATGTAACTTTTCAAATCTTAGACGATTCTATCATTCTACAATTTGATAAATTAGCTCCATCTTTCATAATAGAAAATAAAGTGTCACTTTGGGAATAAGGGAAATCAATATAGCAGTATAAAAATAACTCAGATAATAACCTTGTGAAATCCTTAGACACTGCCAGGTAATTAACGATTACTTGCATTTGGAACTTTCATGACAGCTGTTTTAGCCCCATATTGTATTTTCTTAGTGTGTGGCTTAGAAATTCTGATCGGTTGCTAAAATTCAGCGAATTTGGAAGATTCTGGCGAAGTTTGGGCCTTAAACAACATGCATTTTTAAAAAAATAATGTTGTTGATTACTTCTGACCATGATGTTCATAAATATGTTAAAAATTGCTACTGCTATCCAACACTATTCTTTATGTCGATGCTTGTAGCTATATAATAATTACATGGGATTAATTACACCTGAAATATATAGTTTGATTAGGTTTTCTTTTTAACTTTATTATATTAAATGAGTTATAATTTAGTCCAGGTGAAGCCATGATTGAGTATTATCAGTATGAATCATTTACAATCAAGAAACACAAACTATAGGAATATTCAATCAAAAAAGAATGAGAATAAGATGACCAACAAAATGATTTCTAAAAACATGAAAAAAATGAGAATAAGAAGAAACCTTCTTCCATTCCTTCTTATGCTCGGAAGCTCGCAGATAAAGCTCTCCTCTGATCGCATATGCCACCTTCTTCACATTATCGTTGAGGGATTCATAGTCCAGCAACTTGGGTAGCATGATTCCTCACTCCCGCTGATCTTTGTGAACACAGATTGCTGCAAGAAAGTAATCAATAGTTGTAAAATAGTAAAAAGAACATCTCAAAACTCATTGAAGGGTGTGGTGTTGGCTAGGGATCCATAAGCGGTGGATCTTATCGGAGGTTTGAAGGATGTGGTTTTGGCTAGGGCTTCAGAAGCGGTGGATCTATTGATGTCGGAATTTCGTGGAGGAGAGGAGTCCCGGTTGAAGATGTTATCTTGGGAAGATGACCTAGCATCATTCTGTCTACGGAGAATGACTTTGTTGATAGCGTGGTCTCCATGGAAAATTGAAACAATGGAGGAAGGTGATCGGGATGGGAAGAAAAGAACCTTAGCCATCGCATTGAGGATGTCATTGATGGATCCACGAAGAAGAAGAGGCAAGTATGGTCTGTCGATTTCGTTGATGTAGTCGGCCAAGAGAAAGGCTCGCCATTGTCGTCGGCCAAGAGAAAGGCGAGGAACAGCAACAGCCATCATGACGAGCAGTGCAACCCCCTGTACAGAAAAAGAAGATGGGGGTATCAGGATTTTGAGGTGGATGAACAGTGCATGTCTCTTTTATTTAAATCCTGATCCCTCCAAATGACCAAAATACCCCCCAAATAACTCACAAAAGCTTGTTTTATGAGGCCATTTTCGCATTAAAATTTTACACCATTGACTGATTAGGTCCTTGCTTATAGGATAAAGATATGTATATATATGCAGTGAAAAATAAAATAGAAAGTTTAATTCATTTTGTCCTACATAAACAAGATGACCCAATAATGAATTAATGATATGCAAGTTTCTAAATTTAAGTATAAGTAGAAAAAGAACTTTTAAGATCTTCAAAATAGAGTGACATTTGGTTGAAATAATGTCATGGGTATGAGTAAAGGTGCCAATTTTTATAGGTATAAAATGACTAATATGCATCCAATCATAAAACTTTTCGAGAGAGCAACGCATCTACATCAGACAATAGTAGTAGTAGAAACAACAAATAAACAATCTACACAAAAGGGAAATACATTATGGGTGCCAACAATCTGACACGAACCCATAACATCAACAGTACAAGTCTAAGATATACTACAAAGTCAGAAAAAAATACTACCTCTCACTGATGAGTGGAAAAGAAATCAGCTACAGAAGCCTGTAAGAATCAAACTCGGACAACTCTAACTGCTACTGGTCCAAACCTAAAGAATTCAAAAAGAAAAGAATGCCTCAACACAAAGTGGCAATCAATAGCTCAAACAAAAATTAAAAGGTTAATTAGTTATAGAAGTTTCCCACCCAACAAGACTAGATGTGAAACAACAATAAACAAAGGTCATATGAACAATAAATAGAAATAATTCTGCACGAATTTGCTATATGAGAGAAAGACTTGCACCAAGTGCGATAAGTATTTGTATAATTGATCATATATTCATATAATAAAAGAGAATGACTGGCTCAAAAAGTGAATCATTAACACCGGGAATAAAATGGAACAGAGGTGGTGGCATTCTTTCTAACACAAACCATCATACAAAACATCCAAAAACACACTTTGATGGTGGTCATCCATTCCAACCCAACCAACAGTCCATAATAAAAACCACTGGATGCAATATTCACAAACAAACACTATAATGGTGGTCATCCATTCCAACCCAACTTATAGTCCATATATATCATAACCAAAATCTTACACCTCACAAGACTTGACATCGGATCACCACGATGATGCATGGAAAACCCAGAATTTTCGAGTAAAAACAGTCCTCACTACAAATTCATCGAGACCATGCATTGATTTTGCATCCGACGAATTGTCGTAACAACTCGTCAAATCTTACCACAATACTCAATAAACTTGATGTAACAACTCGATGAATTTGTCTTGACTGCTCGACAAATTCGGCTTAACCACTCGACAAAATAACTTAACAACTCAATGAATTGACTTAACTACACAATGCACTCAACAAAATTCTCAAAAAACTCAACGAACCTCACATAAATACTCGGTGAATTTTACGTGACTACTCGACGAATTATACGTGACTACTCAACACATTTCACCTAACTACTTAACAAATTTTAACTAAAGACAACAAAAAATCATTATCATCGGAAAAGACCATCACAAGGTAATAAAATTTTAATTTCATCGGTCTTGGAATTTTAAAGAAAAGAAGAAGATGAACTAAAAAAAGGCAAAGCAAGAGGGATAGTCCACCACTTGCCTTAAGTGTTCCGATCTCCGGCCTCCTAATCATTCCACGTCAAGGATCGGCCGGCAAAAAAACCTGACAACAAATTTATGATATGATATAGATGAAAAGGAAAGTTATGGCTACTCACTCTGTTAACCCCAGAATCCGTAACATGTTCAGTAGGATAGATCCTTCTCTTTTTCCACGAAGACTCGAAAGTCTCAGTCCGCACAGGTTGTCATGTCCTTGAAGCCGGATTTTCCATAACAGCAGACTCCAGAGCCAGTCCGCATAAGTTCCACCATCAGGGTTCTAGCACCTCATTTAGCAGCGGACTCAATCCTTCAGTCTGCCCAGTTCTCCCAGCCTTGATCAGCTTCCAGATCACCCGCCAGGTTTTCAAGCAGACTCCAGAGTCAGTCCGCACAGGTCCCGGACCTTCAGCTAGGATAATTCCCTACAGTTGGAAGGAAGCTCCAGCTCGCGAGTCCAGTCCGCCCCTCTTGAGCGGACTGTTTGTCTTTTCCTTTTTGATTCCCGTCACCGCTTCCCGGTTCTCTTATACTATGGGCAGCCGGTTATTTTAGCCCTACCCATTTGGGTAGGCTCCCAAACCTATAAATAGGGGGAGGTGGTGCACCCTAAGTCAAGTTGGCTCGAGCCTAGAGGCCCATTTATTAAAGGTTGTAGACTCAGATCTCGGACTTTTGTTGTCTCGAATCTGTGTTGATCCCCTTTTTCCTTGGTCCATTAGTAAACGGTTGCTTGCAGTTTCCATCTCTCTTCTTTCCCTTTTTGCCGAAATTTGAGAGCGCATTTTATGCATCAACATCAACAAGTGACCTTCAGATTCAAGCTATCGTTGAAGTTCACGGACTGAGATGTCTGATCGCCGATCATCTCATTATCATGCCCGCTTAGGTCGCTCGAGCTCCTCGGACGACCTGCGGGACGCGCTCGACCGATCCCGGAGAGAGGCCGAGCAATCTCGGAGAGAGACCAACCAGCGCCTTGACGTGATCAGCTAGGCTCTGGTCGCGCTCACTCAGCGACTCGATCAACCTAGGGTGGTATTCGCGGATGAGCCAGTCCGCAACACCCCTGTCCGCCAAGCGTCAGCTGCAACGCCACCGCCCGCAAGCTCGCCCATCCAGCCTGCAGCCCCACCAAGGCCTCAAGCCGACGAGTTCGCTCCACTTATGGATTTTTTCCGCAAAGTAGCCCGGGGAAGTCCAGCCCGCCGACTTAACTTTGCGGAAGATAATCAAGCCGTGTGACCTCCTGTGATTTCTGTTATAGCCCAAGCTGGCGAGTCCCCTTTTGTTGATAAGATTCGTCAGGAGAAGGCTCCTAATAACTTCAGAGAACCTCGCATCCCATTTTACACTAGAGAAACAGATCTTTTCGCTCATCTCCAATCTTTTGAAGATGTCGTAGCAATGAGGTGCTTGTTAGATGGTTTGAAATGCAAGTTCTTAGTAACCACTTTCGACGGCCGGGCCTGAGAATGGTTTCATTAACTGTATCCCGGATCCATCGCCAGTTTTGCTGAGTTGCGCCAAGAGCTGCTGCTAAGGTTTGCCACTTCCAAGAAGAGGAAGAGTGGGTCGGCTACCCTCTTCAAGATCAAGCAAGCAGACAATAAGTCGGTGGCGCAATTTGTGGATCGCTTCCAGAGGGAGAAGCTGGGAGTCAGGAATATGGACCCTGAGTTCTATAAGATCGCCCTAATTAACGGACTCAAAGAAGGGTCGTTGAAGTTTGAAGCAACCACCAAAGATCCGGCCACATTCCAAGATCTGATAGCCTTGGCTAACACCTTCATAGAATGGGAGAGTGCCAACCCTTCATATGTATCCAATTTAACTGTGAAGGAAGAAAAGAAAGACATCGCCAATTCCTCTACAGCTAATCGAGCATCCAGACCCCCTTTACCAGAGTATCAGCCTCTGACGCACAGGGGAATAAATTTCCGACACAAGCGGCCTTATCAAAATCATCAACAATTTTATGAGCAAAAACCATCGCTGGCCGCTACACCTGTTTCTGTTGCTCCTCGAATCCTGTCTGTCCTTCAAATTCGAGATAGCACATCTTCAGATGATCAGCAAAGCCATGATCCCTTGGAAGAGCTCGTTGTTATGTGCCTGACGATAGATGAAGTTCTCCAGGTCCTGCAAAAGATAACTGAGTCCAAGAAAGAATTCCAGAAGGCAGAAGGAAAGGTTCGAAATGCGGACCATTTATGTGCATTCCATAGAGAAAAGGGGCACCCGACTGAAGATTGCAGAGCTCTCCGGCAGCTTGTGGAGAGACTGCTTGCCGTAGGGAAGATGAGGGGCCTCATAATAAAAGAGACTTCATCAAAGCCATCCACCTCTAAAGGCAAGGAGGTTGACGAAGTCTCTTGGGAAAATGAAGACACTGAGAGAGTGGGATACTATGGAAACATTAAGATCGGAGAGAGTATTGATGCGGGTGACGTGGGTGTCCTCGAGGATCTATTTTGCATCCATGGAGGAGCGGGTGCAGAATCAAGAAGAAAGTCTTCCTTGGCAAGGATCTCGCGACATGAGGTAGCCATGAATTCTACAGCTCCCCCAATGGAAGTTGTTACTTTTGGTCCAGACGATCTCCCAAAGATAGCCAACCCATTCAACGACGCAATTGTAATCAGAGCAATCATTGAGAACTATACAGTTCCAAGGATTTTGGTAGACACTAGAAGTTCGGTCAAACATATATTCAAAAATGTTTATGAGGCCCTAAGGTATGAAAAGACTTTGCTCTCCACCGAAGGGCCACTGTATGGCTTCGCGGGCGAGAAGAAAGAAGTTGAAGGGAGCGTCAAACTCTCAGTGACACTCGGGGGAGTGTCAAAGCTTATAAGATTCATGATAGTTGATGCGGCAAGAAGTTATTGCGCCATCTTTGGAAGACCTCTTCTTAATGAATATCGAGCAATAGTCTCCACCTATCATTTGGCGATCAAGTTTACGGCAGGAGGAAAGCAGTACCGGGTTAGAAGCAACCCAAGGGAGGCACGTGAGTGCTACATCAAAGCAATCAAAATGATCGAGCATACGCCTCCCCAAGCGGTTCTAGTCGCTGCCTCAGAAGAAAAAGCTCCCCAAGAAGCGGTCAATGATCAGAAGGAAATCCAGGAAGGGGTTCATCTGGAGCCTGCTCAAGCAACCGAAGGAGTTCCAATTGGAGCAGGTGAAGAAAGAAGACTTACAATCAACTCAGAACTCCCCGAAGAGGAAAAAGAAAAGTTGATCGCTTGCTTACTTAAGAACCTGGATGTCTTCTCCTGGGCTGCAGAAGACATGCCGGGAGTGGATCCTGATGTAGCTTTCCATCACCTCAATATCGCTCCCGACTTCAAACCAGTTCAGCAAAAGAAGCGGGAAGTGGCGACGAAGCTAACCGAGCCAATCAAGGAAGAGGTTGCGAAGCTTCTAAAGGCTAAGTTCATTCGTGAAATCCAATACCCGGATTGGGTATCAAACATTGTAATGGTAAAAAAGCCATGGGTAAATGGAGGATGTGCGTTGATTTTACCAAGTTAAATAAAGCTTGCCCGAAAGATTGTTATCCGCTGCCTCGAATAGATGTTTTAGTAGATTCTGTGGTTGGATATCCCTTTATGAGTTTTTTAGATGCATTTTCTGGTTATCACCAGATTAGAATGCATAAGCCTGACATCCCCCATACATCATTTATCACAAACAATGGTTGCTATTGTTATCTGGTGATGCCCTTTGGATTAAAAAACGCAGGCGCTACCTATCAACGCATGATGGGCTCTATGTTTAAAGAACAAAACGGAAAGAATCTTGAAGTATATGTCGATGACCTTCTTATTAAAAGTAAAACCTTTGCTTTGCATTTACGAGACCTCACAAAGACATTCTCTACTTTGCGAAAATATAACATGAAGTTGAATCCGTTGAAATGTATCTTTGGAGCAAATAAAGGAAAATTTCTTGGTCATCTCCTTACCCCCGAAGGGCTCACCCCCAACCCAGATAAAGTTAAAGCAATCCTCAAAATGCCTTCACCTCGTTCCCCTAAAGAAGTTCAACAATTAGGGGGATGGCTGGCAGGTCTTGGAAGATTTATCTCCAGAGTAGAGGATAAAAGTGCCTCATTCTTCAAGACTCTTCGTGGAGGGTCTAAATTTGAATGGACCAAAGAATGCGCAGAGGATTTCGAACAACATAAAAAAGAACTCACCTGCACTCCTTTACTTCAAAGCCCCCACGCTGGAGAAATGCTATTCATCTGTCTAGGAGTGGGCTCGAAAGCAATAAGCTCAGTCCTTGTTAGAGAGGAAGGGAGAAGACAATATCTAGTATATTATGTCAGCCATATATTGAAAAATGCTGAAATCCGGTACCCAATTCTTGAGAAGCTCGCATTAGCATTAGTAATGTCTGCCAGAAGGCTTCGACCATACTTCCAAGCGCATTCGATTAGAGTGATTACAGATCAAACATTAAAAATTATTCTTGAAAAATCGGAGCACTCTGGGAGACTAGACAAGTGGGCAATTGAACTCAGTGAGTTTGATATCTTATATGTACCTCGAACAACTATTAAAGCATAGATATTAGCAGATTTTCTAATAGACACAACTGAGTCTAATACTGCTCAAGCCAATCAATCCCTGCTAGCATGGATAATCTACATAGATTGAGCTTCAGGCAAAACTCCTCGGGGGCGGGAGTAATTCTCATTAACCCCAATGGGGTCAAATTGAAGCAGGCGATAAGGTTTTCTTTCCCAACAACTAATAACCAGGCAGAGTATGAAGCACTCTTGGCAGGCCTGCGGTTCGCAAAAGAGTTGGGAATAGACTATGTGCATGTTAAAACCGACTCGTTAGTAATTGCATACCAAGTATTGGGAAATTTCCAAACCAAAGAGCCTACCCTGAAGAAATACTTAATGCTGGTGAAGGCGGAGATTGGAAAATTTAAGAGCTTCACTATTGAGTATGTTTCAAGAATACACAATACTGAGGCAGACAAGCTAACAAAGTTTGTCCTCCCCTCGGGGGAAACAACTTCAGAACTTTTTTATCCGGCAATAGAAGAAGGAGAATTGATGCAAATAGAACAACGAACTTTTTGGATGGACTCATTCAAATCATATCTCTCGACAAGACAATTGCCAAAGGCTTTGAAAGATAAAAGAAGATTCAGAATGAAGGCAGCAAATTACAAACTTATTTCCGGAATTCTCTTTAGAAAGACCTTCCTCTCCCCAATGGAAAGGTGTGTATCTGAAGAAGAGATTCCTACGGTGCTCCAAGAAGTTCACTCTGGAGAATGTGGCAGCCATTCAGGGGCTAGAACTTTGGAGAGAAGAATATTGCGACAAGGGTACTTCTGGCCCACCATGAGAAAAGATTTCGAATCCTACGCAAAGAAGTGTGCCCAATGTCAAAAATTTGCTCCGCTTCAACTCCAATCATCGCAGCGAGTTGTGTCAATCACCACGCCATGGCCTTTCACAGTGTGGGGAATGGACCTCCTCGGGCCATTTCCCATGGCGAGTGGACAGCAACGCTTTATCTTGGTTATGATTGACTACTTCAGCAAATGGATTGAAGCAAAGGCACTAGCAAAGACAACAACCCAGGTGATAAAAAACTTTTTATGGGGGGAGATAATTTGCAGGCATGGAATCTCGATGGCAATAATTACAGATAATGGGCCGCAATTCAACAATGAAGAGATGAAGAACTTTTGCAAACAAGTCAGCATAAAACTACAATTCTCATCAGTTCACCATCCTAGGAGCAATGGCCAAGTGGAAGCTGCGAATAAGCAGATACATAATTTGCTGAAAAAGAAAGTGCAGAATCTGAGAGGGAACTGGGCAGAGGTACTTCTTTCAGTTCTATGGACCCTAAGAAAAACCCCTTCCACAGCTACCGGGGAAACTCCTTTTAAACTATCTCATGGTTCGGAGGCTCTCATCCCAGTGGAATTTGAGGTTCCAACTCCTAAGGTATTATTGGCTAGGCAAAGCTGGGAGGATTGGCTTGAGATTAATAATGAGAATATGACACTTAGTTTTGATAAAGTTGAAGAGATGCGGGATGAAGCCATCGTCAGGCAAGAGGAAGTCAAATGAAGAATGGCGAGGTATTTTGACAAAAACATCAGGGTCAAACATTTTTCGGTAGGAGATCTCGTCCTGAAAAAGCTAGATGCAACCGCAAGAACTGGTTCCGTAGGTAATTTGAACCCAAACTGGAGCGAACCATTTATCATTAAGAAAGTTCTAAGAAACGGGGCATACCAGCTACAAACCTATGACGGAGAAGATGTACCCCAAACTTGGAATGGCGATAATTTAAAGCGGTTTTAGGCTTAAGCAAAACATTTATCACTTGTGTTCATTTTGATAGTTATATCAATAAGAATTTCTGGCTAACGAATCTTTTTGCATGACACAATCATTCTCTTCTATCTATAATTCAAAGCAAGAAATCACCAAACAAAGAGACATCGCCAAGTCCAGCTTGGACCCCCCCCCCCCCCGAGAATTGTTGTCATTAGCGTAACACCATGATGACAACGTGTTGCGGGGAGTTTTCGCACCGTATAGTGGGAGCTTGCAGATTCTTGCACGGCGGGCTACTTGATTTTGGATCCCGGCAGTACCTGACTCCACCACTGCATTTTTGGAGAGAAAGGGTGGTTGACAGATCTACTAAGCTTGCCAGGGATAGCGTAAACATTGATGATCTCTTTGAGGAAAGAAATGCCACCCGGCACCTGCCCATAAATGATCAAAGTTCATACTCTCGAACACTCTTTAGAACTCTCAAGCAGTGCCTGCAGGGAGCTCACGACCCAGTTGATCCATTGAGGAAAGCAATGCATTCCACATGCACCTGCCCAATCGATCAAATTGTTCTAAATCCCAGGCAAGAGAGCGGTGTATTCTTTAAGGCATTCGACCTCCACCGACCCTGCGTGGAAAGCAATGCTATATGCAGCTTCCCGCACGGTTTGGTTGTAGATCATTTCTTTCAGTCAAACTCTATCTCAGTATCTGCGCAGTCCGCCACTTTCTGCCAGTTGGGTTGATCTTGCAACCGACCTTGCGTGGAAAGCAATGCTACATGTACCTGCCCGCTAAGTTTGGTTGTAGATCATTCCTTTCAGTCGGACTCTATCTCAGTATCCGTGCAGTCCGCCACTTTCTGCTAGTTGGGTTGATCTTGCAACCGACCTTGCGTGGAAAGCAATGCAATATGCACCTGCCCGCACGGTTTGGTTGTAGATCATTTCTTTCAGTCGGACTCTATCTCAGTATCTGTGAAGTCCTCCACTTTCTGCCAGTTGGGTTGATCTTGCAACCGACCTTGCGTGGAAAGTAATGCTATATACACCTGCCCGCTCGGTTTGGTTGTAGATCATTCCTTTCAGTCGGACTCTATCTTAGTATCCGCGCAGTTCGCCACTTTCTGCCAGTTGGGTTGATCTTGCAACCGACCTTGCGTTGAAAGCAATGCTATATGCACATGGCCGCTCAGTTGGGTTGTAGATCATTCCTTTCATTCGGACTCTATCTCAGTATCCGCGTAGTCTGCCACTTTATGCCAGTTAGGGTTATCTTGCAACCGACCTTGCGTGGAAAGCAATGCTATATGCACCTGCCCACACGGTTTGGTTGTAGATCATTTCTTTCAGTCGGACTCTATCTCAGTATCCGCGCATTCTGCCACTTTCTGCCAGTTTGATTTATCTTGAAACCGACCTTGCGTGGAAAGCAATGCTATATGCGCCCGCTCGCTCGGTTTGGTTGTAAATCATTCCTTTCAGTCGGACTCTATCTCAGTATCCGCGCAGTTCGTCATTTATTGCAGTTCTTACAGCAACATTAATAATTGCAGCAGTCCGCAAGTTTGGTCTTTCAAGCTGCAAAATTATAACTCAATTTATTAATAATCGTTAGTTCGCAGCAACGATCATTAATCTTGGTTTGCAAAAATTTGTTATTGGATAACTTATATGCGGACTAGAATTGGTATCCGTCAGAGTCCGCCGATTATCTGTATCCTTAATAAGTTGCAAGAACTTGACGAACTGCAAGGCAAGCATTGCGGCCTAGACTATTTTCAGCCTTAGTTATCATCAACCTTTACACATCCCAAGCATACAGCCTAAAATCTAAGTTGCGCGGACTAGTTTTTTCGCTAATCAACGATGATTATTGATCAAATACAAAACAAGTCCCACCGAAGCATAAAGGAGACAGGAAATAAGAAATAAAAGTAGCAGAATACACAGACTGAACAAAATATCCTTTATACCCATTCAAAAAATCAAATAATATATTCACATCTATTTTTCTTTAGGCGACCTCGAATGAAGTCCGCCATTTTACAAATAAGCAAAAACAAAAGATCACTTTTCATTCTGTAGTCTTTCGCCTTTTTTCCACAGGCACATCCGGGCTAGATATGTCGATATTAATTTCAGGAGAATATCCTCCTGAGTCGTCGTCACTGCTATCGTTAGAGCTCATACTACCCGCAGACTCCATCCCCGCGCTGCCATCAGAATCCAAAGAAGTGGCAGCCTACTCGATTTGACCACCCTACTGCTGACTTGAAGTGGCATCATCAGGAGCTTCATCATCAGCTAATTCTTCTTCCTCTTCTTCTTCTTCTTCCTCGACGGCAACCGCCTTCCCTTTTTCAGCCCGCTCCCATTCAGCAACCCTCTCCTTCAACTCAGGGAAGAGTTGCAAGAAAGGCGCCTTGCTCACCCCTTCTTTCATGAAACCGTCGTCGACAAGGCGCTCAATTGCGACCTCAGCACTTTCTTTCACGAAAGGAAACATGGCGTTCTGAAAGCTGCGGTTTGTGACATCGTACGCGGTCTATAAAAAGAAGAACGAATTCAGTCCCCTGCGGATATATTAAAAGAGACCGCGGCGAATAACAAAACTTACCGTTTCATCCTCCTTGTGCTGGTTGACCCTTTTCCCTAACTTTATATTCCTGCCCTTTAATATCTTATTTTCCCGCAGAAGCTGCTCATTCTCTCTAAGAAGATCACGGGTCAGGCGACCCATAAAATGGTTAGTGACGACACAGTTCGCGCTGGCTTGAGCCACGAGCAGAGGGATGTCGGCAGGCTACACTCTCTTCAGGTTGTGCAAATTGCGCTTCCCATAGAGTGTGGAGATCGCCACGTGGGCGTGACGGGAGGTCTGCGGACTCCTCCAGGAAGGAAGAGCTATAGAAAGGCGGACATACTTATTTTTCCCATGCTAGTGGATCATCGTGTTGCCCCTCAGATCTTTCTGCTTTTCTCCGAAGCCTTGCATATCAAAACTTTCCGAGGAAGAGTAATCCGCGACGGGATCCCCCTCCTCCCTCCTCTTCATCGCTATTTCTTTCCTTTTTTCTCCTTGAGTATGAGTCAGGCCGCACGGTGTTTGGGGTAGGTTAGCCGGCACTGCCAAGGTCGCTACAAGAACAAGAAAGGCAGGATCAGTACACTGTTGGTCGCGGCGGGTATATTGCAGGTCGCGGCGGTTACTTACTCTCTTGGCATGCTACGGTATCCAAGCTAGGAAGAAGTGAAATATAATAATCAATGTCGAGACTGGCCCCTGCCAGGAACTCGACGATGGCGTTTTCCACTGTATCCATCTCCACGCTTTTGAAAGCGGAGCCCGCCCGTACCTGCGGATAGGTATGGGCGAACCCTAGATCGCCCTCAAAAATAAGATACCTCGAAGTCCAGTTATGGATCTTGTTCGGCAAACCCATAACCTTCATCCCTCGGCAGTAGAAGTAAATAACACCTTTGTATTGGCGGCCTCTGGAAGGAGTCACTGAGCGGGCAGAAAATATCTTTCTGAAGATGTTTAAGGAAAATGCGATTTTTTCAGATCGGAAATAAGAAATATTGTTGTATATTATTGCCAAGGTATTCAACGCGAGTTGTCCAGGAACCATGCTGTAATGTTCAAAGATCTCCGCGATCTCCCATAGCAAAGGAAACTTGAACCCACTCTCAAAGCGATCAATAGGTATCGCGATCTGCGTGGCAATAGAGAAGTTTATTCTCTCCTGATCCTCAGGCAAGCGTGCAAGAACTGGCGAACCCACCATATGCTTCTCTACAAATACGTCCAGATCGGCCTCGGTCAATTTACACTTTTTATGGTCGGCAGCATGAAAAGCAGTTGCAGCATCGGTACGTGCGGACACCATTTTTACAGACCGCATGGACTTTTGCTTCGATGCATTTCCTATGCAGAATGAAGACGAGGTTCTATTTATAGAAAAATCAGTCTGACAGTCCTCAGCCAGTCCACAACGGACTCAAGCGCAGTCCTCTTCTTCCAAGTTTCCTGCAAGTAAAATATCTACAAGTAATTGCAGACTCAAGCACAGTCCGCACAGTTTTCTTCTTCCATGTTTCCTGCAAGCAAAATACCTTCAAGTAATTGTGGACTCACAGGAAGTCCGCCAAGACCGCAACTTTCTATATTTGTAAATAAAATTGGC
The DNA here is from genome assembly GCA_039513925.1 of Platanthera zijinensis. Taxonomy (NCBI): domain Eukaryota; kingdom Viridiplantae; phylum Streptophyta; class Magnoliopsida; order Asparagales; family Orchidaceae; genus Platanthera; species Platanthera zijinensis. The sequence goes on from CM077091.1 coordinate 18,223,018, forward strand.
GGACATCTAATTAGTCCGCATAGCTCGCATTCATAACGAATAATAGCATTGTTCAAGTCTTAAAACATCATACAATAAATAAAACTCACATCACACTACAAATGAAACAAAAATAATGTTCAAGAAGCACACCGAATTATACAACATACAATAGTTCACATTAGACATTTTCTCACTCAGCGACTTCTTCGGTCACGATGAGCAGGTCGCTCCTCCTTTTCCATCCCAAGATGGGCCGCCTGATCGCTCCCTCTTAAAATTTCTCTATACAGTTGTTGGACGAGATGATGCACAAAGTTTAAGGTACGATGCATGTGGGTAGTGTCCCTATGGATCCGGCTAACATGGACCAAGACCTCGCCTGCCGACCTCGGTTCCTCAACCGCCGTGGGCTGCACACTCGCTACTGGGACTAAAGCCTCTACAGGGGCGCGCTGAACCGACTGCTGCGGCCTCACTGCGGAAACCTCAGGAACTTGTTTTTTCTTCCCTTCCCGCACCAATGCCAAGTACCTCCCCCTGTAGTAGCAGGCATCCTCAATTAATCGTTGCCTATCCTTCTTCAATCTCTCTACCTCAGCAGAAACGCTAGCGACCTGGTTCTCCAAAACCTTCTCTCGCTCTACCCGCCTTCTTAACTCTCCTTGCACTTCATTCAGCTTATCTTGGTATTTCTTCTCTAACATTACCAATTTCAGGTCGCGCTACTCGTTCTGCGCAGACTCAACTTGATGGATCGTCTCAGTTCGCACCAGGGCATCCACTTCGGGCGACGGCACGATCTTGCCAACCTCAACAGAGCCGGGCGGCGACTTTCGTCCTACGATAAAAGAAAACAAAATTCGACTTAATATCAAGGTCGCGACGGATTTAAAAGTTTAAAGGTTAATTCACTTTTTTGAAATCATTGCAGCGATCTGGCGACTATCAAAGACAGGTCGCCTCGCGCGCTCTGGATCAAAGACGCCTAAGCGGTGCCTCCATTTTCTATGAACTATCGCTCTTGTCTCCGCCATCGATCTGCTGGAAGCAACTGTATTGCCGGTCTACGTAAAAATCTTAACCAGCCGCGATTTCCGGGGAGGAGACTTATAAAGCCACGAACTCCGAAAATGCCTAGGCGTCGGGCGCAATTTACCTGACTGCATCAGTTCCGCCGCAGTTTGCAGATCCTCAGCCCGCTTGTTCGCAATAAGTTTTTCTGAGACCGCCTCAATCTTCACCCTCATGGCAGCGAACTGCTCCTTAGTCGTCTTCTCTCTTTCCTCAACTGTAAGGGAGGAGGGAAGATCAGTAGGATTTTCTCCCACAATCTCAACACCAGGCTGCAGCACCTCCATCAGAGATCGGTTCATGTCCGCGAGCTGCTCGTTGTCGATGGTGTTAAGTATTTCGGTTGTTGATAAGCTGAGCGTTGAGGGAGGATCACCCCCCGCGGGCAGAGCATTGGGGGTGACGAGATCGGTATCTGGAACTTCCTTCTCTCGTGGCTTATGCTGTAAGCACGCAGCACCAGTCCGCTTGGAGATGTTTTTCTCCTTCCGAGCTCGCAGTATTTTCTCCACTCGCTCAACATCTGTAGTCTTGTCCCTTTTCCTCTTTCTTTTCTCTGGCGTCTTGTCTAAGTCTATGACAACTTGTTGAGAGCTTGCCAGACCCTCGCAGACTGAGATTGGTGCGACAACCAGAGCCATGGAAGACACTTGTTCTTCAGCTTGTTTCTCAAGCGGATCTTCAGCCACTGTTTTCGCAGTTTTCCCTTGTTCGGTACTGCGGACTGAGTCAGCCCTATTCTGTCCCGAACTCTCGCCCATGTGACGGATAGGCATCCCGCTCCGGGGGATGACCTTATTAGTCCTTGTGGTGGCTTTGGGTTTTTCTGTGCTCGAGGCGAAATTGCAAAAGAAAGCTCCAAGCCTTGCCATCCTGGACTGGAGAATGCAGACCGCAAGGGGCGAAAACCGACTCGTGGCATAGACAGACTCGTCAGAATACAGCGCTCCCAGCGGTATTTATAGCAATGATAGCATTTATGACTATTGCGGACTCGGTGTTTAAGAAAATATTTTCGAAATTACATGAAATATTTAAAATATGCAGGGATCATGTTAACCCCAGAATCCGCAACATGTTCAGCAGGATAGATCCTTCTCTTTTTCCAAGCAAACTCAAAAGTCTCAGTCCGCACAGGTCATCATGTACTTGAAGCAGGATTTTCCCCAGCAGCGGACTCTAGAGCAAGTCCGCATAAGTCCCACCATCAGGGTTCCAGCACCTCATTTTGCGGCGGACTCAATCCTTCAGTCCAACCAGTTTGCCCAGCCTTGATCAGCTTTCAGATCACACGCCAGGTTTTCAAGCAGACTCTAGAGTCAGTCCGCACAGGTCGCGGACCTTCAGCAAGGATAATGCCCTATAGTTTGAAGGAAGCTCTAGCTCGTGAGTCCAGTCCGCCCCTCTTGAGCGGACTATTTGTCTTTTCCTTTTTGATTCCCATCACCGCTGCCTGGTTATCCTGTACCCCGGGCAGCCGATTATTTTAGCCCTGCATGTTTGGGCAGGCCCCCAAACCTATAAATAGGGGGAGGTGGTGTACCCTAAGGCAAGTTGGCTTGAGCCCAGAGGCCCATTTAGTAAAGGCTGCGGACTCAGATCTCGGACTTTTGCAGTCTCGAATCTGTGTTGATCCCCTTTTTCCTTGGTCCATTAGTAAACAGTTGCTTGCAGTTTCAAACTCTCTTCTTTCTCTTTTATCCGAAATTTGAGAACGCATTTTCTGCATCAACACACTCCAACACTAAAAATCCACGAAATCGGAAATACTCACCACACACGCGCAGATCTCGGCAAGAGCCTTCCAAATATATAATATGACGATGATTCCGTATAGTAGAGCTTCGGCAGCGGCCATTAGAAAGCTCCTGAAAGAATGCCTCTTCCTCTCTCTTGGCTCTGGTTTGGCGAAACAGGAAGATGAAATCAAAAACCTAAATCTAAGGGTTAATTGACTCTTATAAAGGAGTTTTATGTATATTTCTTTATATAATACCATATTTAAATGGTCTAAAACTTTTCTTTGACGATTTAGAATAAAGAAAACTTTATTTTCAATGAAATTTGCACCGAAGGTAAATACCGGTCTCTCAAGTCCAACAACAAAGTCAAAATCAAAGTTCAATGAGCCAATAATGAGTTATGATTTATTTTCAAAATTTATGGCAATGAAACTTGGCAATCTCGATTAAAATTAATTACATTAATTTTCTAAACACCAAAAAATCTACACACCATCAAGCTCGAAATTCAATAATCTTGACCAAACAATCATGGAAATGCACAAACAACGATGGCCCACTAACCTGGCATTAACGTAATGCCCTTACGTCACTATTACACCAAAGGAAGATTGAAGTAAAACATCAAAAATTCAGGGACGTTACAACCACCCTCCCTAAAAGAAAGTTTCATCCAAAAAGTTGAAACGTAATCCGAACCTAAGAAATAAAATGACATATAAAAAGAGAAGACATCATCACTCTCTCACCCCCTCTGTAAAAAAGGTTCTCTACTCCCTTCAAAAGTGATTCCTAGTTGCAAGTCTCCTAACCAAAAGACTTGAGGTTTGGTTTTTGAGAACCTTACCAAAAGCTCATTTGTGGCAGTCACCTGAACAAAAACCTGAGTTGATTCCTACCAGGGTGATAGAAGAGTGGATGTACCCAGGTTGGGGAACCACTATAAAATTCTTGTGTTGTCTAGTTGCCTTTTTCTTTTATTCTTGTTGTGGCTGTGATAGTTAGGATTCTGTGATTTTTATTAGTTTAATCAGCTGTGCTGTGATATAGCATCTTAGTTTAGGAACAAGTTATATTATTTATCAAAAGATTTTAATTACTCAGATATACTCTTTTCACACCCCCCTTAGAGTATATTAGATCTAACCGTCACTTTTTATTGGTATCAGAGGGGAGTTCTTTTAGTTGTACAAGTTAACCCTTCAACCAAAGATCCTAAGTTATATCTCTTTATATTTCTATTAGTTTTACATAAACAGCATGACCCAGAACAAAGATTATGCAAATACCAGACCTCCAGTATGCAACCTGAACAAGTTTGCCATCTGGAAGGCAAGAATAAAGTTATATATGAATTCCATAGATGAAGACATCTATAATTCTATTTTGACATGTCCCCCTCAAGCATCAAGGTCAGCAGCATCAACCAGCACCAATGCAGTTACACCACCTGAGTTGACTGAGGCTCAAAAGAAGGCCAAAATTGCTGATGCCAAGGCAATGAACATATTGGCCCAAACAATGTCAGATGACATTTTCCAGAAGGTTATTGAATGCACATCAGCCAAGGCCATTTAGGATTCCCTGAATCAAATTATGGCTGGATCTGCTGATGAGAGAAAAGACAGAAGATCAAACCTCATATCGTAATATGAGAACTTCAAGAAGGAGGAAGCTGAAACAGTAGCTGATATGTACAACAGGTTAAGCTCAATCATCAATGAGCTAAAGAACTTAGACAAGAACATCACCCTCATAGAGGTGAATGACAAAATCTTCATGTGCTTCCCAAGCTCATGGGATTCAAGGGTCTGTCCCATCAAGGAGGCCAGGAGCCTAAATGAGATTTCCACTGAATCTCTTTTAGGAAAGTTAAAGTCCAATGAACAGCTGATCAAATCCAGGGAAGCAGCCGAGCAAAGAACACCTCCACCAACAAGGAAGGAGCACAGCCTTGCATTCAAGGTTGTTGAGGAGACTGAGACTCCATCTATAAATGAAGATCTGATGAGCTTGCTTGCCAAAATATTCTACAAGATTGTAAGGAAGGATTTCAGGAGGAAGTCATCCAGGAAGGATGATAAGCCCAGGTACGATAAAACCCCTACTAAAGAGGTGGTATGTTTTGGCTGCAGGAAACCTGGATATTTCCTCTAAGAATGTCCAGAGAATCAGAAGAAGGAGAAGAGAAGAGATAAGGACTCCAGGAGCAAGCATTACAACAAGAAATCTTCCAGCAAGCATAAAAAGAAGGACAAAGGGTTTGTGGCTGAAAGCTGGAGTGAAACAGAAGATGAATCTTCATCTTCAAGTTCCAGTGAAGAAGAAGAGGAGGCAAAGGCAAAGGAAGTTTGCCTCATGGCAATTGATGCCAACAGTAGTAGATCAGGTACAGATGAATCTGATAATGAAGAATGCTTGCCAGCTAAAGATCAGGTATTAGCCTCTTATGATTTTGAATCTGATGAATTCAAATTTGAATTTAAAAATTTATTCTTAGATTTGATAAGCTCTGAGAAGGAAATCAAACTTCTCAGAGAAAAATTAAATTCTCTCGATAAGCTCACTTCTAAAATTACAATCTATCTAATGAATTAAAATCAGCAAATGAACAAATTATTTTTTCTGGAATCTGAACTTAGCAAAGCCAAAATTATTGATGCGCAAAATGCGACACCGCTCAGTTAACGGGTTGCTCGATCTCACAAGCTAGGTGAATAGGAGGGTTGCGGAGATAGAGGAGAGGTTTGACGGAGCAAGGGAGATGCTTGCTCGAGCAGGGAAGAAGGTTGATCAGGAACTGTCGAGAAGACAGTTACTTTGGCGGATAGCTTTATAGGTTGATTGCGAGAGAGGAGAAAAGAAGAGAGGGGGCTACTAACAGCGGCAACAACAAACTTCGCTCGCCGTGGCTTGAATGCCACTCTTGCGGCGGGCTTTTCCTTTTACCAAGAAACAAGATTAAAACTTGCTATTGATCCTTTATAGTAGAAAGAAATAAAGGGTACAAAGTGGGAAGCCGACGACTAAGGAAGGAGAATGCCGGAGGCCGCGCGGTTTGAGCAAGGGAGGTCAGCAGACCGCTTGGTTAATGATCGGGCAACTCGCTGGACTAAGCTGGGCGGACTGCTCGATCAAGCAGAGTGAAGGAGGGTAGGTTGCGCGGACTGAGGATTCGAGTCCGCAGGAGCTAATGCTGGGAACTTGATGCCTCTCTGTCGTGTCCTCCCTGAATTAGAGGTATGTGGGCCTATTTATAGGCCCGAGGAGGTAACGGTCTTGGTAACGTCACCACCAGTGAGGTGGTGAGCTATGCGAGTACAATGTTGAGTCCGCGGATTCCGCGCCAGGCTGCGCGGTTAAGGACTTGGAGCTTGAGATGGCTGCTTGCTGGGTGAGCTCGCGCCAGGCTGCACGGTTAGGGACTGTCTTGCTGCTGGCAAACTGCTGAGCGAGTTTGCCTAGCTTGCTGCAGATGAGGGTGAGTGGCTGTCGAGCTGGGCCTTATCAATGAAGGCAGTTTTGATAATGAGTCTGTTCTTCCCGTTGAGACCGGGATGTACCCGATCGATTTCCATTCTGAATCAACCCTGGCGGACTGCGGAACGAGTCCGCCAACTCACGGCGGACAGGTTGAGCAGACCGCCTCCTGCTGGAGGCTTGTCGCACTTAGCGACGGGTTGGCGACCTGGCGGACTGAAGATTGAATCTGCCACTTACGGAGCACGTCGCTATCGAGCAGTCTAGGCAGATAAGAATGCTAGTCTGCCACATTGTTGGCCAATTTGCACCTGAGGAAGAATGAACCACCACACGGTTAACTAATCTAACCGCACGGCTTCCAGGCGCGGACTGAGAAAGCAGTCCACAACCCCTGCAGAACGAGCGGCTACTGCGCGACCTGGGCGGTCAGACCGGGGAGACCGCCCTAGCCGCGCGAACTGAGCGGACTTAGAGGTCAGTCCACCCACCCTTAGAAGGAAAGGCTGACAGGCTGCGACCTCCTGGAGCAGGCCGCGACTCGCGAGATGGCAACCTTGGGAGGGATCAACGATTTCTGGGTTAACATGATCCCCGCACTTTTTCAAGTTCTAAAGAGAACTTCGAAAAAGTAGAAGACCAACAAAAATCGTGATCCTTCCCTAGAGAAAAGGAAGGTAAGGAGAGATGGAACCTTATGTCTCTCCTCGGAGAAAATTTGCTAATGCCTGCCTTTTTTCCTACGAGGGAAAGAATTACCATAGGCGGAAATAGGTACATCTTATGTGTACCTGGGTTGCTTTTGCAAAACGAAGAGGACCCGAATGTCTCCTAATGGGCTCTGCAAAATAGTGATGAGAGGAAAGCATAGAAGAATGATAACTTCCAAGTACCTGAAGGAGGCTTGCAAGCACCTGTTAACTTCTACAAAAAGAAGAGTGAGTGGCAGATATGAAATAAGACCGAGCTACAAGTACCTGGATGGAACCTGCGAATGTTGGCTGTTGATATAATAAGATATAATTGGATAGCAGAATAGATACCTGACAAACACTGTTATTAACTGAATAAAGATCAAACCGCGATAATGATTGTCTCGCATGATCCAGTTTGATAATTTATACCTGAAATCCAGATCAACCAGATGAATCCATCTTAATTTAGACTTATAACAGCATGACTTGTCAATTAAGGAGAACCAAATACTTTGATTAAATGATTCGCGTCGCTAGCATCTGATAAGAGAGCTTATGGATAACCATCTGATAGAACTTTATGCAGGTAGCACATATAAGATGATCATAAGCCAAATAGATATTGCAGATCCTTAGAACAGGTTGGATTTAACCTATTATCCTGTAAGAAGGCAAAAAGACAAAGGAGGGCTACACCTCGAAGATGATCGAAAAAGACTGGATGCTACCACAGGTGTTCCCCGTGGGCCTTATACATCGCATGCCTTAATAAGAAATCATCCGGGGTGTAGTCCTACCTAAAGCGGGCTGGTCGCGCTTCCTTTAAAAGGGCGCAAAAGATAAACAAGTACAGAAATTCTTGAGAAGGAAACGATTGATACACTGCTCTCTTGACTCGAGTTACAAACATTGTTGATCCGTTCTACCAGGTGCGCCAAATGGTCTACAACATTGCTCGTCTTTTAAAGGATCAACAACGTTGTGGGTCCTACGAAAGCATGGATTGAGAGTACCAACGAGTGTTCGGCCGTCATAGTTGTGAGATGATCGAAGAGACAAGGCTACACTTGATCGTCATTGCTTGTCAATCAAAGATCATCGTAACTGTAACGTATCCCTCAATGATGCACGATAGAACTATCACAGGCTGCCTCCCCTAGGAACACACACTTCGCTAGACACCGGCCGGGATCCGAAGTCTGAAGTTCACCATCATAGATTGAACGACCCTCACTGCACATATGCGAAATACTCCTCACCATATGTGGTGTGGTCTTATGTCGGAGGACAATCCATGGAGGGAACAACAAGACTTGGCAATATCTTAGTTGTTCAGCGATCTCTTCGGCAAAGAGAAAAAGTATAGAGGAGAAGTATTACAAAGAGGAAACTGTGTCAGTATGAGATCTCTGACGTAAACTTTATTGAATGAAATGAAAGAACACTTAGGAGTGTTGAAAAAGAGAATGTTTGAAAATATGTAAGATATAGTAAGAGTAACCGTTATTTGTTGTGAGGAGCTTTGAGGAGCTGCGATGTCCTTTTTGCTTTAGAATAGGTCTCCAAGGGTTCCCACATCATCGGCATCGAAGGTCTCGCCTATAGCAAGGTCATAATACGTATTGATTTGATTCACTCCACTTGAGCTGCAAGGAAATTTTGCTATTCCTTTGCCTTTTGAAGTTGATGGATCAGAGTGGCCATCCTTCGGGAACAGATTGTGCATCTTACCCTGCTTCAGCAATCTCTGCACAAGTTGACGAAGCGCTCGGCAGCTTTCAGTTAAATGCCCACTTTCTTTGTGAAACTCACAGAATGGATCTGAATCTTTTGATTTTTGATTTGTCGGTTTGTAGAGGTGGGGCTGGTAGCGGCTGTAATCGTTCGCGGGCACGATCCTTGCCTGGGAAGGGGGGTTGACGATGATGATGCTGGAATTTTTTTGTTTTCCGAGAATGGGATGAAAAATATTTCCGGGGAGACCTCGGAGGCTGCTTGTAAGGAGGATTTTCTCGGCTATAAGCCGGGAGATGAAGCTAGGGTTGCTCTTGTCACCACAGATGTATGAGTTGGCTAAACCAATCAATTCTTGATATGTCCTCAGCGCTTGAACGTTAGGCTCGAACTTGAGTGGTCCTTCACGCAGGCCATGGATAAGAGCCACTCGATATAATTCTTGATCGACGATCTCAATGTCTAAGATTTCTTTCTGAAAACGATCTACAAAATGAGACCAAGTCTCATCTTCACATTGTTTGATCTCAAATAGGTCCTATGGACAGCCCTTTCTCTTTGTAGAGGTAGAAAATCTGAGCAGAAACTCTCTTCGCAAATCAGCAAATGAAGAGATGGACTGAGCACGAAGTCCAAAGAACCAATCCCTCACTTGACCGTCAAAGGTCGTCACAAAAAGTTTGCACTTAGTAGCATCTGAGAGGGTCTTGAGAGCTACGGATAATTCAAAGGCTTGAAGATGTTTGACTAGATCGTTCTCTCAAGTGTAAATGGGCAACCGCGGCTTTCTGAAGTTAACTGGAGTTGGTTCATGCTGAACATTCTCTATAAACGGTGACTGCTCTTCTTGCTCTCCTAAAACATAAGAAAAAAGGGAGCATAAGCTGCAGCTGCACAAGGAGCTGGAGGATAGAACGGAAAAGTTGCTGCGGGAGGAGCAAAGGCAGGAGCTGATGAGTAGGGATAACTTCCTTGAAAATTTAGAAATCTTGTCGGACTTCTTCGAGCAGCTTCTCGGAAGAAGTTCTGACGAGCTGCGAATTTGTCATTTTGAGACCGCAAAGGGGCTGCAGGCCCTTGCGGAAAGGTTGGAGTGTAAGGAGGATAGACTGGCAGATAGGCCGGTGGGTAGACATGAGGAATCTCGAATGCTGGTGCTGGATTGATTGGAGGATCTGATGTTGCTGAAGGTTGTGCTTCCAATCATTGAGCGATAGCAGCAAGAGTATGGTTGATCGCTTGAAACTGTTGCACAGTTTCTCTGCGAGAATGCTCCAAGGACTCCCAAACAGAATCCTCACTGGAACTTGGAGCAGGGCTCTCGGCTGGTTGACGGTCTGACATGAGTAACCACTGACTTCACTGTCTGATTGAGATCTGAAGGCCGCCTGTTAACTGTTGATGCGCAAAATGCAACACCGCTTAGTTAACGGGTTGTTCGATCTCACAAGCTAGGTGAATAGGAGGGTTGCGGAGATAGAGGAGAGGTTTGACAAAGCAAGGGAGAAGCTTGCTCGAGCAGGGAAGAAGGTTGATCGGGCACTGTCGAGAAGACATTTACTTTGGCGGTTAGCTTTGCAGGTTGATGGCGAGAGAGGAGAAAAGAAGAGAGGGGGCCGCTAACAGCGGCAACAACAGATTTTGCCCGCCGCGGCTTGAATGCCACTCTTGCGGCGGGTTTTCCTTTTACCAAGAAATAAGATTACAACTTGCTATTGATCCTTTATAGGAGAAAGCAGTAAAGGGTACAAAGGGGGAAGCCTGCAAAGGAAGGAGAATGCCGGAGGCCAAACAGTTTGATCAAGGGAGGTTGGCAGACCGCGCGATTAATGATCGGGCAGCTCGCTGGACTAAACCGGGCGGACTGCTCGATCAAGCAGAGCGAAGGATTGCAGGTCACGCAGACTGAGGATTTGAGTCCGTAGGAGCTAATGCTTGGACCTTGATGCCTCTCTGTCGTGTCCTCCCTAAATGAGAGGTATGGGGGCCTATTTATAGGCCCGAGGAGGTAACGGTCTTGGTAACGTCACCATCGGTGAGGCGGTGAGCTATGCGAGTACAATGCTTAGTCCGCTGAGTCCGCTCCAGGAAGCACAGTTAAGGACTTGGAGCTGGAGATGGCTGCTACTTGGTGGGCTCGCGCTGGGTCATGCGAGTACAAATACTGAGTACGCAGAGTCCGTGCCAGGCAGCATGGTTAAGGACGGTCTTGCGGCTGGCGGACTGCTGAGCGAGTTTGCCTAGCCCGCTGCGGATGAGGGTGAGTTGCTGCCGAGCTGGGTCTTATCAATGAAGGAAATCTTGATAATGAGTTCGTTCTTCCCGCGGAGACCGGGATGTACCCGATCGATCGCCGAGCTGAATATACCCTAGCAGACTGCGGAAAGAGTCCGCCAACTCGCGGCGGATAGGTTGAGCAGACCGCCTCCTGCTAGAGGCTTGTCACACATTGGCGACGGACTGGCGACCTGGCGGACTTAAGACTGAATCCGCCACTTGAGGAGCACGTCGCTATCGAGCGGTCTAGGTAGATAGGAATGCGAGTCCGCCATATTGTTGGGCAGTTTGCACCTGAGGAAGAATGAACCACCACACGGTTAACCGATTTAACCGCACGGCCTGCAGGGGCAGACTGAGAAAGTAGTCCGCAACCCCTGCAGAACGAGCAGCTACTATGCGACCTGGGCGGTCAGACCGGGGACACTGCCCTAGCCGTACAGACTGAGAGGTTAGTCTGCCCACCCTTATTAAGAAAGGCTGACAGGCCACGACCTCCTGGAGCAGGCCGCGACTCGCGAGCTGGCTACCTTGGGAGGGATCACCTATTTCTGGGTTAACAAAAATGTTAGAAGAATAATTAAATGACAGAATCTTATAATTGCTAGATATAACTAGCACACTAAATTCTAGAACTAATTACTGCAAACTAGGATTAGGAGCTTCATCCAGTACACCAACCCTAATCCAAAAGAATCATCTTTCAAAACCTGTAAACTTTGTTTCTGATAAAGGAAAGAAAAATACTGAACAAGTCAATAAGGTTAATGAAGTCCTTAAACAAATTGAAACTAAGAACAAACTTAAAAAATAGAAGAATAATAAAAGTAACAATGTTCAGTAGTTATCATCGAACTCAGATCGACGATATATTAACAGATCTTCGAACTCAGAATGACGATCTCTGAACACAAACTTCAGTAATAATCATTCTTCGATCTACGATCGACGATACCAGTATGGTTCGTCGACCAGAGATCGACGATTTTGGTGCCCCAAGAATGAATACCTTCATTCTTCGAGCAAAGATCGACGTTCTCATCCAATATCGTCGAGCTCAGTTCGATGATCCAACCAAAAATCGTCGATCCCAGATCCTAACAACAGAAACCTAAATTATAAAAGTAACATTAATCCTTTTAGTCAATGGATAATACCACCAAGAAGATATCATCCTAAAGGTTACAAAAATCAACCTGAATGCTCTTATATTTCCTGTTACAGTTATGTAAATCAACAAGGACCCAAGGTTACCTGGGTCAAGAATAACTAACTGTTTTGTCTGCAGATGAAGAGCTGTCTAGCTGTAAATCAAGTATGGTACTTGGACAGTGGTTTCTCCAAGCATATGACTGGGAACAAGGAAAGTCTACTCAACTATAATTCCAAGCTTGGACGAAAGGTAATCTTTTGAGACTCAAAGTATGGGCAATCTGAAGGCTATGGACAAATAAGGATTGGAGCAGTCACATTCAACAAGGTAACCTATGTAAGAGAACTCAAGCATAACCTCATTTCCATAAGTCAATTATGTGATGAAGGTTATCAGGTACACTTCTACTCAACTGCCTGTATTATTTCTAATAAAGAAAAACAAACTGTTTTAATTTGAAATAGACAAGGAAACATATATATAGTTAATTTTCTATCTGCAAATTCAGATATCTGCTTACTTACATTATAAGTAATCAGAATGATTTATGGCATAAAAGACTAGGGCATGTTAATATGAAAAACATTGCTAGGCTATCTAAAGACAACCTTGTGAGAAGTTTAGCTTCTGGCCCCTATAAGAAGAAAGGACTCTACAGGGCTTGTCAACTAGGCAAGCAAACTAAATCTTGTTTTAAATTAGTAAATAAAAGTGATTCACCTAGAATATTAAACTTGCTACACATGGATCTCTTTGGACCCATAGCTATACAAAGCCTGGGAGGGAAATCCTACACCTTAGTCATAGTGGATAACTTCTCAAGGTTCACTTGGGTGTTCTTTCTGAGATATAAGTCAGATACCTTTAAGGTTCTAACAGATTTTCTCAAGACCACACAGATTGAGTACTCTACACATGTTGCATTGATAAGAAGTGATCATGGTACAAAGTTTGAGTCTCTTCTTATGCATGAGTTCTATGAGAAGGAAGGTATCAGGCACTGCTTCTCAGCTCCTATACCACCCCAACAAAATGGGGTAGCTGAAAGGAAAAATAGGACACTGATTGAAGCTGCAGGAACATTACTTGCAGATGCTTGCATGCCCCTATCCTTTTGGGCAGAGGCTGTAAGCACAGCAAACTATGTACTTAAAGGGAAGAAACCTAAAATCACTTATTTTAAAGTATTTGGATGTGTATGTTATATACATAATAATGACAAGAGATACATTAGAAAGTTTGAAGCTAAGGCTGAAGAGAGAATTTTTCTAGGATATTCCCAAGTAAGCAAAGCTTATAGGGTATTTAATAAATCATCCCTGAAAATTGAGAAATCGGTTCATGTTAAATTTAATGAAGCTAACATGTCTTGCAAGGAGAAAGAAATTTCTATCAATAATCTTTTGCAGGTACCTCACTTGTGTGAGAATCTGGATGGTCTAAGCCTTACCAAAGAGGACCCAACACATCCTTCTCCACAAGAAGAAGAACAAAGTGAAGAAGAAAGCACATAAGTAGCAGAGTTTCAACCAACAGCAAACATAATTCCACAGGAGAAATTAATTCCAACTGCTGTTGCTGAACCAACTCCATCTACTGATCTTGTCACACTAAGGGATCACCCCAGATCCCAAGTTATTGGAGACATAATAGCAGGTGTACAGACAAGGCATCAACTCAACCAAGACTTGATGCATGCATGTTTCCTCTCTCAAGTTGATCCTCAAACCATAAAAGATGCTGAGCAAGATCCCCACTGGATCATTGTTATGCAAGAGGAACTCAACCAATTTGAGAGATGTAGAGTTTGGGATTTGGTTCCAATACCCCAAGACTACCCATTTATTGGAACCAAATGGGTATACAGAAACAAACTGGATGCCCAAGGTATAATTATGAGAAACAAGGCTAGGCTTGTTGCTCAAAGTTATAGGCAAGAAGAGGGAATAGACTATGACCAAACATTTACACCAGTTGCAAGATTGGAGGCAATCAGAATATTTCCTGCCTATGTTGTCTACAAGAAGTTCAAAGTCTATTAGATGGATGTGAAGAGTGCCATTCTGAATGGAGTGCTAAAGGAAGAGATTTATGTTGAACAACCTCCAGGTTTCATCTCTCCAACACATCCTTATCATGTTTTTAAATTGCATAAAGCCTAACTTAGTGATTATTTATTTGAAAAAGTTCAGCTATAAATATCAGCAGACGATCATAGCAGTCCGCATAGTTCGCATATCAACATTATTTTAGTAGATTGCGGCTTTCGTCATCTTGATTCTCTTAAAACCGGCAAAGGTTGTTCTGCAAGACACGGACTGCTGATCGAACTTGTCAGAACCCACCTCATTCATTCCCTTTATTAAGAAAGCACGTTAATTCTATTAATGTTGAAGCGAGCTGTGATTAAGAAATTTCAGCAAGAGTTTTAAAATGCTACAAAGTTATATGACACAGATTTATAAGGAGTGCGATCTCTATGTACAAGCAAGAAATAAGTAGAACATCTCAGAAGACAACAAAAAATATCCTTTTCTATTCATTCAAAAATATATTATAAACACGTGTTACGACGAACTCGCGCAGAGTCCGCCCCCTTTAAAAACCGAAAAATTACATTGTCTACTTTCCATTCCTCTGTTTCTTCTCTACAGGCTTTTTCGGGCTTAACCCCCCCACATCCACCGCAGGAGATTAGCCGCTCGAGTCGCTGCTGCTACTGTCGCTGGAATGAGAACCAACCGTGGGTTCTGTCCGCTCACCGCTCTCACTAGAGCCGGAGCTAGTGGACTTATTCGACTGGCCCCCCTGTTATTGACTTGAGGACACGTCTTCAGGAGCTTCATCATCGACGAACTCCTCCTCGTCATCTTCAACAACCGCTTTCCCCTTAGCAGCTCGCTCGAACTCAGCCACCTTGTCCTTCAGCTCTGGAAATAGCTCCAAGAAGGGAATAGAGTCCACCCCTGCCTTCGCATACCCATCATTAATGATGTGTTCGATTGCGACTTCCATGCTTTCCCTGAAGAAAAAAAACATTGCTTTCTGGAAGTCGGGGTTGGTTACCTCATATGCGGTCTGTAGAAGAAATCAAAACGTCAGTCCGTTACAGATAAGCGACAAAGATGACAACGATTAACCGGTACTTACAGCTTTGTCCTCCTTATACTGATTAATCTTTGCTCCTAGTCGCTTATTTCTGTCTTTCAGCAAGTTGTTTTCCTTCCTATATCGCGCATCTTCCTTAAGCAGCTCGCGCGTAAGCCTGCCCATGTAATAGTTGGTGACGACGCAGTTCGCACTGGCCTGGGCGGCAAGCAGAGCAAGGTCGTCAGGGGCCACACTCTGCAGGTCGCGAAGGTTTTTCTTTCCGTACAAAGCAGAGATGGCGACATGGGCGTAGAGATATGGGCGCGGACTCCTCCAGGAGGGGAGAGTAATTGAAAGGCGAACATACTTCTTCTTCTCATGCCAATGGATCATTGGGTTGCCCCTTAGATCCTTCTGCTTCTCGCCAAAACATGCAATGGTGAAGCTATCGCTAGAGGAATAACCCGTGGCGGGATCCCCTTCCTCCTTCCTTTTCCTTGCAATCTCTTTTCTTCTTTCTCCTTGTGTAGGAGTCTGTCCAGCTGGCGCATAGGGCAAGTTCGCGGGAACTGCCTAAGGTTGCTGCAAGAAGAAAAGTTAGCCAAAGTTCCAGGTCGTTGCGGATACAAATAAAAGCTACAGGCCTTATTCTCCTGGCGGCTTACGGTGTCTAGTCCGGGCAACAGCGGAATGTAGTAGTCAACGTCGAGCCTTTCTCCAGTAAGAAACTCGATGATGGCAGCCTCAGCATCACTCAGCCGCATGCTTTTGAAGTCAGCGTCTGATCGCAGCTGCGGGTTAGTGTGGAGAAACCCCAGGTCGCCCTCAAAAATGAGGTACCTAGAGGTCCAGTTGTGGATCTTATTCGGCAAGCCCACAACCTTCATCCCCCTGCAGTAGAAGTACACGATGCCCTTATTCTCGCGATCTCCTCTTGGAGTTACGGATCGGACAGAAAATATCTTTCTGAAGATCTTCAAGGAAAACTCGATCTTTTCAGATCGCAGGTAGGCGAGGTAGCTGTAGATGGCGATCATGCTATTTGGCGCGAGTTGGCCTGGAACCACTCCGTAGTGCTCGAAGATCTCCGCGATCTCCCAAAGTAGGGGGAATTTTAACCCGCAATCGAAATGGTCGATGGGCACCGCGAGCTGGGTAGCCGTGGAGAAGTTCAACCGCTCTTGATGATCGGGAAGCCGCGCGAGCACCGGCGAGCCCGCCATGTGCACACCCAGGAAAGCTTCCAGATCGACTGCGGCCAGTCTGCTTCTTTTGTGCTCGGTGATATGGAAGACGACTGCGCATCAGTACACGCGGATACCATCTTTTCAGACCGCAGGGCTTCAGCTTTGATTGTTTCCTATGTAAAGAGAAAACGAAGACCCTATTTATTGAAAAATCATTTGACATGATAGCAGTCAATCCGCCCAGATCGAATTGCTCAGTCCGCGCAGCTTGCTTCTTCCCTGTTTTTCCCTACAAATTCAGACAATTTCTCAAAGCTTTGCAAATTCAAAGGCAGTCCGCGCAACCCGCAAAGATCGCAATTTATCTACAAGTAATTGCGAACTCACAGGCAGTCCGCAAAGATCGCAATTTTCAAAGTAATAGAATGAGCAAACATGAAATCAACCCACATAGTTTGCATCACAACAGGAATGTTCAAGTTTAAAAAATAATGCCATACAAAAAGTGAAAGTCGCATCGCAGCGCAAGTAAAGCAAAGATAATGTTCATACACCAGATTATACAATACAGAGTTCAAATTAATGTTTCGGACTCAGCGGCTTCTACGGTCCTACAGATCGCTCCTCCTTGTCCACCCCGACATGAGCCGCCTGGTCTATCCCTCGCAAGATTTCCCTGTACAATTGCTTGACTAGATGGTGCATGTTGTTGAAGGTTCGGTGCGTGCGAGCAGTGTCGCTAACTACCCGGTTAAACGGGATTGCCGGGCCGCCTGCTGATGTTGGATTTGCGACCACTGCGGGCTACCTGATTGTCGTCGGGGCTGACGCCTCTCTTACAGTAGGTTGAGCAGACGTCTGCGGCTTCGCCCCAGCGACCTCGCCGACTTGTTTTTTCCCTTCTCTCACCAAAGCCAAGTACCTGCTCCTGTAATGGCAGGCGTCTCCGCTTAGCCACTCCTTCTCTTTCTTTAGACCTTCAATGGTGGAAGAAAGGCTAGCGACCTGGTTCTCCAGGATCTTTTATCGCTCTTTACCTTTCTTTAGATACAGTCGAATTTCGTTTAGTTCCTCCTCATACTTCCTCGCTAATAACGCATACGTCTCTTGGCTAGACTGCTCCCCTTGCACGGGCTCGGTGCCAGAGCGCATCATAGCCTGCGCGGGCAAAACTGCAGGCGAGGACACGATCTCGCCGACCTCAATAGAATCGGGCGTTTACTTCCGTACTGCACCAAAGGAAATAAAACTCGGTTTAGTTTCCAGGTCGCAATAAGCTTAAAAGGTAAAAAAGTAATTCACTTTTTGAAATCATGGCAGCAATCTGGTGACTATCAAAAGCAGGTCGCCTCACGCGCTCCGGATCAAAAGCGCCTAGGCGCTGCCTCCATTCTCGACGGACTTTCGCTCTTATCTCGGCTTGCGATCTGCTTGAGGAAACTATGTCATCAGTTTCTGTAATGATCTTAACCGGCCGCGATTTCCGAGGAGGGGATTTATAAAGCCATGAGCTCTGAAAACTCCTAGGCGCCAGATACAACTTACCTGACTGCATCAGCTCGGCAGCAGTTTGCAAATCCTCAGCCCGCTTATCCGCAACGAGCTTCTCTGAGATCGCCTCAATCTTTGTCTTCATTGCTGCGAGCTGTTCCTTTGTTTTTTCTCTTTCTTCAGCTGGAAGGAAAGAGGAAGGATCAACCAGTTTCTCTCCCCCAGTCTTAGCACCAGGCTGCAAAACTTCCAGCAGAGAACGATTCATGTTCGCGAGCTTGCTCGTTGTCAATGGAGTCAAGTATCTCGGTTGTTGATAAGCTGAGCGTTGAGGGGGTGTCGCCTTGTGCGGGCAGAGCATCGGGGGTGACGAGATTGGAACATTGAATTTCCTTTTCTCGTGGCCTATGCTGCAAGCTCGCAGCTCCAGTCCGCTTGGAGATATTCTTCTCCTTCCGAACTTGAAGCTTCTTCTCTACTCGCTCCACAGCTGAAGTCTTGTCTCTCTTCCTCTTTTTCTTTTCAGGCTTCTTATCCAAGTCGATGATAATCTGCTGGGACTCATGGGCTGAGGTCGGTACAACAACCAGAGTCAGGGGGGACACCATTTCCTCATCTTGCTTCTCAAAAGAATCTTTAGCCGCGGCTTCCGCGGGCTTGTCAGCTCGTTTCTCAATCGCCTCTTTTACTCTTTCCTCCACCCGTTCATCAGCTGGAAGTTTCTCCTCGATGTTCGGTTGCTGGACCTTTGGCGACGACACTTCTTTGTTCGGATCTAACCGCAACATAATAGTTCCGGAGGCAGAGCGATGCACCTCCATACTTGAAGAGCTCGTGGGGTTCTGATCAGAGACGGATGGTGGATTCTGGATTCTGAGAAGCAGGAACAGTCGTGGTCTTCTCATGCTCGATATTGCGGACTAGGTCTGTCCTCTTCTTACTTGAACTCTCTCCTTGATGGCGGGCAGGCATATTGTTCCGGTGACTTGCCTTCTTAGATCGGGAACTCGCTTTTGGTTTCTCGGTTTAGGTAGCAAAGCTGCCAAAAAAGGACCCTAATCTTGCCATGCCGGATTGGAAAGTTGAGACCGCAAGAGGTGAGTAACGACCCGTCGCGCAGTCAATTCTGGCAGAAGACAGGACTTCCGGCTATATTAATATCACAGTCAGCATTTATGATAGTTACAGACTCGGCGGTTAAGTAAACATTTTCGGAATTTTCCAAAACCCGAAAATGTGCGGGGATTATGTTAACCCCAGAATCCGCAACATTCCCAAGTAGGCATCTTGCCCCTCCCTTGTCCGGACTCAAGCTCTCAGTCCGCCCAGCTCACCAGCTGGCCAGAGTTTATCCAAGCCACCTAGGCGTACTCAAGCTCTCAGTCCGCCCAGGTCGCCCTTGGTTTGCTCTAAGATCCTGCCAGCTTTCAGCGTGCTCCAGAGTCAGGTCGCTAAGGTTGCTCAGGTCACGAGTTTTCTGATAGGATTGCGCCCGACGCGACCAAGGGAGGATTCCAGCTCGCAAGACCAGTCCACCGGTCTCGCGCGAACTGCTTGTTCTTTCTTTTTTGGTTACTATCATCGCTGCCCAACTATTTTGTACCCCGGGCAGCCGGTTATTTTAGCCCTGCCCGTTTGGTAAGGCCCCCAGCCTATAAATAGGGGGAAGTGGTGCACTTAAAGCACGCGGACTCGAGCCCAGGAGCCCACTTGTTAAAGGCTGCGGACTCGAATCTCGAGCTTTGCGATCTCCAGCTTGCTTTCCGCATCATTTTCTTTTTCCCTGCTTGTAACCCCCCGTTTGCAATCAAAATCAAGCCCGTCGCTGGAGTGGCATTCAGGCCGCGACGGGCGAAGTCTGGTGTTGTCGTGGTTCACGGCTCTTCTGCTTTTCTGTTCCTTTTCTAGTCCGCTAAGTAGACTGCTGCTCGCAGTTTGGTTTCTTTCTTTTTTCCTTAGCGCTCAAACAGTTAGCTGGTGGTGTTTGTTTTCTCCTTCGCATTTCGTGCATCAACACTTATACCTGGGAGTTGGTCCCGAGGCAGTTAGTTCTGTTCTTGTTCGAGAAGAGAGCAGGAGACAGTTCCCAGTTTACTATGTCAGTCACATTCTGAAAGATGCAGAGGCAAGGTACCCGATCCTTGAGAAACTGGCGTTGACATTAGTTATGTCTGCTCGCAGGCTCCGTCCCTATTTCCAGGTGCATTCAATTCAAGTGGTCACTGATCAACCTTTGAAGAGTGTGCATGAGAAGCCGGAACATTCAGGCAGGTTAGCCAAATGGGCAATCGAGTTAAGTGAGTTTGAAATCTCCTATGTGCCCAGGACAGCTATCAGGGCACAGGTACTTGCAGACTTTCTGATTGACGCAGCAGAATCTACCTCAAATCAGGCAGTAAGGTCTCCTTTAGCTTGGACCATCTATGTTGATGGGGCTTCAGGCAGAAACTCTTCTGGAGCAGGGGTAGTTCTGATAAATCTGAATGGCGTCAAGCCTTAGCAAGCCATCAAGTTTTATTTTCAAGTAACCAACAATCAAGCGGAGTGTGAAGCTTTATTGGCCGGCTTGAGGCTCGCAAGAGAGCTCGGAATCGATCATGCTCTTGTAAAGACTGACTCTCTGGTAATGGCCTCACAAGTTCTTGGTAACTTCGAGACCAGGGAGCTAGTGTTGAAGAAGTATCTTTCACTGGTAAAAGTTGAGGTTGGCTGGTTTAAAAGTTTTACTATTGAGCACATCCCGAGAACGGAAAATGAGGAGGCCGATGTTCTTGCCAAACACTGGCTCTCGTCAGGAGGGACAACTTCTGAACATTTTCACTTGGCAGTGGATGAGGAAGAGTTAATGCAAATCGATCAGCGTTCCTCTTTGATGGATCCATTTTTCCTCTACCTATCAACCGTAGATCTACATCAGTCAGTCAAAGACAAAAAGAGATTTAAGTTGAAAGCAGCGTATTATTACTTGATATCTGGTATTCTCTACAGAAAAACCTTTTTGTCTACAATGGCAAGGTGTGTTTCAGAAGATGAAGTTCCTACCGTTCTTCGGGAGATGCATTCTGGCGAGTGTGGAAGTCACTCGGGGACAAGAACCTTGGAGAAAAGGATCCTGCGGCAGGGTTACTTCTGGCCCACCATGAAAAAAGACTCGGAGACCTATGTGAGAAAATGCGTTCAGTTCCATAAGTTTGCTCCTCTTCAACATCAAGCTGCTCAATCTCTCAGATCAATTGCAACCCCTTGGCCCTTTGTTGTTTGGGGAATGGATATCCTTGGTCCTTTTCCCATGGCAAGTGGGCAGCAGCATCTCATTATAGTTATGATTGACTACTTCAGTAAGTGGATCGAAGCTAAGGCGCTAGCAAAGACGACAACTCAAGTCGTGAAGAATTTTGTTTGGGGCGAGATAGTCTGCCGGCACGGTATCCCCATTACTATAATCACAGATAATGGACCACAATTTAATAATACTGAGATGATAGATTTTTGCAAGCAGATCGGAACAGAGCTGCACTTTGCATCAGTTCATCATCCTAGGAGTAATGGTCAGGTAGAAGCAGCCAATAAGCAAATCCTCAGCCTGCTTAAGATGAAAGTACAAAATCTCAAGGGCAGTTGGGTTGATCAACTTCCTTAAGTTCTCTGGACCCTGAGAACAATGCCTTCATCTGCAACAGGGGAAACCCCATTCAAGCTTTCTCATGGGTCTGAAGCATTAATTCCTGTTGAGTTTGAAGTCCTATCGCCCAGAGTGTTGCTTGCTAGGCAAGGCACGGAGGATTGGCTTGAGCTGAACAACAAAGAGATGAGGTTCATCTTGGAGCATGTTGAAAAGGTTAGAGACAAGGCTGCCATCAGGCAAGAGGAAGTCAAAAGGAGAATAGGCCGCTACTTCGATAAGAATGTAAGGATCAAACACTTTCAAGTGGGAGATGCGATTCTTAAGAAGGTCGATGCTGCTGCAAGAGCCGGCTCAGTGGGGAAGCTTAATCTGAATTGGGCTGGACCATTCATTATTAAAGAAGCGCTTGAGAATGGGGCCTACCGTTTGCAAACATATGAGGGAGAAGATATGCCGCACACATGGAGTGGAGATGACTTAAAGCGGTTCTATTCCTGAACTTCTTTCCCTTTCCCTTTTATGTAAACTTTTTCAGAGGGTCGTTATTAACAAATGCTCCTTGCTAACACTTCATCAAGTGCTTTTTGTTTCAAGTGTTGACAATTAATATATTGAGCAAGGAACCCTCTAAACCGTTCTATCCCTGAACTCTCTTTTTTTTCTTATACAAGTTTCTCAAAAATTGATGTTTATCAAAAGATTTTATACTAACACATCTTCAAGTGCTTTCTCTCTTTTGCCCCCCAGGCAACTCCAACAGTTGCTTAATACCGGGAGATATCGCCGAGTTCAGCAAAAACCTCCCTTAGAACCGTGGTTGTTAGCATAACACCACGAAGACCACGTGTTGCGAGGAGATTTCGCACTGTGTAGTGGGAGCTTACCGGTTCTAGTGCTGCAGGACACTGGATTTCGGATCCCGGCTAGTACCTAACCCCACTTCTGCATTATATAGGAGCGGAGTGGTGGTCAGCTCTACCATGCCATGTAAGGGATATCATTACAACCTAGATGATCGCGCGGGGAAAGCAATGCTATACGCACCTTCCCCCAGATCTTCTTAAGGTTGTAACCCTCGAACACTCCTTGGTACCCTCAAGCAGTGCCTGCAGGAGACCCACAGTCTTGTCTATCTCAGAGGAAAGCAATGCCGCTCTGGCCGCACCTGCCCAAAAGATCGACTTAGACTGTACTCCAGGCAAGAGGGCAGTAGATTGTGTTGTTAAGTATGCAAATCTTGAGATCTTGTGAGGAAAGCAATGCCGCTCCGGCCGCACCTGCCCACTTGATCACAAGTCTGCAGCTTTTTTCTTCGCAGGGGTTTTCCATTATTATTCAGTTCAGTGCGGACTCCGGTTCTCTAGTTCGCTCAGTCTGCAGCCTCTTGGGTTGATTCTATAGTTCATAGCCCGGTGAGGAAAGCAATGCTGCTCCGGCCGCACCTGCCCACTTGGTCATGAGCTATAGGTCATTTCTCTTATCACTTGTTTTAGTGCGGACTCCGGTTCTCTAGTTCGCTCAGTCCGCCCCCTCTTGGGTTGATTCTATAGTTCATAGCCCGATGAGGAAAGCAATGCCGCTCCGGCCGCACCTGCCCACCTAGTTATGAGCTATGGGTCATTTCTGTTATCATTAATTAAGTGCGGATTCCAGTTTTCTAGTTCGCCTAATCCGCGGGATTCATTTAGTTTATATAACTTAATGATTATTTATTTGAAAAAGTTCAGCTATAAATATCAGCGGACGATGATACCAGTCCTCCAAGTTCGCATATCAACACTATTTTAGTAGATTGCGGCTTTCGTCATCTTGATTCTCTTAAAATCGGCAAAGGTTGTTCTGCAAGACACGGACTGCTGACCGAACTCGTCAGAATCTGCCTCATTCATTCCCTTTGTTAAGAAAGCACATTAATTCTATTAATGTTGAAGCGAGCTGTGATTAAACAATTTCAGCAAGAGTTTTAAAATGCTACAAAGTTATATGACGCGGATTGATATAAGGAGTGCGATCTCTAAGTACAAGCAAGAAATAAGCAGAACATCTCAGAAGACATCAAAAAATATCCTTTTCTATTCATTAAAAAATATATTATAAACACGTGTTCCGGCGAACTCGCGCAGAGTCTGCCCCCTTTAAAAACAAAAAAATTACATTGTCTACTTTCCAGTCCTCTGTTTCTTCTCTACAGGCTTTTCCGGGCTTAACCCCTCCACATCCACCACAGGCGAGTAGCCGCTCGAGTCGCTGCTGCTACTATCGCTGGAATGAGAACCAGCCGTGGATTCAGTCCGCTCACTGCTCTCATTAGAGCCAGGAGCTGGTGGACTGATCCGACTGGCCCCCCTGTTGTTGACTTGAGTCCACATCTTCTTGAGCTTCATCATCGTCGAACTCCTTCTCGTCATCTTCAACAACCGCTTTCCCCTTAGCAGCTCGCTCGAACTCAGCAACCTTGTCCTTCAGCTCTGGAAACAGCTCCAAGAAGGGAATAAAGTCCACCCCTTCCTTCGCATACCCATCATTAATGATGCGTTCGATTGCGACTTCCACGCTTTCCCTGACGAAAGGAAACATGGCTTTCTGGAAGTTGGGGTTGGTTACCTCATTTGCGGTCTGCAGAGGAAATCAAAACATCAGTCCATTACAGATAAGCGACAAAGATGACAACGATTAACCGACACTTACAGCTTTGTCCTCTTTATCTTGATTAATCTTTGCGCCTAGTCGCTTATTTCTGTCTTTCAGCGAGTTGTTTTCCTTCCTATATTGCGCATCTTTCTTAAGCAGCTCGCGTGTAAGCCTGCCCATGTAATGGTTGGTGACGACGCAGTTCGCACTGCCTGGGTGGCAAGCAGAGGAAGGTCGTCAGGGGACACATTCTGCAGGTCGCGAAGGTTTTTCTTTCCGTACAAAGCAGAGATGGCGACATGGGCGTGGCGAGATGGGCGCGGACTCCTCCAGGAGGGGAGAGCTATTGAAAGGCGAACATACTTCTTCTTCTCATGCCAATGGATCATTGGGTTGCCCCTTAGAATCCTTCTGCTTCTCGCCGAAGCTCGCAATGTTGAAGCTATCGCTGGAGGAATAACTCGCGGAGGGATCCCCGTCCTCCTTCCTTTTCCTTGCAATCTCTTTTCTTCTTTCTCCCTGTGTAGGAGTCTGTCCAGCTAACGCATAGGGCAAGTTTGCGGGCACCGCCAAGGTCGCTGCAAGAAGAAAAGTTAGCCAAAGTTCCAGGTCGTTGCGGATACAAATGAAAGCCGCGGGACTTACTCTCCTGTCGGCTTACAGTGTCTCGTCCGGGCAACAGCAGAATGTTGTAGTCAACGTCGAGTCTTGCTCCAGCAAGAAACCCGACGATGGCGGCCTCGGCATCGCTCAGCCGCACGCTTTTGAAGTCGGCGTCTGATCGCAGCTGCGGGTTTGTGTGGAGAAACCCCAGGTCGCCCTCAAAAATGAGGTACCCAGAGGTCCAGTTGTGGATCTTATTCGGCAAGCCCACAACCTTCATCCCCCTGCAGTAGAAGTACACGATACCCTTATACTCGCGATCTCCTCTTGGAGTTACGGAGCAGGACAGAAAATATCTTTCTAAAGATCTTCAAGGAAAATTCGATCTTTTCAGATCACAGGTAGGCGAGATAGCTGCAGATGGCGATCATGCTGTTTGGCGCGATTTGGCCTGGAACCACTCCGTAGTGCTCGAAGATCTCTGCGATCTCCCAAAGCAGGGGGAAATTTAACCCGCAATTGAAATGGTCGATTGGCACCGCGAGCTGGGTAGCCGTGGAGAAGTTCAACCGCTCTTGATGCTCGGGAAGCCGTGCGAGCACCGGCGAGCCCACCATGTGCACACCCAGAAAAGCTTCCAGATCGACTGCGGTGAGTCTGCTTCTTTTGTGCTCGGCGACATGGAAGACGACTGTGATATCAGTACGCGCGAATACCATCTTTTCATACCGCAGGGCTTTAGCTTCGACTGTTTCCTATGCAATGAGAAAATGAAGACCCTATTTATAGAAAAATCGTTTGACATGACAGCAGTCAATCCGCCCAGATCGATCGCTCAGTCCGCGCAGCTCGTTTCTTCCCTGTTTTTCCCTGCAAATTCAGACAATTTCTCAAAGCTTTGCGATTTCTAAGGCAGTCCGCGCAGCCCGCGTGTTTCCAGTTTTTCTGCAAATTATCTACAAGTAATCGCAAACTCACAGGCAGTCCGCAAAGATCGCAATTTTTAAAGTAATAGAATGAGCAAACATATAATCAGCCCGCATAATTTGCATCACAACAGGATTGCTCATGTTTAAAAAATAATAATGTCATACAAAAAGTGAAAGCCGCATCACAGCGCAAATAAAGCAAAGATAATGTTCAGACACAAGATTATACAATACGAAGTTCAAATTAATGTTTCGGACTCAGCGGCTTCTGCGGTCCTGATGAGCAGGTCGCTCCTCCTCTTCCACCCCGACATGGGCCGCCTGGCCGCTCCCTCGCAAGATTTCCCTATACAATTGCTGGACTAGTTGGTGCATGTTGTTGAAGGTGCGGTGTATGCGAGCAATGTCCCTAACTACCCGGTAAAACGGGATTGCCGGGGCGACTGCTGGTGTTGGATTTGCGACCACCGCGGGCTGCCCAATTGTCGCCGGGGCTGAAGCCTCTCCTGCAGCAGGTTGAGCAGACGTCTGCGGCTTCTCCCCAGCGACCTTGCTGACTTGTTTCTTCCCTTCTCTCACAAAATCCAAGTACCTACTCCTGTAATGGCAGGCGTCTCCTCTTAGCCGCTCCTTCTCTTTCTTTAGACCTTCAATTGTTGAAGAAAGGCTTGCGACCTGGTTCTCCAAGATCTTTTCTCGCTCTTTACCTTTCTTTAGATCAACTCGAATTTCATTTAGTTCCTCCTCATACTTCCTCGCTAATAATGCATACGTCTCTTGGCCAGAATGCTCCCCTTGCGCGGGCTATGTGCTAGACCTTATCACAGCCTGCGCGGGCACATCTGCGGGCGAGGACACGATCTCGCCGACCTCAATAGAATCGGGTGTTGACTTCCGTACTGCAGCAAAGGAAATAAAACTCGGTTTAGTTTCCAGGTCGCAATAAGCTTAAAAGGTAAAAAAGTAATTCACTTTTTGAAATCATGGCAGCAATCTGGCGACTATCAAAAGCAGGTCGCCTCACGCGCTCCGGATCAAAAGCGCCTAGGCGCTGCCTCCATTCTCGACGGACTTTCGCTCTTAACTCGGCCTGTGATCTACTTGAGGAAACTATTTCATTGGTTTCTGTAATGATCTTAACCGGCCGCAATTTCCGAGGAGGGTATTTATAAAGCCACGATCTCTGGAAACGCCTAGGCACCGGATGCAACTTACCTGACTGCATCAGCTCAACAGCAGTTTGCAAATCCTCAGCCCGCTTTTCCGCAACCAGCTTCTCTGAGATCGCCTTAATCTTTGTCTTCATTGCTGCGAGTTATTCCTTTGTTTTTTCTTTTTCTTCAGCTGGAAGGAAAGAGGAAGGATCAGCCAGTTTCTCTCCCCCAGTCTCAGCACCAGGCTGCAAAACTTCAAGCAGAGAACGATTCATGTTTGCGAGCTGCTCGTTGTCAATGGAGTCAAGTATCTCGGTGGTTGATAAGCTGAGCATTGAGGGGGTTTTGCATTTTGCGGGCAGAGAAATGGGGGTGACGAGATCGGAACCTGGAATTTCCTTTTCTCGCGGCATATGATGCAAGCTCGCAGCTCTAGTCCGCTTGGAGATATTCTTCTCCTTCCAAACTCGCAGCTTCTTCTCTACTCGCTCCACAACTGAAGTCTAGTCTCTCTTCCTCTTTTTCTTTTCAGGCATCTTATCCAAGTCGATGATAATCTGCTGGGATTCGCGGGCTGAGGTCGGTACGACAACCAGAGCCAGGGGGGACACCGTTTCCTCAGCTTGCTTCTCGACAGAATCTTTAGTCGCGGCTTCCGCGGGCTCGTCAGCTCATTTCTCAATCGCCTCTTTTCCTCCTTCCTCCACCCGTTCATCAGCTGGAAGTTTCTCCTCGATGTTCGGCTGCTGGACCTTTGGCGACGACACTTCTTTGTTCGGATCTAACCGCAACATAATAGTTCCGGAGGTAGAGCGGTTCACCTCCATACTTGAAGAGCTCGAGGGGTTCTGATCAGAGACAGATGGCAGATTCGGTTTCTTATTCACACTCTCAGTTAGTGGATTTTGAGAAGCAGGAGCAGTCGCGGTCTTCTCATGCTCGATATCGCGGACTAGGTATGTCCTCTTCTTACTTGAACTCTCTCCTTGATGGCAGGGCAGGCATATCGTTCCGGTGACTTGCTTTCTTAGATCAGGAACTCGCTTTGGGTTTCTCGGTTGAGGTGGCAAAGCTGCCAAAGAAGGATCCTAATCTTGCCATGCCGGACTGGAAAGTTGAGATCACAAGAGGTTAGTAACGACCCGTCGCACAGTCAATTCTGACAAAAGACAGGACTTCCGACGGTATTTATAGCACAGTCAGCATTTATGATAGTTGCAGACTCGGCGGTTAAGGAAACGTTTTCGGAATTTTCCAAAACTCGAAAATGTGCGGGGATTATGTTAACCCCAGAATCCCCAACATTTCAAGGTAGGCATCTTGACCCTCCCTTGCCGGACTCAAGCTCTCAGTCCGCCCAGCTCGCCAGCTGGCCAGAGTTTATCCCAGCCACCTAGGTGGACTCCAGCTCTCAGTCCGCCCAGGTCGCCCTTGGTTTGCTCTCCGATCCTGTCAGCTATCAGCGAGCTCCGGAGTCAGGTCGCTTAGGTCGCGAATTTTCTGATAGGATTGCGCCCGACGCGACCAAGGGAGGATTCCAGCTCGCAAGCCCAGTCCGCCGGTCTCGCGCGGACTGCTTGTTCTTTCTTTTTTGGTTCCCGTAACTGCTGCCCATCTCTTTTGTACCTCGGGCAACCGGTTATTTTAGCTCTGCCCGTTTGGGCAGGCCCCCAACCTATAAATACGGGGAAGTGGTGCACTAAAAGTACGCTAACTCGAGCCCAGGAGCCCACTTGTTAAAGGCTGTGGACTCGAATCTCGAGCTTTGCGATCTCCAGCTTGCTTTTCGCATCGTTTCCTTTTTCCCTTCTTGTAACCCCCTATTTGCAATCAAACTTAAGCCCGTCGCAGGAGTGGCACTCAGGCCGCGACGGGCGAAGTCTGGTGTTGTGTTGGTTCAAAGCTCTTCTGCTTTTCTTCTCCTTTTCTAGTCCGCTAAGTAGACTGTTGCTCGCAGTTTGGTTTCTTTCTTTCTTCCCCTAGCGCTCGAACAGTTAGCTGGTGGTGTTCGTTTTCTCCTTCGCATTTCGTGTATCAACACTCAACTACATCCGGGATAGAGAAGGGATGTCACTATCTCCCAATAGACCCATCTTCTTAATGTCACGATGCGGAAGAAAGTTGCTAGATTCCCTTTTGCTTGATGGATACATCGCCCAAAATAGAAATGGAGCGCAAAATATGATGGAGAAGGCCGAGAGCAAGCACCGGCAAGGTGTAGGCTTCGCGAGCATGGCCGGAGCTTGTCTCCTTGGTGGAAGATGAAGGGCGGAGGTGGAAGGGCGGAGCTTTTCCCTAAAAGGCTTTTGGAATTGCTCAAGATGAAGGTCTCCCTTATGTAGGATAAATCTGCGCTTTAAACAAAAGCAAGTAAGAAGAATAGACACGCATGGTTTAGCGCACGACCTTGCGTTAATCGTGCATTATTAAATCCAGGCCAAGCTTGCAAGTGAGGATGCGTTGACCTATGCATTTTACTCGCGCACGGGCACTTCCGCCTGTGCGTGATTGAAATCGCATGGGTAAACACAGAGCGCAGGAATGCAGTGATGGTACAGGAAAACTGTGCATTTTAATTAGGCACGGGCGCTTCCGCCCGTGCGTGATGGAAAATGCACAACTAACCATAGAAAGCAGAAACTCAGAGAAAATATGCAGACCGTGCGATTCCTTCTCGCACGGTTTGGCCGAAGCCGTGCAGGAAAAAAATGAACGGGTTGCTATAAAAGTCCCCAGAATTACCGTGTGAAACGCATGATTGCCAAGAAACCATGCGAGATGAAATTCGCACGACCATGTGTTTTACATTGAAATTGGAAAATGAATCCGGGACATTCCGACTAACTGCACCATAATGAAACCAACTGGATCACCAACTCCCACCAACAAATAGCAATCCACAACCATCGAAAGAGCCATGGGGAGCACCATGTGCATACCCCCAACAAAAGAATGTGCAATTGTACTCCCACGAGCCAAAACAAGGCACAAATTGGTCAATGACCGAATGATGCAGATATAACCGAAATCTGGTTGAAATGTAGTGCACGGGCGAAAAAAAAACAAGCCCAGATGAGTCCGAAAAATCCTATAAATATCAGACTCATTAGGAGGTAAGTCAATATTTTAGCTCTAGGATTGCAGCTTCGCACTGGGGTGTCCACTCTTACGGCACACCTTTCTTTGTTAGGGCAGTGAGGGGAAGGGCTATCTTTGAGTATCCTTTCACAAACTTGCAATAATAATCGGAAAGTCCAAGAAAACTCCACACATCAGCCTCTGACTTCAGAAGCGACCATTCCTTCACGGCACGCACCTTGGCCGGATCCACAGCTAGTCTAGCACCACTGATCACATGGCCTAAGAAGGCAACTTCTCGGAGCCAAAATTCACACTTGCTGAATTTGGCAAACAAGGTATGCTCCTTTTGCTTTTTAAGCACTAAGGTCAAGTGTTACACATGCTCCTACCCTATCTTCGAATAGAATAGAATGTCATCGATGAAGATGATGTCATAGACATCTAGGTATGGCTCAAACACTCTGTTCATCATGATCATGAACGTCGATGGGGCGTTTATGAGCCCAAACGGAATCATGGTGAACTCGTATAGACCGTACCTTAAGGTAAGTGTCATTTTATCAATGTCCTCGTCTCGTATCCTCAACTGGTAGTACCCCGAGCGCAGATCCAGCTTGGAAAACTAGTTCACTCCTACCAACTAATTGAATAACTCATCCATATGGGGTAGAGGATAGGTGTTCTGCACCGTTAAATGGTTGACATCCCATTAATCTATACATAATCGCAACGTTCCATCCTACTTCTTAACAAATAGAAAAGGGGATCCCCAAGGTGATAAACTAGGGCGAACGAACCCTGACTCTACTACTTCCTGCAACTGAGCTCTAAACTCGGTGAGTTCCTTCGGGGCTATTCGATAAGGGGTCCTGGAGACGAGCTTGCCACCCGATACTAACTTAATTTTAATGTCCACCTCTCGATGCGGGGGTAATTGATAGATTTAACTTCAAGACAACCTAAACACCTAGAGGGGGGGAGGTGAATAGGTTCTTATCCTTATTTTAATCTAAGGCAGAATATAACTTCAGTTCTTTAATATAAATCTGAAAACTCTACAGCTAACACAACACATACAATCACAGAATTTAAAATTACACAAATCACAGATTGCACACTGATTTATAGTGGTTCCCCAAGGTCTGGGTACATCCACTTTCCCCCTTCGCCTATCCAGCAATATGCTAGATTCAGCCTAACTTCTTCCTTTTTTTTCTCAGATCCACAGATCTTACAGCTCAGAATCCTAAAGGATTCCTACAACTCAGAATGTATCCACACTCCTACAGCTCACGCTAATAAGCCCTACCTCGGCCTTGCCACAAGGCCTACAACTCAGAGAACTGATTCTCCTACACTCAGGCTCAAATAGCCTTACCACTCAGAGATCTAAATCTCCTACACTCAGGCTCAAAAATCCTTACCACTCAGAGATCTAAATCTCCTACACTCAGCCTTTATAACATAGGCTTACAACTCAGATCTTTGAAAAGATCCTACATAATTTGATAAGTGTTTTTGATGGACTCTTACACTTGTTGAGAGAGAAAGGATAAAAGGATTCTTGATCATCTACTTGATGAGACAGATGGCTTAAATCAACCTGTTATTAGCTTTCTTCAAAGCTTCTTGAATCTGAACTTAGTAGGGTTGATCTCCTTTGAAGTTGACTGACTGGCAGCTTCCTTCTTGGATTCCAGAAATAGATCTGGATCTACATAGTAGATTAGTTCAGGATCTATTTCTTGAGAGACTTGTGATAGTCTCCTTCTTGACTTCAAAACAGCTAGAGCTCCCTCTCCCCAAATCTTGTGAAGTTCCTTCTGAATTCTGGATTAAATTATCCTTAGACAAAATCTGAGTGGATAATCACTTAAGAATGTTTTCTTAGATCTTCTCACGAAGATCTTCTTCTGTGTGACTTGCACTTTCTTGATCAAAGATCAATCTCTCAATAGTTGTGTTAGTTGTGTGTGTATATATCCCTTTTTTTCATCAGAATCCATCTATATATATAGACTTCATCCATGGTAACTGATTGATCCGGTTTCTAACCGACTTCTGACAAGTCTGACAGCTTCATTAAAGTTGTTGGAATGCAAAGCTGTCAAGTCTCCAGTTAGTCCTTGAACCTTTGTCTTTGTCAGCAAAGCGTCAAGACTGACTGTCATTCTGTGTCGAGACAAACTGTCAATATGTGTCGACACAAGTGACTTAAGTGTCGACACAGACTTTGGTGGTGTCGATATATCTGCCTTGATGTCGACACTGCTTCTAGACACTGCATCTTGAGAATGTGTCGACACAGATTATTTGTGTCGACACAATCACTTCTTCACTCCACAGCAATCAACTATGTTGAAACTCTGTTGTGTGTCGACACAAGTCCTGTGTGTCGACACAGTTGATGTAGACTAAGAATTCTGTGTGTCGACACTGCCTCCAGGTGTCGACACAGTTAATGTCGACTCTGCTTCTGTGTGTCGACACTGCCTCCTGGTGTCGACACAGTTGATGTCGACTAACTATTTTGTGTGTCGACACAGCCTTTTCCAACTGTCGACACAAACTTTCTGATGTGTCGACACAGCTTCCTCTGGTGTCGACACATGGACTTAGAAACTTTTTCTCTGTATTTTAGCATATTCTTAACCTGCACATTTAAACTAAAAATAACATCAAATACACCTTGATGTATATCATTGAGCTAAGTGAGGCTTCTCCAAATCAGGTACAAATTTTCTAATATACCCAACAATATCCCCCTATTTGGAGAAGTCATAACCCTTTAGTCAATGATATACACCACTTATAATAAACAAACATTATGATGTATATAAACATTATATGACAGGGCAACTTATAGATAAAACATATATCAAAATCACATCATAGAATAAGAATGCAACTTGAATGAACATGGAACATTATTTTGTTTATATTAACAAAATGTTTCTTAACACTGTTTCTATAGAATTCTTTAAAAACAAAGAATTACATAGTTCTTGAAAAATCTAGTAAAACTAAACTAAGGCTGGACAGACTCCTTGATGACTATTCCTTTCCCTGATCTAATCTGAGCCTGCAAAGAAGGTTATGTATCTTCAATGGGCTTCTTGCCTTTCAACTCAGCTTTCTTTTGAACTTCAGCCTTAATCCTTTGCCTTTCAAAATAATGAAAAGGCTTAGGGAAATACTTGCTAGGCTACTGAGCATCAGGAGGTAGCTTCCCACTCTTAGCCTTTCTTCTGTGTTGAACTATGGCTTCCTACTTTGCCTCATACTTCTGCCATTCCTGCTCATTATACCATTTGCCCCTTTCGTGAACCTGGTCTTTTACAGCTTTCCAGGCAGTTAATATGATATTTCTAAAAGTTGGGCTCAACTGCTCAAAATCAGGCTTTAACTCAGCTTGTTCTCTGAATCTTTTCTTTGAAAATTGAGCTTCCTGCTGAGCTTTCAAGGAATCTTCTGGCATTTCAACTTTCTCTATAATGACATTTTCAACATCCTGTGGAGGACTGTACATTGTCTGAACTTTTTGTTGAATCATATCAAAATCTGCTGGAGGGTAGATGATCTGAGCAACTTCAGGTTGATCACCTCCAGCATAAGCAGGTTGCACACCAGATTCTGCAACATTGTCATCATCACAAAAGAGTGGATATCATAGAGTGGCTCTGATGCTATTTGTAACACCCCAAATTGTTGTAGGAGCGACGGGGAACGTTTTTGGGCCAAGTCAGATTTTTGGTACTGGTGACACGGGCTCCGACACGGGCGTGTCGGAGGCCGTGTCGGGCGTGTCGAGCTCGGGCCGTGTAGTCGACCAGTGCAGGTCGACGATGGTCATGTGGTGGAACACGGCCTAGGACACGGGCGTGTCCCAGGCCGTGTCACACATGGGCTGTGCGGTTGGGTACACGGGTAATGATACGGGCACGGACACGGGCGTGTCTAGTTTGACACGGGCATGTCTGATGCCGTGTTACCAAGCCGTGTACCCCTCTGACTGCAAAGTGTTTATTTATTGCACACGGGGGGCATGACACGGGTCCCAACACGGGCGTGTCGCAGGCGACACGGGCGTGTCGGAGGCCGTGTCACATGCCGTGTGCTGGTTTTCAATTTGGGTCGAGACGGCGAATGAGCTACATGGCCAGGAACACGGCCGTGTGCCAACCCGTGTTCGGCCCAGATTTTATGATTTTGGATTTAATCCGGGCCGTTCGTTTCCTTGACTTTGGATCCGACGGTGGGGGGCTTCTCCTGGGTGGTTATGGCCGGGAAATAGGGTTTAAAAACCCATTTTTCTTTGGCCCATCTCACTCTAAAAGTTAGAGAGAAGGGAGAGCAAGGAGGAAGGAGGAGTCCAAGATCCGGCCACCGGGAGAGATTCGGAGCTCCGAATCGCGATCCGAGTCCAGATCCGCAGAGGCGACGCCGTTGCGGTGCTTTCTAACCGTATAGTTTTTGATGACGCCGCGGAAGAATGCAAGGGTAACGATTTCTCATCCTTGGGCATGTGAAGCCCTCTTTTCCTTTGCACAGGAAGCCCGCTCTCGCGAGTGAGCGAAGAGTTGGAGCATTCCTTGGGGTAGATATGTGAATTCCCCCTTGTGTAGAGTCCGTATGCGTAAACGGACATAGGCATTGTGTGTGAAGCCTATTCGGACATGTTGGTCCGGATCGGTGATGTTGCATTGCATATGAACCGGGGAAGACTACGGGTGTTTGGGTGTTTTCGGGTTTTCTATGTGGTAGATTGCATCAGGGAGCCTTGGAGATTAACTCCAAGGTACACCCGGAAAACTGGGCAAAAGCGGGTTTTGCCAACACGGTGGCTGGGGAGCCAACGTGAACATAACCGGGTTATGTGATTGTTGTGGCGGAAACGGGACTCGGTGAGTCTTGACCTGCACATATGGCTTAAATTGCCGTTGCGATATGAGCACGGGTCAGGCGGAACCGTACCCGGTCTATGTCATTCGGTAGGACTGTTGGCATGGATGAGGGTCTTCGGCGGTCTATGGCTTAAATTGTCGTGACCAAGGCCAGGAAGGCAAAATGCTCATATGGATGACCGTCCAAGAGGCGGTGGTGGATTGGGAACGTCTATGGCTTGAATTGACGTGACGTTGGCCGGTTCGCCGAGAATGTGCCTTGAGTGCACGGGGTGTGTGGCCGTGCGAGCCTACGCCTGTGTTGATGTGTGTTCACATTAATATATATTGCCTATACTAATAAAGTGTAGGGAAAGAGCATCGCCGCCCCGATTTTGGGGGCGGGATCGTTATAATTTGGTCAGCATAGCTGACCGTTGCTTTTGTTTGCCATCGGGCGGTGGTTTGTGCTTGCAGGTGCTGCGGAGCCGAGTGGAAAATAGCGAGCTAAAACCCATGTTGCGGTGCTGGCCCTCGAAGGCCTAACCCTTTTTATGCTTTCCGCTTATTTCATGTATGGCCGGCCTGCGAGCCGAAGTATGGAAACACTATTTTTTGTTAAGTGAACAATGTAAGGCCTTAAGGCCAGTTCTCTTTTGTGTATGATTACATTCCTGAGTTGGTAGTGGACATTCATGCTTTGTAGCAGGGTTCTTATTTCCTTTTGCAACCTAATAAATTGCTTCCGCTAGGTGTTGTGTAGGACGACATGATTGGTTGAATGGTTTCAACGCGTAACCAACCGGTCTGTCCGTAGTATATGGCGTCGGGCCTCGGCCGGACCTACTGCTATATGCTATGCGACGGATAGGTGTGTTACAAATTGGTATCAGACTACTGGTTTCGGCCAAGCTTAAATGAATTCGTGGACGAATTCATTTTAAGGGGTGGTGAGCACATGTGTGCGTCATCGTTATAATATGAAAAGAACCCATGAATGTCCACTTAGGAATGAAAAGATACATTTTTGAGGAACCTGCGTGTTCCTATAATTGCTGTTTGCAGTAATTTTTGGGTCGCTTATCGGTGTTTTGCACGATTATAGGTGACCAGAAGTGGTGCTGGGCCGTCTGACCGGCCAGGTTCTGAGGCGAGCAGTGCGCCAAGCGATGCGCCTGCAACACCTCCGTCTGCCGAGACCATTAGGTTGGTGGCAGAAGCGGTCATGGCGATGATCAATGCGCAGCCTGCAAGGCAGGTGCAGCAGCCCGCTCCTGCTATGGAGCAAGTACCGCTTCAGACCACAGAGCAAAGGAGGATTGAGCAAGTAGTGTTAGAGCCAGAGTTGCCTCGGAGAGCAACGGAAAGACAACTGAAGCACGTGATGGGCTTTCACCCACCTGTATTCACGGGGGCAGAAACCCCGACCCAAGCAGAGGATTGACTCTCACGGGTCAACAGGGTGATGACTGCGACGGAAACGGAAGAGTGGCAGAAGACCACAATAGCGACGTTCTTGTTGGATGGGGACGCAAGACTATGGTGGGAAGGCCTAGAGCTACATCAGTTGCGGGGAAGGTCGTTGGCCGAAGTTTCGATGGAGGAGTTTGCGAGACTATTCATGGCTCGATACCTCCCCTCGGCGCAGAGAATTGCGCTAGAAAGCGAATTTCAGAAGTTGGTGCAAGGGGAGTGCACCGTCGACGAGTACCTCCACGAGTTTACTCGGTTGGGGAGATATGCCGGCACTACCTTCGCAGACGAGGAGCGCAAGACGAGCCGCTTCTATGAAGGGCTAAGAGATGATTTAAGGTTGCTACTGTCGGGGCCCAAGGCGCAGGGTTTCATGACCCTGGTCAGTTCGGCCCGGTCCTTGGAGAAGGACATGAAGAATGTCCAAGCAAAGAAGGAATCCGGTAGTAAGAAAGCGGAGTTCAAGGCATCGACTACGTCGAAGTCGGGCTACCGCAGATTCTATAAGAAAGCTAAGACGTCGGGTCCAGCTGCTTCAGGTGCCTCGGGGGCAACTACCAATCGAACCCCGGGCGCTTGCTTCACGTGTGGAAAGACGGGGCACTTTGCCCATGATTGCTGGAGTGGACGCTCAAAGTCCAAAAGGAAACAAGGAGCTACCTACGAGGAGAAGGGCAAAGCGGTGGAGTCGACCGCATCCCACTATGCTCCGACTCAGCCTAGAGTCTATAACTTGGGCCAGCAGGAGGCCATCAAGCAAGCAGATGTGGTGACAGGTATGAGTTAATTTATAGCAAGTTAGCTTTAATACCATTATCTATTGCTTGTTAGCCTAATATTGTTTGTATAGGCTTTGTTGTGATTAGTGATAGTCCGACACGGGCACTGTTCGATACGGGAGCTTCACACTCCTTCTTGTCTGAAAGCTTTATATCGCGCATCGGAGTCCCTTCTTCGATGGCGAAGGACAAGTTGGATGTGCTGCTATCGAATGGGTGCTCGATGCGTGCGGACAGGGTGTGCGCCGTAAAGGTTCACATTTGGAGCCAAGACTTCGACTTGCTAGCGTCATTGCTGCCGCTAGTAGAGTTCGACGTGATCTTTGGGATGGATTGGCTGTCAGAGCAGAAAGCTTAGATTGGCTGTGACCGGAAGGAGGTCAAGCTGGGTGTAGGGCGGGAGACTACATTCGAGGGGCTAAAGGGGTCGAGCAAGACACTGATGTCTGCTCTTCAGGTGGTGAAGGCGGTTCGTGCTGGTGCAGAGCTGTTCTTCGCAATAGTGGGGTCTGCGGAGCCAAAGTCTCCGTTGGATAGCATCCCCGTGGTTTGCGAATACCCCGATGTGTTCCCGGATAGTCTTCCCGGAGCCCTACCGCAGCGGGAGATTGATTTCACCATCGAGCTCGTACCGGGGGTCAAACTGGTGTCACGTGCTCCGTATAGGTTGGCGCCTAAGGAGATGGCAGAGTTGAAAGTTCAGCTAGAGGAGCTGATGGAGCAAGGGTATGTGCGTCCAAGCTCGTCGCCTTGGAGCACACCGGTCCTCTTCGTTAAGAAGAAGGACGGGAGTATGCGGCTGTATATCGACTACAGAGAGTTGAACAAGCTAACGGAGAAGAATAAGTACCCAATCCCGAGGATTGATGATCTCTTTGATCAGTTAGTCGGATCGTCGGTATACTCCAAGTTGGACTTGAAGTCGGGGTACTATCAGCTGAGGATCAGGGAGTGTGATATCCCGAAGACGACGTTCAGTATGAGGTATGGGCATTTCGAGTTCACAGTCGTGCCATTTGGACTGACGAATACGCCATCGGTATTTATGGATCTGATGAACAGGACGTTCAGAGATTTCCTGGATCGCTTTGTGATCGTCTTCATTGACGATATTTTGGTGTACTCGCAGTGCGAAGAAGACCACTTCAAGCACTTGCATTTGGTGTTGGAGACTTTGAGGAGGAATGAGCTTTACGCAAAGTTCTCCAAGTGCGAGTTCTGGCTACCCTCGGTAGGGTTCCTTGGTCATATAGTGAGTGGGGAAGGTATAGCGGTGGATCCGATGAAGATTGTTGCGATACAGGAGTGGCCTGCGTTATCTTCTGTCGCAGAAGTCCGTAGTTTTCTCGGGCTTGCCGGATATTACAGCCGCTTCATAGAGAACTTCTCGCAGTTAGCATTACCTCTCACGAAATTGACAAGGAAGGATCAGAAATTCTTGTGGACGCAAGAGTGCGTGCAAGCTTTTGAGGAGCTGAAGAGACGGTTGACCACGGCGCCAGTGCTTAGTTCGCCGAGTGGGACCGAGGGCTTTGAGGTGTATAGCGACGCTTCTGGTAGTGGCTTGGGCTGCGTGTTGTTGCAGCATGGGAGCGTGATAGCGTATGGATCGCGTCAGCTGAAGGTGCATGAAAGAAATTATCCGGTGCACGACTTGGAGTTGGGGGCCGTGATATTTGCACTCAAGTTGTGGAGGCACTACCTATACAGCGTAAGGGTCGATATATACACCGATCACAAGAGCCTAAAATACTTGTTGGATCAAACGGACCTTAATGTGAGGTAGAGGAGGTGGATGGAGTTCCTAGGGGACTACACCTTCAAAATACATTATGTACCCGGGAAGGGCAACGCAGTTGCAGATGCGCTGAGCCGCAGGGCTGCCGCCCAAGCCAACTGGTTGTCGGTGCATGATGAGCGGCTAGTACGGGAGTTGGAGGAGCTTGAGATCTATTGCATTGACAGGCAGACGAGCGCCAAAGCAATGTTAAACTGGACAGAAGTGCAGTATGACCTGGCTGACCGGGTTCGGCAGGCATTGGAGTTAGATGACTCCATGAAGGAGCTTATGGAGGCCGCTCTGGATGGGTCAAATTCCCAGTTCTCGGTGGAAGATGGTTTATTAAGAAAGGATCATCGGTTGTGCATCCCGAGTGGGGGTAACCTCCGGGCGGAGTTGATGTACGAGGCTCATCATACCAAGTACTCAATTCACCCAGGGAGCACGAAGATGTATCGTGATCTCAAAAAGCTGTTTTGGTGGTCGGGGCTCAAGAAAGATGTGGCATTGTACGTGGCTAAATGCCAAACGTGTGCCTTGGTGAAGGCAGAATGCCAAAAGCCGGGAGGATTTCTGAAGTCCTTGCCTATACTGGAGTGGAAATTCGACGATATATCTATGGACTTTATGCACGGGTTGCCAAGGTCGCAGAAGGGGAACGACGTCATCTAGGTGATCGTAGATCGGCTAACCAAGGTGTCGCACTTCATTCCGCATAGGAAGGATGATCCAGTGGAGAAGTTGGCGAAGTTGTATGTTGACAATATTGTTAGGCTGCATGGTGTGCCCCGTAGCATTGTGAGTGATCGCGATGGGCGGTTTACGTCAAATGATTAGAGGTTGGTGCAGCAGATGCTGGGAACAAAGTTAAAGTTCAGCACAGCTTTCCATCCGCAGACGGATGGGCAGACCGAGAGGGTCAATAGAACGATGGAGGACATGCTACGCATGTGTGTTCTGGATTTTGGTAAGCATTGGGAAGACCACCTTTATTTGGTGGAGTTCTCGTACAACAACAGCTACCAAGCGAGTATACAAATGGCGCCCTTCGAGGCCCTGTATGGTAGGAAGTGTCACACGCCGTTATCGTGGCTTGAAACGGGTGAGGCAAGGTTGTACAAGAAGCAGGAGGTGGAGAGTGCTACCTCGTTAGTGCGGATCATTCGGGAGCGCTTGTTGATCGCTCAAGACCGGCAGGCGAAGTATTACAATGCCAAGCACCGGAACGTGGAGTTCGCGGTAGGCGATTGGGTATATCTGAAAGTGAAGCCGTTCAAGGGGGTTTTGCGGGTGAGACGCTTGATGAAGCTGAGCCCAAGATACCTTGGACCTTTTGAGGTTCTGGAGCGAGTCGGCGAAGCGGCATACCGTTTGAGGCTATCGGAGGAATTAAGTGGATTACATGATGTGTTCCACATTTCTGTGTTGCGGAAGGCAGTGCAAGAGCCTTCGCAGGTGATCGCGGTTGATCAAGTGCCGGTGGACGAAGGGTTGACGACTAGGGTCAAGCCCATTCGCATTGAAGATGTTGAGGTCAAGAGGCTTCGTAACAAGGAGATCCGGATGGTTAAGGTCCGGTGGGATAACTGCGGGCGTGAGGAGCTCTCTTGGGAACGGGAGCAGACTATGCTCGAGGAGTACCCGGAATTATTCCGTTCAGGTACTGTTTTACGGTAAGTCCTATTTTTCCTTTTGCAACCTAATAAATTGCTTCCGCTAGGTGTTGTGTAGGACGACATGATTGGTTGAATGGTTTCAACGCGTAACCAACCGGTCTGTCCGTAGTATATGGCGTCGGGCCCCGGCCGGACCTACTACTATATGCTATGCGACGGATAGGGGTGTTACAAATTGGTATCAGAGGGAGGTTTCGATCCTTCGACCTGTGGGTTATGGTCCCACCACACTTCCGCTAGGTGTTGTGTAGGACGACATGATTGGTTGAATAGTTTCAACGCGTAACCAACCAGTCTGTCCGTAGTATATGGCGTCGGGCCCCGACCGGACCTACTGCTATATGCTATGCGACGGATAGGGGTGTTACAAATTGGTATCAGAGGGAGGTTTCGATCCTCCGACCTGTGGGTTATGGGTTCTTATTTCCTTTTGCAACCTAATAAATGGCTTCCGCTAGGTGTTGTGTAGGACGACATGATTGGTTGAATGGTTTCAACGCGTAACCAACCGGTCTGTCCATAGTATATGGCGTCGGGCCCCGGCCGGACCTACTGCTATATGCTATGCGACGGATAGGGGTGTTACAAATTGGTATCAGAGGGAGGTTTCGATCCTCCGACCTGTTTGTATAGGCTTTGTTGTGATTAGTGATAGTCCGACACGGGCACTGTTCGATACGGGAGCTTCACACTCCTTCTTGTCTGAAAGCTTTATATCGCGCATCGGAGTCCCTTCTTCGATGGCGAAGGACAAGTTGGATGTGCTGCTATCGAATGGGTGCTCGATGCGTGCGGACAGGGTGTGCGCCGTAAAGGTTCACATTTGGAGCCAAGACTTCGACTTGCTAGCGTCATTGCTGCCGCTAGTAGAGTTCGACGTGATCTTTGGGATGGATTGGCTGTCAGAGCAGAAAGCTTAGATTGGCTGTGACCGGAAGGAGGTCAAGCTGGGTGTAGGGCGGGAGACTACATTCGAGGGGCTAAAGGGGTCGAGCAAGACACTGATGTCTGCTCTTCAGGTGGTGAAGGCGGTTCGTGCTGGTGCAGAGCTGTTCTTCGCAATAGTGGGGTCTGCGGAGCCAAAGTCTCCGTTGGATAGCATCCCCGTGGTTTGCGAATACCCCGATGTGTTCCCGGATAGTCTTCCCGGAGCCCTACCGCAGCGGGAGATTGATTTCACCATCGAGCTCGTACCGGGGGTCAAACTGGTGTCACGTGCTCCGTATAGGTTGGCGCCTAAGGAGATGGCAGAGTTGAAAGTTCAGCTAGAGGAGCTGATGGAGCAAGGGTATGTGCGTCCAAGCTCGTCACCTTGGAGCGCACCGGTCCTCTTCGTTAAGAAGAAGGACGGGAGTATGCGGCTGTGTATCGACTACAGAGAGTTGAACAAGATAACGGAGAAGAATAAGTACCCGATCCCGAGGATTGATGATCTCTTTGATCAGTTAGTCGGATCGTCGGTATACTCCAAGTTGGACTTGAAGTCGGGGTACTATCAGCTGAGGATCAGGGAGTGTGATATCCCGAAGACGGCGTTCAGTACGAGGTATGGGCATTTCGAGTTCACGGTCATGCCATTTGGACTGACGAATGCGCCATCGGTATTTATGGATCTGATGAACAGGACGTTCAGAGATTTCCTGGATCGCTTTGTGATCGTCTTCATTGACGATATTTTGGTGTACTCGCAGTGCGAAGAAGAGCACTTCAAGCACTTGCATTTGGTGTTGGACACTTTGAGGAGGAATGAGCTTTACGCAAAGTTCTCCAAGTGCGAGTTCTGGCTACCCTCGGTAGGGTTCCTTAGTCATATAGTGAGTGGGGAAGGTATAGCGGTGGATCCGGCGAAGATTGTTGCGATACGGGAGTGGCCTGCGTTATCATCTGTCGCGGAAGTCCGTAGTTTTCTGGGGCTTGCCGGATATTACAGGTGCTTCGTAGAGAACTTCTCGCGGTTAGCATTACCTCTCACGAAATTGACAAGGAAGGATCAGAAATTCTTGTGGACGCAAGAGTGCGTGCAAGCTTTTGAGGAGCTGAAGAGACGGTTGACCACGGCGCCAGTGCTTAGTTCGCCGAGTGGGACCGAGGGCTTTGAGGTGTATAGCGACGCTTCGGGTAGTGGCTTGGGCTGCGTGTTGTTGCAGCATGGGACCGTGATAGCGTATGGATCGCGTCAGCTGAAGGTGCATGAAAGAAATTATCCGGTGCACGACTTGGAGTTGGGGGCCGTGATATTTGCACTCAAGTTGTGGAGGCACTACCTATACGGCATAAGGGTCGATATATACACCGATCACAAGAGCCTAAAATACTTGTTGGATCAAAAGGACCTTAATATGAGGCAGAGGAGGTGGATGGAGTTCCTAGGGGACTACACCTTCAAAATACATTATGTACCCGGGAAGGGCAACGCAGTTGCGGATGCGCTGAGCCGCAGGGCTCCCGCCCAAGCCAACTGGTTGTCGAGGCATGATGAGCGGCTAGTACGGGAGTTGGAGGAGCTTGAGATCTGTTGCGTTGACAGGCAGATGTGCGCCAAAGCAATGTTAAACTGGACAGAAGTGCAGTATGACCTGGCTGACCGGGTTCGGCAGGCATTGGAGTTAGATGACTCCATGAAGGAGCTTATGGAGGCCGCTCTGGATGGGTCAAATTCCCAGTTCTCGGTGGAAGATGGTTTATTAAGGAAGGATCATCGGTTGTGCGTCCCGAGTGGGGGTAACCTCCGGGCGGAGTTGATGTACGAGGCTCATCATACCAAGTACTCAATCCACCCAGGGAGCACGAAGATGTATCGTGATCTCAAAAAGCTGTTTTGGTGGCCGGGGCTCAAGAAAGATGTGGCGTTGTACGTGGCTAAATGCCAAACGTGCGCCTTGGTGAAGGCGGAATGCCAAAAGCCGGGAGGATTTCTGAAGTCCTTGCCTATACCGGAGTGGAAATTCGATGATATATCTATGGACTTTGTGCACGGGTTGCCAAGGTCGCAGAAGGGGAACGACGCCATCTGGGTGATCGTAGATCGGCTAACCAAGGTGTCGCACTTTATTCCGCATAGGAAGGATGATCCAGTGGAGAAGTTGGCAAAGTTGTATGTTGACAATATTGTTAGGCTGCATGGTGTACCCTGTAGCATTGTGAGTTATCGCGATGGGCGGTTCACGTCAAATGATTGGAGGTTGGTGCAGTAGATGCTGGGAACAAAGTTAAAGTTCAGCACAGCTTTCCATCCGCAGACGAATGGGCAGACCGAGAGGGTCAATAGAACGATGGAGGACATGCTACGCATGTGTGTTCTGGATTTTGGTAAGCATTGGGAAGACCACCTTTATTTGGTGGAGTTCGCGTACAACAACAGCTACCAAGCGAGTATACAAATGGCGCCCTTCGAGGCCCTGTATGGTAGGAAGTGTCGCACGCCGTTATCGTGGCTTGAAACGGGTGAGGCAAGGTTGTACAAGAAGCAGGAGGTGGAGAGTGCTACCTCGTTAGTGCGAATCATTTGGGAGCGCTTGTTGATCGCTCAGGACCGGCAGG
This sequence comes from Platanthera zijinensis, assembly GCA_039513925.1. NCBI lineage: Eukaryota > Viridiplantae > Streptophyta > Magnoliopsida > Asparagales > Orchidaceae > Platanthera > Platanthera zijinensis. The sequence continues at coordinate 18,267,074 of CM077091.1, forward strand.
CGAAGTATTACAATGCCAAGCACCGGAACGTGGAGTTCGCGGTAGGCGATTGGGTATATCTGAAAGTGAAGCCATTCAAGGGGGTTTCGTGGGTGAGATGCTTGAAGAAGCTGAGCCCAAGATACCTTGGACCTTTTGAGGTTCTGGAGCGAGTCGGCGAAGCGGCATACCGTTTGAGGCTATCAGAGGAATTATGTGGATTACATGATGTGTTCCACATTTCTGTGTTGTGGAAGGCGGTGCAAGAGCCTTCGCAGGTGATCGCGGTTGATCAAGTGCCGGTGGACGAAGGGTTAACGACTAGGGTCAAGCCCATTCGCATTGAAGATGTTGAGTTCAAGAGGCTTCGTAAAAAGGAGATCCGGATGGTTAAGGTCCGGTGGGATAACTGCGGGCGTGAGGAGCTCTCTTGGGAACGGGAGCAGACTATGCTCGAGGAGTACCCGGAATTATTCCGTTCAGGTACTGTTTTACGTTAAGTCCTGTTTTTCCTTTATTAATTTCGTGGACGAAATTCTTTAAGGGGGGTAGAATTGTAACACCCCAAATTGTTGTAGGAGCGACGGGGATCATTTTTGGGCCAAGTCAGATTTTTGGTACTGGTGACACGGGCCCCGACACGGGCGTGTCGGAGGCCGTGTCGGCCGTGTCGAGCTCGGGCCGTGTAGTTGACCAGTGCAGGTCGACGATGGTCGTGTGGTGGAACACGGACTAGGACATGGGCGTGTCCCAGGCCGTGTCACACCTGGGCTGTGCGGTTGGGTACACGGGTAATGACACGGGCACAGACACGGGCGTGTCTAGTTTGACACGGGCGTGTCTGATGCCGTGTCACCAAGCCGTGTACCCCTCTGACTACAAAGTGTTGATTTATTGCACACGAGGGGCATGACACGGGTCCCGACACGGGCGTGTCGCAGGCGACACGGGCGTGTCGGAGGCCGTGTCACATGCCGTGTGCTGGTTTTCAATTTGGGTCGAGACGGCGAATGAGCTACACGGCCAGGCACACGGCCGTGTGCCAACCCGTGTTCAGCCCAGATTTTATGATTTTGGATTTAATCCGGGCCGTTCGTTTCCTTGGCTTTGGATCCGACGGTGGTGGGCTGCTCCTGGGTGGTTATGGCCGGGAAATAAGGTTTAGAAACCCATTTTTCTTTGGCCCATCTCTCTCTAAAAGTTAGAGAGAAGGGAGAGCAAGGAGGAAGGAGGAGTCCAAGATTCGACCGCCGGGAGAGCTTCGGAGCTCCGAATCGCGATCCGAGTCCAGATCCGCGGAGGCGACGCCGTTGCGGTGCTTTCCAACCGTATAGTTTTCGATGGCGCCGCGGAAGAATGCAAGGGTAACGATTTCTCATCCTTGGGCATGTGAAGCCCTCTTTTCCTTTGCATAGGAAGCCCGCTCTCGCGAGTGAGCGAAGAGTTGGAGCGTTCCTTGGGGTAGATATGTGAAGTCCCCCTTGTGTAGATTCCGTATGCGTAAACGGACATAGGCATTGTCTGTGAAGCCTATTCGGACATGTTGGTCCGGATCGGTGATGTTTCATTGCATATGAACCGGGGAAGACTCCGGGTGTTTGGGTGTTTTCGGGTTTTCTATGTGGTAGATTGCATCAGGGAGCCTTGGAGATTAACTCCAAGGTGCACCCGGAAAACTGGGCAAAAGCGGGTTTTGCCAACACGGTGGCCGGGGAGCCAGCGTGAACATAACCGGGTTATGTGATTGTTGTGGCGGAAACGGGACTCGGTGAGTCTTGACCTGCGCATATGGCTTAAATTGCCGTTGCGATATGAGCACGGGACAGGCGGAACCATACCCGGTCTATGTCGTTCGGTAGGACCGTTGGCATGGATGAGGGTCTTCGACGGTCTATGGCTTAAATTGCCGTGACCAAGGCCAGGAAGGCAAAATGCTCATATGGATGACCGTCCAAGAGGCGGTGGTGGATTGGGAACGTCTATGGCTTGAATTGACGTGACGTTGGCCGGTTCGCCGAGAATGTGCCCTGAGTGTACGGGGTGTGTGGCCATGCGAGCCTACGTGTAACATCCCATGTTACTTCTAGGCCCCTTAACTTAGATTTGGTTAGGCATGTGGTGAGCTAGGGGGAGGTTAGCTAGGTTTGACCCTAGATGGTGAGTTGTCACCAGATAGGACCACTACAGGACCAGGTCAGACTAGGTCAATCTTGACTAACTAAGGACCTTAGCCACACCATGACCCCCACCACATTGCCCTAACCCTAACTACAATCTAAGTAGACCCAAAGTCATGCCCTAGGTCAATACTTTGACCATAGTTGACCCAAGTCAACCTTAGGCCTAAAAGGGGTCAAACCCTACACTCTTGGGTCCAATTAGGTCAAGTAAGGCATCACCATGACCCAAGCCATGTTGGGTGATGATTTAGACCTCATGAACACTAGGTGGGGTCAACCCACTCACCCATTTGACCAAGTCAACCCTAAAGTCAAACTTGGTCAACCTTAAGCTTAATTAAGGGTAAATGAAGACCAAGCCCATTCCTAGTGGGCTAAGACCATCACCATGGCCCAACCCATGTTAGGTGATGACATGGAACCCATGGCCATCATATGGGGTCAGCCTACCTATCATGTTACCAAGTCAACCTAAAAAGTCAACAAGTCAACAAAAGGCCTAAATATAGAAAGTAAAGTCCAAGCCCATTCCCAATGGGCAAAGCCCATGAGCCAAGGACCATGACCAGCCCAAATGACCATTGACAGCCACTACCCCTCTGAAATTGGAGAGAGAGGACATGCACAAGGGTAAAGTGGGAAATTTGGGTGGAGAGGAGAGAGAAGGTAGGTGGAGATGAATTAAGGCCATTTGGCCTTCACCTCTGCAGCTTAAGAGCTGCTGGCAGACCCCTACACCACCTTTCAATGGGATTTGCTGCATGAAAGCAACTTGGCAGCCATGATGGGCCAACAAAATGGCCAAACCGAGCTCACCCCGGCCATAACTTCCTGTACAGTCACTCCATGCAAAATCCAGCCCAGCCATCAGCTTCAGAAGGTCCTAGGGAGTTGAATTCGAGTCCTGGATTAAGGAATTCGGTGGAGAAATGGGAAATTGGGAAGGAGATCGCCGGAGCTAACTAACCATGGCCAATCGCCGCCACAGCCGCCGTCAAGCCACCATACAGGTTCGTTTCGCCTCATCTCTACCCGTACTAGTATCCTAGGTCGCATAGGGGAGATATCGGGCTCAATTGAGCCCGATTCCATTGGAGAAAAACTCGGAATTTTCATGAAAACGCCACCTCTCGGGATCGCCGCCGCCGCCGCCTCCCGCCGCCTCATCACCGGCAAAAGCTGGCCACCACCACCGTGAAGGTGGTGGCACAGTTGGCCGGCCTTGGCGTCGCCTCATCTGGCCGGAAACCACCCCACAAGGTGGCCCAGGAATCGGCAATCAGGACCGTCGGTTTGTTGGGGAAGATGAACGGATCACGTCCATTAGTGCTTTAAGATTCGTGCATCAGATATATTAACATTATAAATAAATGAAATAAATGTGTATTATTGTCACACATTTTCAGTCACCTTGCATGTGACATTTAAGGCATATAGAGGCTTCCCCTAAGGTTGGAACCTGAATGAAAATTGTAGATGAATGTATTACCTTTACAAGGCCACCCAAAACATGAGTTTTGGTCCAGTGGTCTGGCCTGTAGGTCATTTTTCCTAGGACTGGTCCTAGGCTAGGGCAGAAATTAAAAATGAAGCCCATGCCAAACCAGGTGTCCTCATGACCTGAAATTTTTGGTCATGTGCATGTTTAGGGCATATCTAGCCCCTGCCAAAAATTGGGAATTTTTGGGAAATATTTTCTTATAGTTTTAATCAAAATGTCATAAATTAAATAAATGGAATAAATGGAGTGTTAGGTCTCCAAATGGCCCCAAATTTTGGTGGCAAGTCCTCTGGGACATTGTTAGTGTATGACAAAAAATTTCAGCCCATTTGGACCTCTGCATGATTGGTTAACCCACTTGCAAGTGTAGGCTAGTATTAGCCTTGGTGTGCCAATAGCAAGTTTTACTATAATGTGAATTTATTCATTATGGAGCTTTTTCAGACCATGAAATTAATTCTAGAGGGTATTTAGGTCAAATGTAGTCCCTCAAAATTTTTATGGGATTTTTGGGATCAAAATTCCCATTATTTGGATTTTTGGAAATTATAGCCTTATTTGTAAATTTAAATGAAAAATTGGAATTAGATAGGTAAAAATCCTCAGATTTGGCCCTGTTGTATAGTGGATCATAATTGATTAGGGGTAATTTTAATTTCTCTGTTTGAAGTCTTTTGAAGTAACATAACATGAATTGACCATTTTACCCCTATCCCTTTTGTTTCATAAACCAATACAAATATGGGTCAGAAAAATTTGGGAATATTTCTAGAGGTGTATATAGGTATGAAACCACTGAATTATTTATTTCAGAATTTTTGAATGTACCTATAAATTTTAAACCATCATAATGGCATTTTGGTAATTATCCAATATAATGATTTGCAAGTCTATAACTTTGTTAAAGTTGATGAAACTTGGTCAGTAGCATTATTTTGATGAATTAGATTCCCTGTAAATTTATTGGAATTTTTGTGATTAAATTCCATATACTTCATTTGAAAAGTAGTAATTATGATGGCTTATGAAAATTAATATTTAAATACATAAATTTGGGGAGAAATTATGAATTTTGGAAAATAATGATGATTCATCATGATAATGATAAGATAATTATTTTGCATCATTAGGACTATGCAACAACATACTTCATGTGTTAAATGACTAAGGAAAATATTTGGAGAAAAATAAAATAAATATAAAAATAATAGAGAAAATTATAAAAATTACCACACACATTCTAGATGGTCATACCACCCTAGGATAAATATATGGGGTCTATGGGTCCAAAGATTTGAAAGTTCGATTTCGGGGTGGTACAAGGTCGTGGGGTGCGCATAGTAAAAGTAGGCTGTACAATAGGCCACCAAGAAATGAATCAACAATTGAGTTAGAGTCTAAGATCGGGAATATGACCCTGGGTGGCAGATGTTTTCTAGATATGAGAGTAAAAGTGCAACCTTAGCCTACCCAAGAGGGGGATGACAGAAGACCGCCATTCCTTAACCCTTACTTTAAGTCACTAGGTCACTCCACGTAACAGGAGAGAGTAAAAGGGGTTCTGGGTAGACATCAACTAAAGTAAATATCCTTGAGAAAGGGAGCTTTGGGATTCAGCCCATCGTAGCTCCTAGTGCCTCTGAGAGCCCTTCACCGGGAATACCTTGGGTAGTCCTGGGATTAACCTCAAGTTTCTAAGTATAATAATCGGTAAGCAAGAGTAGTCTAATAGGGTAAGTGAACTGGACATGTGCTCACTCGTGCCGGGTTGGAGGGACTTGGAGTCTTTTGACTACTTGCTCACCCGTGCCGAGTTGGAGAAAAGAGATTGACATATATACTCACCCGAGCAGGGTTGGAGGTTTGGTAGCACATACTCACCCGTGACGGGTTAGAGAGATTTGGGACAGGATAGCCCTCCGAGCTGGAGGCTCAACATATAATACTTGCATGTGCATATATTAGTGGCGGGCCATGCGGTACTGGCCAGTCGTCACACCGACGGTAGTACGGTGGACCAGGCGGGTGCGAGGGTTAGAAGGACCAGTAGGATGTTTATACTGGAGTCTGGAGGACTTTTCCTAATAACGCGCACCCGGCCCAACAAGACTGACGGGTCGTCAGCAAAGTGGTACGCAGAGACTCTAGAGTGCACTGGCGGTGTACAGAGGCGTACAAGAGAGGTCTAGGCCTGGTAGTGTGTATACCCGCCTAGAAGGCGGAGACGCCCGCTCCGCTGCTGCCGTAGCCACAACGGTAGTACCTGAGAGTGATGCTAGCTCTCGAAAAGTGGGAACTAAAGGTCTGTGATCACGGAGTCGTGTGTGTGTGTTGCACTGCATGTTCATATCATACCCACCATATAGCTGCATAACATTAACCTTCATAACAACTTAAGACACCTAATGTATAAGTGGTATGGGACGCTTATATATTAGGACCTGCTATACGATCCCTTAGCCTATAAGCTTGAGTGGGCAAGTTTATAGGTTGAGGTTACTTTCCTTTTATATATATATTTGCTTGTGACACCTGACACCCCATTGTATAAGATGGTATGGGACATTTTATACAATGGGAGCCCTGCAGAAGACCCTTTGCTTATGCGTACCCGCATAAGTGAAGGTTACCTTTCATTTCTTACTTAGTTACATATTCTGCTTAGATTCCTGTCACCTGCTCTGCCTTTGTCACCTCTTGTTTGTCCTCCGCTTCGTCCTCCCGCACGGTGCCTAGGAGTTGCGGGGCGAGGTGTGGAGGAAACGACTTAGTCTTTTTGACTAATGGTCGGTGACCATACTATTTTTAGGAGCTCGAGGAGATGGACCAGCACGACGAGGAGGCAGGACTTGAGGGGCAGATACCAGCTACTACTACTGGAGCACATGTTCAGGTGCGATGATTTGAGATGATAGATTTCGCTGCTGTTAGTGAGAGAGAGATTTGATCATGATGTACTGGGCATAAGCCCTATTTACTTTCATTTTACTGTACTCATTGTGGACTGGCATGTGTACTTCCATTTGATATATATATATATGTGATGTGGCTGTGGACTTCTACTGCGTTTACTCTGTTTCTGTACTTTTATTCTCATATTGGCCGACAGGTTATGATCGTACTAGCCGGCAGAATCGGCGTCTTACAGTGTCGACTAACCCGTGCGTTAGTGTCACCGTAAGGCGGCGGTTCTGGGCATAAGATCCGGGTTAGCCTCGGAAAGGGGGGGACAAGATCTTACAAACTGGTATCAGAGCTCAATTGGTGATGAGAGTTGAAAGAACTCCATAGTTAAGCGTGCTCGGGCTGGAGTAGTACTGGGATGGGTGACCTCCTGGGAAGTCCCCGTAGTGCGGGCTTGACTATTGAGTTTGCCTCATCAAAGGGAGGCTGTGGCCACCAACAACCCGCCTGTGGAGGGAGAGGGGTTGGGGTGCTTGGGCTGCAGCCCGGTAGCGACGCCTAGAGCGGAGCCGTGGCACTGCCACGTTGGATCGGCTAGGGTCGTTACAATAAAAAGTGCACTTTTTGTAACGGCCTCCCCAGCACCATGCTCGCAAGGACGGCCGCCGGCACCCCCAGCACCATGCTCGAAAGGGTTCAGCCTAACCAGGTCTGCAGACCATGCACCCCAACCCCTCTCCGCACCTGTTTTTCAGCAGCGGTAGGTTGTTGCCACTGGGGATCGAACCCAGGACCTTGATAAGAGACTCTTTACCACAGCTCTCATCACCAACTGAGCTGCAGCTCAGTTGGTGATGAGAGCTGTGGTAAAGAGTCTCTTATCAAGGTCCTGGGTTCGATCCCCAGTGGCAACAACCTACCGCTGCTGAAAACAGGCACGGAGAGGGGTTGGGGTGCATGGTCTGCAGACCTGGTTAGGCTGAACCCTTTCGAGCATGGTGCTGGGGGTGCCGACGGCCGTCCTTACGAGCATGGTGCTGGGGAGGCCGTTACACTACGCCTGTGTTGATGTGTGTTCACATTAATATATATTGCCTATACTAATAAAGTGCAGGGAAAGAGCATCGCCGCCCCGATTTTGGGGGCGGGATCGTTATAATTTGGTCAGTATAGCTGACCGTTGCTTTTGTTTGCCACCGGGCGGTGGTTTGTGCTTGCAGGTGCTGCGGAGCCGAGCGGAAAATAGCGGGCTAAAGCCCATGTTGCGGTGCTGGCCCTCGAAGGCCTAACCCTTTTTATGCTTTCCGCTTATTTAATGTATGGCCGGCCTGCGAGCCGAAGTATGGAAACACTATTTTTTGTTAAGTGAACAATGTAAGGCCTTAAGGCCAGTTCTCTTTTGTGTATGATTACATTCCTGAGTTGGTAGTGGACATTCATGCTTTGTAGCAGGGTTCTTATTTCCTTTTGCAACCTAATAAATTGTTTCCGCTAGGTGTTGTATAGGACGACATGATTGGTTGAATGGTTTCAACGCGTAACCAACCGGTCTGTCCATAGTATATGGCGTCGGGCCCCGGCCGGACCTACTGCTATATGCTATGCGACGGATAGGGGTGTTACACTTTTAGATATCCATTTTACATGATCTGAGCCTGCATTAAATAACACTCTCTCCCCCTTTATGGCTTCTCTTACTATGTGATCTCTTAAGTCATCCTTTTGAAATCTTATTTGGCCATCAAGAAAATTGACACCATCTTTATAAAACGATTTTAACTTAAGAAGCTGATAAAAAATTGTTTTCTGAGAAGTAGTAATGTCTGTCTTAAAGGAATCCAAGGCTTCCTGTAGCTTCTGATCAAATTCCTCTTTCTCCTTAGTCCTTGCTTCAGTCATTGCAATTACTGTTTTCTTTACTTCAGTGACTATCTCATTGTGAGATTCAGTCAGATTGTCATTCATTCTAATCTGATTTTCAAGGACATAGCCTTGTTTGACAGCAATATCATCCACTTGTTTCTTTACTTCTGCTTGTTGCTTTGCTAGAAATACTACAACATTGCCTCCTCTTGTGGAAGCAATCTGTCATTTCTTTCTTATTCTGATTTACCTCAAATCTGATTGATTTTATATCTTGTGCTAAATAAAATTGGAGGGCCTTATGGCTTTCATCCACATATTTTTTCAAAACCAATCTCTGCTCATCTAATTTCACTTGTAAATCTACCAAAAATTTGCTGTAATCAGTCTCAGGAGCAGGTTGTGGAGTAGTAGCTTGCAAAGCCTTCTTATAGCTCTGACTTCTCCTCTTGAAAACAATCAGTTTTATTTTCTTTATACTTGCAATCTCCTCATCCTCTGAAGCAGAGGTACTGGAAATATTAACTCTTTCTATAGGACTAGGAGGCAGCTCCTTTTCAGTCCTATGCTGCACCCCCTCATTGTTAACTTGCTCCCCCTCAACTGCTGCTCCCTCTATGTCAGGAAACAATTCTTCTAGAGTGAATTCTTTTTGAATGAGAACTGGTGATACAGCTGTCTCAGGAGCATCAACAACTACAGATGTATCCTCCATGATCACATCTAGTGCTGGACTGTTGACATGAGGTGTTACAAGAACAGATTGTGAATCCATTTCACTTACCAAGTGAATTCTCTCTTCCCCTTATACCTGTGCAGTAACTGTCTCCCCCTGCACTTGTTCATTCTCAGCATTGTCCTGTACTTGTACACTTTCTTGCTCCGCCTGCACCTATGTACTAACTGTTTCCCTCTGCACTTTTGCAGTGTCAGTAATGTCATGTACTAGTGATTTTGCTGCAGTCTCTTGGTTATCCAAATCAGGTATGTCCTTTGAGAGGACCCTATCCCATCTGGATATTATTCTGATGTCCATCCTTCTCATATGATTTATTTTAGATCCTGGAATCTGATGCATTACCTTTGGAATTGCTCTAACCAGGTATAAACTCATCAATCTAGCCAAATTAATCTTTTTTATTCCTTCCTTTATCTTCTCAAACAGAACTGCAGACCAATCTGTGTCAATCTTATAGATTATCCTTGTCATCAGACTGAACATAAAGGCAGAGAGCCTATCATGTCCTCCTGGTTTACACAAAATCACCTTCCCTACCACTTCAGATAGAAATTTTCCTTGTTGATTCATCCCTTTTCTGTTAATGGCTGCTCCAATCTTCATGGTTGGATCCAATCCACACCACTGTAGTGCCTCCCTTGTCTTTGAGGCTGGGACCTCTTCTTCATCCTGAATTTTAGGAAGGTGAAGAATCTTTCTTAAACTTTTCAGAGTAAGTTTGACTCTATTTCCATGAACTGACGATTTAATCTTTAGTCCAGTGGAGTCAACTGTTGCAGCAGCATAGAACTCAAACACTTCCTTCTTCCAGATCTTGGTAAGTTCAGATACAAGAAACTCTAATCCATTATCAGTAACACGGGTTATAACCCCTTTAATCTCCATCGCCGCATCATCAAAAGCATTGTGCACCAGCTCGTAGCCTTCGTTAATGTTGTCTTCAACCTTTGGCGCCATTGGAATGGAGAAAAAACTTGAATTGAGAGAAGAGAGTTTGTCGACACAAGGGTTTAGTCTCGAAAATCTGGAGAGCATGTCGACAAAATATGTTCTTGGCCTATTTATACCCTTCTAAACAAAGAAGGTCAAAATACGGGCTAAAATTGTCTAAATGTGTCGATACAGTTGAAATGTGTCGATACATACTTCTAATGTATCGAAAACAATGTTGACCACTATGTGTCGAAACCAATTGATGATATGTCGACACTGGACATACTTAGTAGTTCATCAGAAATTCTGTGTCGACTCTTATTGCAAGTGTCGACACAATTTCTGGAAGTGTCAACAACATTACCCTGGTTATGTCGACACCACTAACTGAAGTGTCGACATCACTTCTCTGGATGTGTCGACACTTTGTCCCTTAGGTGTCGATACTACGACACTGTGTCGACACAATTTCCATAAATTGTCGACACAACTCCTCTGTGTCGACACTTTATTACTGAATGTGTCGACATAATTTTACTTAGCCACTTTTGTTAATCTAACATATGGTCAACATTCCTAATTCAATTTTAAATCTATTGAATTTAGTGTCATCTAGAGGCTTAGTAAATACATCTGCATTTTGATAATCTGTCTTAACAAATTCGAATGAGATATCCTCTTTCTCTACATGGTCTCTAAGAAAATGGCATCTTATTTCTATATGCTTAGTCCTACTATGTGAAACATGATTATTAGCAATAGATATAGCACTTTTATAATCACAAAACAAGGGTGTTCTACTTACTTTAATACCATAGTCTTATAGTTGATGCTGAATCCATAACAGCTGTGCACAACAACTTCCTGCTGCCGCATATTCAGACTAGGCTGTGGAAATTGCCACACTAGTCTGCTTCTTACTGCTCCAAGATATCAATCTTCCTACCAAAAATTGACATGTACCTATAGTGCTTTTCCTATCTTCTTTACAACCTGCAAAGTCTGCATCTGAATAGCCTGTTAGTAGAAAATCTCCATTCCTAGGGTACCAAAGGCCTAGATTAGGTGTGCCCTTTAGGTATCTCAAAATCCTTTTTACTGCAGTGTAATGAGATTCTTTATGGCATGATTGGTACCTAGCACAGACACATGTTGCATACATAATGCCTTGTCTACTAGCAGTTAGATATAGAAGAGAGGCAATTATTCCTCTATACAAAGACTCATCTACAAGTTTACCTACATCATCTTTGCATATAGGCATACTTGTTCCCATAGGAGTTCTCATGGTGGAGGATGATTCCATAACATACTTCTTAATTAACTCCTTGGTGAACTTAGACTGGGATATGGACAAGCCATCATTAGTCTGTCTTACTTGGAGTCCCAAGAAGAACTTAAGTTCCCCCATACAGCTCATTTCAAACTTCCCTTGCATAAGTTTAGCAAACTTCATGCAAAGGTTATTTTCAGTAGATCCAAAAATTATGTCATCTACATAAATCTGAACTAAGATTATCTTTCCTTTGGACTCCAATAGGAATAGAGTTTTGTCTATTTTCCCTCTTGAGAATTTGTTCTCAATAAGGAAAGTAGACAGGGTTTCATACCAAGCCCTTGGGGCTTGCTTTAACCCATACAAAGCTTTCCTAAGTTTATAAACTTAATTAGGTTTGGGAGAATCTACAAAACCTGACGTCTGCTCTACATAGACATCTTCTTTTAGATTTCCATTAAGGAATGCTGATTTTACATCTATTTGGAATACCTTGAATCCTTGATATGCTGTATAGGCAAGGAACATTCTAATGGCTTCCAGTTTTGCTACTGGGGCAAAGGTTTGATCAACGTCTATTCCCTCTTCCTTCCTGTACCCTTTTGCAACAAATCTTGCTTTGTTCTTCACAATAATTCCACTCTCATCTAATTTGTTCCTAAAGATCCACTTTGTTCTAATGATATTATGGTCTTTTGGTTTAGGAACTAACTCCCAGACCTTGCACCTTCTGAACTAATTTAGCTCCTCTTGCATGGCATTAATCTAATGTGGGTCTAGGATAGCTTCTTCAAATTTCTTTGGCTCTAATTGAGATAGAAAGCTTGAGTACAGGACTGTGTTCAAATTCCTGCTTCTGGTTTGCACTCCATGTCTTGGATCACCAATTATCTGATTTACTGGATGATCTTTTAAGTGTCTAACAACTGGAGGTAGTCTTTCTTCAGGCTAAATACCTCTAATTTCTTCAATGTGTTGCACCTCTTGGTTTTCTTCATCTTTTAGAGAGTCCTATACTCCCCCTGGACAGTAGCCACAATTTTCCATTTCTTGATCTGCAGTTGAATCTTCTGCAATGGAAAGCTTGTCCATTCTCTTATTTATACATGTTGGACTGCATGAACTACAAGGCAACTCACTGTTGATCAATCTAGTTTCATCAAATACAACATGTACAGATTCTTCTACAACCTGTGTAATCAAGTTGTAGACCCTATAAGCCTTTCTATTATTGTTGTACCCAACAAATATCCCATCTTGAGATTTTGCAGCAAACTTAGTTAGATAAGACTTGCCATTGTTAAGGATATAGCACTTGCAACCAAAGATCCTAAAATATGATAAATTTGGTTTTCTACCTTTCATGATCTCATAGGGAGTCTTTTTGTGGCACTTGGTGATAGAAACCCTGTTGATCACATGACATGCAGTGTTTACTACCTCAGTCCAAAAATATTCTGGGAGAGAAGTGTCACTCAATAGAGTTCTACAAGCCTCAATCAATGTTCTATTCTTCCTTTCAACAATACCATTTTGCTGTGGTGTTCTAGGTGAGGAGAACTCTTGAAAAATCCCAAATTCTTCACACAGACTTGTCATACTTTCAGATTGAAATTCAGTGCCATGGTCACTTCTGATTTTTACCACTGTACTATCCAGTTCATTCTGAATTTGTCCTATGTAAAACACTTGGGGTTTCTGATTTTTATCTCAGAAAGAACACCCAGGAATATCTAGAATAGTCATCTACCACCACAAAAGTGTAGACCTTCCTACCTAGATTATGAACTGGCATAGGACCAAATAAATCCATATACAATAGGTATAAACACCTGACTGAATCCTTGTTTTCAAGGCTATGAAAGAAGGATTTTGTTTGTTTGCCCTTTTGACAAGCTGAACATATCCCTTCCTTTATACACTTAACTTGAGGACCATTCCTCACTAACTCTTTGCTAAAGATTTGGCCAATTGTTTTGTAGTTAAGATGGGCCAGCCTCTTGTGCCATTTGATACAATGAGAGGCTCTCTCATCAGCTACAAGACAAATAGGAGAACCTTTGTTCTCACACACAAGATTAAGACAGTACACATTCCTTTTTTTGTATCCTGTCAAAATGACCTTTTGATCATTTGACCTTTTGATATGACATCCATTCTTAACAAATGAAATGTCATATCCTAAATCACTCAGCTGACTTATGCTTATAAGGTTATGTTTCAAACCCTTCACATAGGCAACTTGAGTGATAGTAATCTGGTTACTAGAAATGTTACCAAACCCTTTGATGATTCCTTTTTCAGAGCCACCAAAGATTACTTTAGGCCCATTTATGATAGGCAAGTACTCCTTCAACAATCCCTTTGTTCCAGTCATGTTCTTGGACCATCCACTGTCCAAGTACCATATAAGGGCATGGTAACTTGGACTCACATGCAATAAAGAATTACCTTCCCTTAGAACCCAAGTAAGACTTGGGTCCTTGGTTCAAGTTAGCTTCATACTTAACAAATCTACCTGCAGCTCTTCTAATAGGTAGACTGTTGTTCTTCCTGACACTAGTGTTGTGCCAGCAATCTATGGCATAATGACCTGTCTTACCACAGCACCAGCATTAATACTTGTTGTATCTATTTTTAGATACATTCTTGACAGTCTGGTTAACAGCAAATCTTTTGTATTGTGCTGGTACTGCTGCAGCTACACCCACTGGTTTCTTACAAACATGGGGTTTATGAACATGGGCTGCCTTATTGACATAAGCACCCTTGTAATTCAGAACTTCAGTCTTACTATGACCATGAGTATTCTCAAGGTCATACTTGTTAGAAGGCACTTGTACCTTTCTAAAAACTACAGGGACTTTAAAATTCAGTGGCTGGACTGAGGCTTTGCCCTTTCTCTTGAATTGGACACCCCTGGTGTTACCTTTAAAGCCTATTCCAGCCTTACCCTTTTGAGCCACAAACTCATCTATTAAGGGTAAAACTGATTTTGGCTTGGAATAACTAGCCACCAATTCTTTCTCCTTTTGAAGTCTGACTTCCAGACTTTTAATTAGATCAGTTTTGTATGTGATTGTGCCCATCTGAATAACAGTTATAGTTTTCAGTTTGGCAATCTCATTCAATTTTTTATCCAACTCTTTCTCTAAGTCAGATGCAGTCATCTTAAGATCTGCAATTTCCTTAGCCTGAGTTTTGGCCAGGTTCTTGCTTTTCTTTAGTATTGGGTCTAAGGTAGGACTTGGAGGAGTCTGAGAGATCCTTAGGGATCTGAGTTTTAAGCTCATTGAGCCAAGGTTGGAGAAGTTGCCTTATCTAACAATCTGTTAGAGAGGTGGGAGAGACAGTTGATGTACCCATAATCTAAGGAACCACTAAAAATTACTTATATGATGGTGGTTTAATATTGAAAGCTAACTTAAAATAAATCGCAACACACCAATGAATAGAGAGAGTTTAAAAAGACCTAAAAACCTATTCACCCCCCAACTAGGTGATTAGATACTCTTGAAACTAGAGACTTTTAAGTGGTATCAGAGGGAGACTACTCAAAAAGGACTTAACAGTCTGAGTTAATCTCCATGGGTGGCTAAGAATATCCTTATGGGTTCAGGAGAGAACCGTAAGGAGTTGGGATCCATGAAGCTTCCAATCTACAGGAAGGAGAACTTTAGTATTTGGAAGGAAAGGGTCAGATTGTTTATAAAGGCATATGAACCCAGGATTTTCATTATAGTACAAGAGGGACCATTCATCCCCATGAAGGTCTCAGCTTTAGATGCCAGTGTCCAGACACCTAAGAAATATTTTGAGATGACCAAGGATGAGATCATACTTGCAACTATAGACAAGAGGGCTCAGAACATCATTATGAGTGCCATTGATGATTCAACATTCCTGAACCTTGTCCACTCCAAGACTTCAAAGGAAATGTGAGACACTTTGGTTATCTCTATGGAAGGAATTGAAGAAGTCAGGGATGACAAAAAATCCCTACTTAGTCAAGAATATGAAGTCTTTGGGCAGACTAAGAAGGAAAATATAGTTGAATGCTATGTAAAATTCTTTAGAGTGGTGAATGAGCTGAGGACCTATGGAAGGGTCTTCAGAAACAATGAGTTGAATGAAAAGGCCATCCTTTAGAGAGTACTCGTTGGTTGTCCCATCTTCAATTGACTTTATTGCCGGGGCCAGAGCCTCATCCCTTCCTTGCTCCGCCCGCATCCGATCTCGAACATCGCACACTATGCTCATCATGGTCAAGTACTCTGTATACCTGTCTGGTTGATCCTTATACACCAAAGTGATCTCCATCTCCTTAAGCATCCGAGCTAACTCCATATGCATTAACCGGGACTCGGGGCTTATTTCCGGAACCTTCCTGCTCAAAGCATCGACTACGGAATTTACTTTTCTTGTGTGGTAGTTCAGGGTGTATTCATAATCGCACAAAAACTCCAACCACCGCTGCTGTCTTAATTCCTTTAAGGTATGGATGTACTTTAAGTTCTTATGATCCTAGAAGATTTCGCAGTGTACGTCGTATAGGTAGTGCCTCCAAATCTTCAAGGAGAACACTACTGCTCCCAGCTCCAAATCATGTACTGGATAGTTGATTTCATGCTTCTTCAGTTTTCTTGAAGAATAGGCGATCACATGCCCGTGCTGCATCAATACCGCTCCCATTCCTTGATATGATACGTCCGTGTACACTTCAAATCCTTCCTTACCAGATGGAAGGGCTAGGATGGGTGCGGATGTAAGTCAGTCCTTTAGTTCTTGGAACACAGCTTCACATTGAGGTGTCCACTCATACGACACACCTTTCTTTGTTAGGGAAGTAAGAGGAAGAGCAATCTTTGAGAATACCTTTACGAACTTACGGTAGTACCCGACGAGTCCAAGGAAGATCCGCACGTCATGCGCTTAATTCAAAGGCAACCACTCTTTCACGGCACGCACTTTGGCCGAATCCACACCTAGTCCAGCCCCACTGATCACATGACCCAAGAAAGCAACCTCCTTAAGCCAGATTTCGCACTTGCTGAACTTGGCAAACAGGGCGTGCTCTATTAACTTCTTCAGTACTAAGGCCATATGCCCGACATGTTCTTCCTCTGTCTTGGAGTAGACCAAGATGTCGTCGATGAAAACAATGATGAAGACATCTAGATAGGGCTCGAACACTTTGTTTATCAAGCTCATGAAAGCTAATGGGGGCATTTGTGTACCCAAACGGCATCACTGTGAACTCACACAAGCCGTACCTTGAGCTGAAAGCCATTTTATGAATATCATCCTCTTGCATTCTCAATTGATAATACCTCGAGCACAAATCTAGCTTGGAAAACTAATGCGCTCCCACCAGATGATCGAACAACTCATCTATCAGAGGTAACGGATAGGTGTTCCGTACCGTCAGTCGGTTAAGCTCCCGATAGTCTATGCATAATCGCAGTGTTCCATCTCTCTTCTTAACAAATAGAACAGGGGATCCCCAAGGTTATGAGCTAGGGAGAACAAACCCTGATTATACAAACTCTTGCAACTGAACTCTAAACTCAGTGAGTTCCTTCAGGGCCATTCGGTAAGGAGTCCTAGAGACAGACTTGGCACCCGTTACTAACTTGATTTTAAAATCTACTTCTCTGTCTGGGGGTAATCCTGGCAATTTCTCTGGAAATACTTCAGGGAAATCGCGCACCACCCGCACATCCTTGATATGGAATGCCAACTCCTTCAGCTCGAAGTAAATCATGAAAACTTCATCCCCCTTAATGTGGGATTTTAAAGCCTGGACTGAAGATAACATCATACGGGGCGCGATGTTAATACCTTGAAAGATGACCTCCGAATTTCCATGTCTCAACGAGATCCTCTTATACGCGCAGTCAATCTTCACATAGTGCTGATCCAGCCATACCATGCCCAACATGAGGTCGAACTCTGGCATTCCCAAGACTGTGGCAGGGGTGTCGAAGAGCTTTCCTTCAAGGAGAACCTCAAACTCGCACTTCGCAGTTGCTGTTATATCCGATCTGTCTGGAAGGCGCACCCTTCGAGCAATACTAGTGAAGTATTGCACTCCATCTATATCTTTGTTGAAGTCTTCAGACACAAAAGAGTGTGAGGCACCGGTGTCGAATAACGTATAGGCTGGTTTCACGCCGACCATTACGGTTCCTAAGTGTCAATAATAATTCTCAAGCTAGGCGTCTAGTATATCTTGAGAAACTTGAGGGTATTAATGAAAATAAAATTATTAACTGTAATCATACCTGGAATCACCTCCTGAGGGTTCCGCTCTTTAGTCATGTTCAACACAAACATCATATCCCGAGCGGGCCCGGGGTTTCCTCTTCGTGGTCCTCGTCCTCGACCACGCATGTGCCCCCGCCCTCAAAGAGCTGCTGGAGGGAACACGAGAGGTGAATTTCCAAATAGTTGCGGGAAGTATCGTCGAATTTGGCCCGGTTGGTTACATTCGAAGCACACTCGCTTCTGTCGCCCACCGAGTTGTTGATATTATTAAGGTTGAGGCAATGCTGGCGGTTGCGGAACCGGGCGCTCCATTCTAAAATTCTGGGGGAAACATCCGTCACCTCTTCGATATCCTCTTCCTCCTCTATTATCAAATCTTCTTCTATTGTTGGGGTCGGCTTCCATCACGCCTTCAGCTGGCCTTTTACCACTTTCCAAGTGGTCCGCTTCCAACCTCTTTGCCATGTCAATAATCTCGGCTAGACTAGAGTCCGCTATAAACAAAAGGGCTTGCCTCAGGGGGTCTCGCAAGGCCTTGTAGAATCGTTTTGCGTATCCTCTATCATCCAACTCATAAGAGTCAGCAAATCTTGCCAAGTGCTGAAACTCCCATTGGTATTCTGTCACTGACTTGGACCCTTGCTTCAGTTGCAAAAGTCTCTCTTCAAGATTATCTCGAGCGGCCGAGGGAATGAAGTGCTCTAAAAAGGCTTCATAGAATGCGCTCCAACTGATATCCGTGTACACTCGTCCTTGAAAAGTGGATCCCATGAGGGACTTCCACCACCTTTTGGCATGCAGCTCTAAGAGTGTCACAACAAGGGTCACCACCATGTTATTTGGGCACCTTATTCCTGCCAATAGCTCTTGTACCGTGTTGAGCAACTCTTCCATACGCACCGCTGACTCCGTCCCAAGGTAAGCAAGAGGAGAGAGAGCTCGGAGGGTGCTTAGCCAATTGGATCCTGGACCCTGTTGTTGTACAGGGGCTGATTGGGGCCTGAAGGCGTCCAGGATAGCTGTGACCGTCTGCCCCTGCTCTGATTGTTGGAATTGTGTAGGTATGGACGGGGCGGGGGTGCCCCTCACCGGCTCAACATGTACTAGAATCTACACGTAAGGTACAAAATTAAGGTTAGGTCGGCTAATCTAAGGTCAAAGTAACCTGAATTAGATTGTGATCCATATCTAATCGAGCGTTTGCGGTACGCCACCATGCTCGAGCGGTCCTCTCTATTTTAGGATCGTGGGCAAGCAACTCTCTTGATCCTTGCCTCTGCATACACCAAAGATGATAACAAAATAAAAAAAAAAATCAAAAACAACAACTCTTGAGTAACTACCTTCAACAACCCAGATCACTTACGTCTGCATTTCCCGACAACTGCGCCAAAAACTTGATGCGTCGGCAAGTGCACTGGTCACTGTCAAGTAATAATTTTTGGAATAACTTTCTCGAATGTCGATCTCGAGGGAATGCAGGTTGGGTATCGTGATAATGTCGTATAAAGATCGTTACAAAGAGCTAAACGAAACAACAGAGATTGGATTATGATTCCTAGTGCTAAAAAAACAAAAAGAAAACTAATGTGGGTCGTAAGCACCGCTTCGCTTGGTGGATGGAACTAGTGCAGGCCGCTATGTCGTGCTTCGTGAGGTGACTGGACGAAGAGCAAGCTGATGGAATGAACAAATGTACGGAGATTGAGTGGCATAATCACCTCTTCAACCACCAACACTAGCCTTTGTTAGAGTGGTTCTAGTACGCGAGTGGAGTGGATGTGAATGGAGGCGAGTGCATCACAGCTAACAAAAGAGGATGTAACTAACCCAAGCAAACATCATTCGTAGACAAATAAAAGCAAGTTCAGGTTCATTACAAGCTTTAGAGTACAATCCACTATGGAGAAGAGGTAAAATAAACCGATAGGTGGAAAGCCTAGCCGTGGTTCTTGGTTGAATTGTGGGTTGTCGGTCCAGTTCTCTACTCAGACCGTGGATGCTTCTAGAGGTAAATGGGTTGTCAATCCACATGTCTTCCTCCATCTACTTCCCTTTCCTTCAATCTTTTCTCCCTTTTTCCCCTTATGAGTAGTACCGAAAGATCTCTGTTGGACATTGCAGGTGGCCGGGAACTCTCTGAAGGGTTGAAGATGACTTCGGATCGCCAGAGAAGGCTTTCCGGAGGGTGGAGATGAGTGGAGGACTTGTGGGGGAGAGAAACGGTGCTTCGCGCGCAGTAGGCCGGAAAATGAAATTGCGTGCCCTAATTCGCAGGAGCACGTGCTTAAATACGTTCAGCAGAAAATTAGAGTGCACGATCAGTGGCGCATGCTCGGTGGTCGTGTGCACTGACGGTTGATGATCGTGTGCTCTGCTCCAGAGAAACCTGTAGTTGGACAGAAAATATTAATATATATATGCACGATCAATGGCGCACGACCAGAGGTCGTGCGCACTAGATCCCATGATCGGGCGATTAGCAATGGCAGAACTCCGGAAAAAATGGAATAAACGCGCACGAGCAGTGGCGCATGATCAAAGGTCGTGCGCACTATGTCCAATGGTCGTGCGATTGCCCCAGATAGAACTTGGAAAAATGGAGAATAGTACGCACGATCAGTGGCTCATAACCAGTGGTCGTGCGCTATAGTTCCAATGATCGTGCATAGTGTTCCTATACCATTTGGGGTTCGATGAATTGACCGTACACGACCAGCGGTCAGGCGCTAAGGAGTCCACGGACCGTGAGCATGTGAAAACGCACGATCAGTGGCCCCTAGGCGAAAAAACATTCCCAAATAATCCTGGAACACTCACATGACCTTGTACCTGCATTAAAAACTCAAGAGCCACCGAAATGGGCATTCCACAATCTCCAGACACAGAAAAACACCACGAATAGGGGAAAAGTACAGTAAATAAGAAATCACACTAAAAATGGGCCTAAAGTGCACTTAATATGGAATGGACATAGAAACAAATATGAAAAATTATGTCTCTCAAGTGTTGTGCATCATCGAGAAAACTGGCCCAAATGAGTCCAAAAAATATGTATATAACTTGGACTCATCACCAACCATTGAATTCAATGATGCTGAAAAGTGATTGCCTACAGTTGTTAGACATCTCAAGGATCATCCCAGACATCAGATAATAGGAGATGCCAGCCAAAGAGCTATAAAAGGAGCAAAAGCATGAACATAACTATGTACTCCAACTTTTTTTCTCAGGTTGAGCCTAAGAGATTTGAAGATACCAACATAGACCAGTATTGGATTGTGGCAATGTAAGAGGAACTGAACTAGTTTAAGAGATATAAGGTCTAGATGTTGGTTCTTAAACCATAATGACATAACATCATTGGAACCAAGTGGATCTACAGGAATAAATTGGATGAAAATGGTGTTATAATTAATAATTAAGCTAGACTGGTGGCCAAGGGTTATAAATAAGAGGAAGGTTTACATTTTGATCAAACATTTGCCCCAGTATCTAGACTAGAAGCCACCAGACTGTTCCTTGCATATGATGCCCATAAGGGATTCATAGTCTACTAGATGGATGTGAAGTCAGCCTTCCTAAATGGTGACTTAAGAGAAGAAGTTTATGTTTAGCAGCCATCAGGTTTTGTTATTCCTAACTCTCCTGATTATGTTTATAGAATTATGAAAGCTTTGTATGGGTTGAATCAATCCCCTAGGGTATGATATGAGACACTGTCTAGTTTTCTAATTGAGAATAAATTCTCAAGGGGAAAGATAGACAAGACTCTATTTTTAAGGGAATCCAAGGGTAAGATCATACTAGTTCAAATTTATGTAGATGACAAAATCTTTGGGTCTACTGATGACAACCTTTGCAAGAAGTTTCAAAACTTATGCAAGGGAAATTTGAGATGAGCAGTATGGGTGAGCTCAAGTACTTCTTGGGCCTCCATGTGAGATAGACAGAGGATGGATTGTCCATCTCTTAGTCTAAGTTCACTAGAGAGTTAATTAAGAAATTTGGTATAGAGAGTGCCTCCATAATGAAAACTCCCATGGGGTCAAATATGTCGATAGACAAGGTTGAAACAGGGAAACCTGTTGATGAAACCATGTATAGAG
Organism: Platanthera zijinensis; assembly: GCA_039513925.1. Taxonomy (NCBI): domain Eukaryota; kingdom Viridiplantae; phylum Streptophyta; class Magnoliopsida; order Asparagales; family Orchidaceae; genus Platanthera; species Platanthera zijinensis. The sequence continues at coordinate 18,288,825 of CM077091.1, forward strand.
GCATAGATCGCCCCCTCCTCTATCTTACTGCAAGTAGGCCATGTTGAAGCAAAAAACTAGCCTCATCGAGAGTTCGGACCTTGGGGTGTAGATAACAACTACTTCTCCAAAACCTTGACCTCTAAGTAGCAACAAAAAACCAAGAACTGACCCAAAGCCTTAGCTGGGAGATCCCTCCACTAACCCGGAAGATCTCTGAACGCTTCCCCTCCAAAGCCAATTGTTGGGCTAAGAGAATCTCAGAAAACACTAGATGATTTAAGGAATGATGTCCAACCTTCTTTTCTCAGGAACTCCATTGTTCTTTTTATAATTTTTAGTATCTGGTTTGTCAAAAGAGCAATTCTACTACCCTGAAATTATTGAAATACCTTAGGATAATCTGCCAATAACAAAACTCTGCTATTTTGAGGAGCTAAATGCAGACCCAAGGGCATCCAGGTAATTTCATCCAAGGGTACCCAGGTAATTTCACCCTTGGGGTATTCCTGGCGAAAGCCTTTTCACTGATCCTGCGGGCTTCCTGCTTATCACGTGCGAGAGCCTTCCCGCCTACCCTAGGCGGGAGCCAATGGGTTAACTCTGAGCTCAATTTGTCGAATGCAGAGCTTAGCTCGACGAAAGCAGGGCTCAGCTCGACGAAAGTAGGGCTCAGCTCGATGAGAGCAGGGCTCAACTCGACAAAAGACGAGCGAGAGACTCCCCGCCTATCGCAGGCGGGAGCAAAAAGACCAAAGGGCGCTGAGTGGAAAGACCTCACTCAGCGCCAAGGCTTGGAAGGCGCCGAGAGCGTTAAGTGGAAAGACCTCACTCTGTGCCAGCTCCACGGGCTTCTCGCTTCACCAAGCGCAACCCTTTGTGCATGCCTCGGGTGACAACACCTTATGCCTATTCTTCTTGCCTGACGCAATTTGCTTAATACTAGCCCAAGGCTATCCCAATCCCATCTCAATGGGCAATTAGGTCCCACCCAACGAATATGGGGTTTTACACAATCCCCTCTCTTTGCGAGCTAGCCATGCACTCGGAAAGATACGTCCAACCCTTTATATTTGCTTGTCACTTGCCGGCATAGCAGGGAATCTTTTGCGGTCCCCACCACGGTTCTATATATACACCGCTGAATCTATTCTCAGGCCATCCCTGTCGTTATTGCTCTTTTCTTGAGCTCCTGCAAGGCTTTGAAGATGCGCTCCAAACGGGCAGAAAAACTGCTCTCATAAAAACTTCAGGCTCGCCTTGCCGCAGCCCAGGAGCGGACTCGTGCCAACAATGACAAGTTTGCTTCTTGGTTGATGGGCAGGAGGCCGGCTGACGAGTCTCCTAAGAGTCCAGCCGACGAAATCCCCCGCCCAAAGAAGAATAAGAAGGCAAAGTTGGTTAGGTGAGATCACTCCAAATAGAATCGAGCCTCGCCTAACCTGACCCCTAACAATGACGAGAACATCTCTTCCCTACCGGAGGTACTCTTCTCGCCTCGTCCATTGGCGCAAACTTATTTAATGAACTTGGTTGCGTACTGATGCATTGCCCTTCTTGCAGGGGACGGTTTCGAAGGATGTCGCCGACTCTCATCTGGCAGATACTGAGATGACCTGCCTTCTCCACGAGGACCCACCGTCAGTCTCGGGGGCTGTTTCCCTAGTCTTGGGGGTTGCCCCTCCGACTACCCCGGGCGATCTCCCAAGAACTCCTGATATTTTACCCTTTTGCTGATGTGTCTTCCGCTTTAAATGATCTACTTTTACCTTCCGCTGACCATACTTCTCATAGCGCCTGTTCTTGGGAACTTGAACCTCAATGACCAGAGGCCTAGGGCTTCCGCCGCCGAGGATCCGATCAACCTAGTGGCCGACTCCGCTCCCGCGGCCAGAGGGGTTGTCGCTGAATCATTAGAACCCACTTTGGAATCCCAGCCTCTGGCAGAAGAGTGTGCCTCAGTCCCCCCCCCACTAACGGAGGCCAAGACCTTGGAGCGTAGGACATTTCATCCCGGACGGGGCAAGCCGCTTCACCTGCTCTTTGGAAAAAGTCCTGAGGGGGACTGCTCGGCCCTTCTCGCCAACGGTCGGTGGAAAGCCCCCACCATACCTCAGGTATACGAGAACCTACCATTTTCCCTTTCGCTCCTCCTGCGATCTGACAAACTATCCTCCATGTCCAAAGGTGCAGGGGGCGGGGGTTGAGGAAGATGAAGATGAAGATGAAGAAGAATAAAACGGAGAAGACTCAACCCTTCCCTCTTTTGGCGAGATGGAGGACTTTCTTGAGGCCTCAGGGAGTGTTAAGATGCGGAGGCAGAGGATTGTGGTAGTCCTGCCAAAGCTCGCACAACAGCAGCGAGCCAAATCTGTGGCGGTGAAGAGAATCTACGGGACAACGGAAAGGCGGTTGGCGATTGTCAAGAGGGACTACACCCACCCCCTTAGCGAGATGGAGCACCAGTAAACGCTTACCGCTGAGACCTCCCCAAGAAGATACATCACGTGGATTCGTGATCAACTTTGTCTGGCCAACCTGGGGTTGACCGCCCTAACGTCCTTCTTCAATCTGCGAGTTCCCCCAAGGATGGGGAGACGAGGTTAGGGTCGTTGGTGGTAGGAGCAGTATTGAGCCTCGTGGGTCTCGCATCTTCTTTAGCCAAACTACCGGCCTACCCTTCTCGCTTTGTACCCCTTGCACCGAGCGGTGATGAATACTTATTTATATTTGTTATTGCTACTATTTCGTGGTTCCCGCCCAACGAGAGCCCTTTTATGTTTATTATTTATTTTCTTTTGGTACTTCATGTTCTCGTATTTGATGCTTTGCAAATGCTTGATCCTTACGCCCTACTAATCACTTCTCGCTCGCCCCCACAGTTTGCTTTTACCTCATGCTCTTCCCGCAGGTTCTCACTTTTCTGCAGGTTTAGAAGAGCCAGCATGACATGGTGGAAAATGAGGAGTCAGAACGTCGAGCCTTATTAACCGTACCATCGCCGCTTTTTAGGACAAAACTCAAGACTATTGAATTCTCTATAAATAGGCATGTCTGCCTACCACATTTATTTCTCTGCATTCACTTCTTGAATCCAAACCTTCGTCCTCCTCCCAACAGCTCTCGCCGATCGCTGTAATGCCAAGGCTCTCGCCTTCCTGCTTTTACTCCTCTCTCGCCTTCCCTTTAAGATGCCTGGCGAGAGCGAAGGCCGCTCCAAGTGCGTGCAAACCTTCCTGGACCACAACTTCCCCCCTACCAGCTCACGCAGGCGGAGTTCCTCAGGATCACCAAGAACTTAATCCTGCTGGGGTTCGTCACGCGAAACCATGGGAACGATGACAGGGTTAACCTCGCGCTTGAAGGGGAGCTCACATCACCTTGGAGCACTTTGAGGTGGGCTTCCTCCTCCCCCTCTATCCAGAAGTGCGCCAGGCCCTGCTCTATTACGGGGTAGTGCCGGCCCAGCTCAACCCTAACTTCATCGCCCTCTTGGTGGCTTTCTCTTACTATATGCGGGCGGAAAGGATCGAGTTCAGCCTACCCATTTTTCGGAAGCTGTTCAACTTCCGGGCCAAGGGAGGATCAATCTTCCTTTTCGGGAAGTCGGTGAAGACGGTGGGACTTGCCAACAAACATCATCATTGGGCAGAGAAATTCATCTTCATCTCAAGGCCCTTCGGCAACATCCCTCTCGTGCCCATTCAGTATGACGACACGACCTACAAGCCTCCCATTTTCGGGGAGCGAGCGGACACCCATGTCGAGTTCTTTGGGTCGAAGGCTTTTGACGTCCACTTCCTCTGGCGAGACCTGGATTCCCTCCTACAAGTACCTCCCGACAAAGGTATTTTTCGGTCTAGCCTTGCAAACTTTCGTATCAAGGTATAGGGCTAATTAACTATGGGTCTTGCAGGTGAGCGAGAAATTCCCCTCCACCAACCCTTTGAAGAGACCCGGGAGCCAACTGAACTTTTAGCTCTCGCCAAGTCTGCCTCCGCTCCCTGCCGGGAGGAGCCGAGACCTTCTTCACAAGCGAGTGTCCAGAAGCAGAAACACAGCTCCCTCCCTACCGCCCCTCTCAAAAAACAAAAATCGACAGCTGTGGACATGGGCAAGTCCATTACCCTGGCTTCTACAGAGATCCCTGCCCAAGCCCCATCAGTCGTAGGTGAGACGGGTTTCACTGAGCCGGTCGCCGTGACCCCTGTCAAGACTCCACTCAAACCGATGCCAAAAGGGCACTGAAATTTCAGCTTTGGTGAGATGTACCTAGATGCGGAGGGCAAGCCTTTGATCCACTGGGACCCTACCTCCAACCGCATCGGCGTCTCCACACTTCTCCCCTTCTAGCGGGAGTGGGACACTATCACTGGTGTTGCCTTTATGCTGAGCTATAGGCTTTATGGTTGGGAGGATGTCGATACGTTCGATAGAAAGACTACCCGGGCACTCGTCTATGATGCCGCTCAAGCCCAACTTTGCGCGGTCCAGCTCTTGCACATGTCCGGGCATCACACCATCACCCTCGAGCGCAATCTCATCGATATGCATAAGGCTGGGGATGCTGCTGCAGCTGAAGCAGCCACCCTGGAGGCTGACTTGGCGGCTACCCAAAAACTTCTCTCCCTTTGCCTAGCCGCCGAGGTAAGTAGGACCCTTCAATATTTCTTGCCCTATTAGTGCATATATTTTTTTTCTTAATATGATCTTCTCGTAAGACTCCACGCAAACCCAGCTGCTCTGTGCTAGGGTGGCCGACATCGAGTGTAAGAACCAGCTATTGAAAGCTATGGTAAAGTACCTAGAGGGGGTCTTGGCCCTGGCCCTGTCCCGGGAATCGCTGGAGGAGAGACTTGAGCGCTGTCATTACTCGGCGTACGAGATGGATGTGATAGTTCATGAGAAAGCGCAAGCCACCACAAAAATGGTCATCGAGGTGCTGTGGGAATCATCGCTTTTGAACGAAGGTGGCCAAACCTTCATGGCGCGAGGGATCTTGCCCTGGCTGTTTGATCTCATTCCCAAGCCCGCGGGAGAGAACGATTCCCCAATTAGAGATGCGGTCAACGACGCAATGAGTCTTAACCTAGATAACAAGTCCGGCGACAGCACTTCCAGCGAGACCTCCGACAAGAACCCCAGTTATGCCTCAAGCGAGACCTCTGGCAGAACCTCCAGCAGAATCTCAAGCAGTCCTGCCCAATTGCCTCTTGTTTTTTGCTTTTTCATTGTAATCTTCTCCTTATTTTTGTAAACTTATTTTTGTAAACTTTTTGTAAAGGGCGAGATTCCTCAATTTTTATATTGTATTGAAAGATCTGCCTTTTTATTAGAATGTCTATTTCCTTTGCGTGAACCGTAGGGTCTTAGATGATGACCGCCGCCCATTTGAAGAGGTTGCTAAGTAAAACCTGACGGAAGGAACTAGACGAGAGTCTTGCCAAACGGGCCGTGCCAGGAACCATGCCGAGAGGAGCTTGTTGGGACCCCTGGCGAGAGGGTTATGGCGAGAACCCATCCGAGAGTGTTATGATGAGTGCCCTGTCGAGAGGGGTCTGGTTATCCCATCCTTACTTAGAACTGGTGTTAGCTATTTCTGAAACTTGTTTTCTATAGCTTCGTAACAACATCATGATTTCAACAGCCCTATCTTCTTAGTGTGAGCCTGGTCATCATCTCCACCTGGGACCACTTACACAAAAAATCCCTTTCCCCTACTCCCCCCAAGCAATCCTACGGTCTTGTCAGCTAGTGAAAGCCTGGTAGCGGGTCTACTTGGGGTCTTGTAAGATACCACAATCCTTTCTCCCTATCCTCCCAAGCGATCCTACAGCCCTACCACCCTGTGAGAGCCTGACGGCGGGTCTACTCGGGGTCTTGCAAATTTTTATCTCCCTTTCTTTCCCCACAAACAAGCCTATGGCACTGCTTGCCAGTGAGTGCCTAGTAGCGGGTTTACTCGGGTCGAGTGCGCCTTCCAGCCCTGCTAGCTAATGAGAGCCTGAGCAGCTGGATCCTCTCGGGGTATTCACTTACCCCCTAGGTGAGCCTACAAACCTGCCAGCTAGTGAGAGCCTGGACAACGGGTCTACTTGGGGACGAGTGCGCCTTCCAGCCCTACCAGCTAATGAGAGCCTTAGAACCAGGACCCTCTCAGGGTCTTGCAAATTTCTATCTCCCTTTCCTTTTTTCCCAAGCAAGCCTACAACCCTGCCCGCTAGTGAGAGCCTAGTAGCAGGTCTACTCGGGGCTGAGTGTGCCTTCCAACCCTGCCAGCTAATGAGAGCCGGAGCAGTATGATCCTCTCGGTGTATTCCCTTACCCCCTAGGAGATCATACGGACCTGCCATCTCATGAGAGATTGGACAGCGGGTCTTCCCAGGGATGAGTGCGCCTTCCAGCCCTGCCACCTAGTGAGAGCTTGAGAAGCGGGATCCTATCTGGGTCTTGCAAATTTATATCTCCCTTTCCTTTCCCTACAAGCGAGCCTACGAACCTACCAGCTAGTGAGAGCCTGGCAGCGGGTCTACTTGAGGCTGAGTGCGCCTTCCAGCCATGCCAACTAATGAGAACCTGAGTAGAGGGATCCTCTCGGGGTATTCCTTACCCTCTAGGCGAGCCTACGGACCTGCCAGCTAGTGAGAGCCTGGACAGCGGGTCTACTTGGGGCCGAGTGTGCCTTCCAGCCCTGCCATCTAATGAGAGCCTGAGTAGCAAGATCCTCTCGGGGTATTCCCTTACCCCTATCCAAGCCTACAGACCTGCCATCTAGTGAGAGCCTTGACACCGGGTCTACCCAGGGCCAAGTGCGCCTTCCAGCCCTTCCAGCTAATGAGATCCTGAGCAGCGGGATCCTCTCGGGGTCTTGCAAATTTCTATCTCCCTTTCCTTCCCCCCCCCAAGCAAGCCTGCGACTTTGCCAGCTAGTGAGAGCCAGGGTGCGGGTCTACTCGGGGCCGAGTGCGCCTTCCAGCCCTGCTAGCTAATGAGAGCCTGAGCTGTGGGTTCCTCTCGGGTATTCCGTTACCCCTAGGCGAGCCTACGGACCTACTAGCTAGTGAGAGCCTGGATAGCGGGTCTACCCGGGGTCGAGTGCTCCTTCCAACCCTGTCAGCTAATGAGAGCCTTAGCAGCGGGATCCTCTCGTAGTATTCCCTTACCCCCCATGCTAACCTACGGACCTACCAGCTAATGAGAGCCTGGATAGTGGGTCTACCAGAGGCTGAGTTCACCTTCCAGCCCATCCAGCTAATGAGAGCCTAAGCAGGGGGATCCTCTCGGGGTCTTGCAAATTTCTATCACCCTTTACTTTTCCCCTAAGCGAGCCTACGACCCTGCTAGCTAGTGAAAGCCTGGCAGCGAGTCTACTCGGGGCCGACTGCGCCTTCCAGCCCTGCCAGCTAATGAGATCCTAAGCAGCAGGATCCTCTCGGGGTATTTCCTTAACCCCTAAGCGAGCCTACAGACCTGTCATCTAGTGAGAGTCTGGACAGCAGGTCAACCCGGGGCCGAGTGCGCCTTCCAGTCCTGCCAGCAAATAAGAGCCTGAGCAGCAGGATCCTCTCGGGGTCTTACAGATTTCTATCTCCCTTCTCTTGGACAACGAGCGAGCCTTCGGACCTGCCATCTTGATGGGGGCCTGGACAGCAAGTCTACTCGGTGCCTTTAAAGCCATAGATACACCATAACCTGCGAAGAAACAATTTTGGAAATAACAAATTACAATGGTTTATACAAGTTTACACATCCTACGGGTAGAAGCGATTCAGATCATTGCCACTCCAATCATGACTCATGAATACCCCCTCCACATTATAGAGGTGGTATCCCACTGACCCCAGGACTCTTTCTATAAGGTAAGGCCCCGCCTAATTGGGGTTGGGTTTACCAATGGGGGTCGATCTTCCGACATCGTCAACTTTACTTAGGACTATATCTCCTTCGGCAAATTGTTTTATCCATACGTGCTTGTTAAAGTACTTTGCCATCCGCCGCTTGACGTCCTCTTGCCTGACAGCGGCCATGTCGCGAAGTTCCTCCACCATGTCCAATGAGAGCCTTAGCTCCTCTTCATTTCCTTCCCACCATGCCTTGCCTCCTTTGCTTGCAGCCGCCACCCGTGGGGATTGAACCTCGAACTCTACGGGTAAGACTGCCTCACACCCATCTGAATGCTTGAAGGGGGCTTCTCCAGTGTCCGTGTTTGGGGTTGTTTGCAGAGCCCACAATACCGAGGGGAGTTGCTCCACCCAACTCCCCCTCAAGTTATCCACCTATTTCTTGAGCAGGTTCACGATGATCTTGTTAGCCCCCTCCACCTGACCATAACTTTTGGGGTGGTGGACGGAGGCAAACCTGAGGTCGATCTCCAACTGGGTGTAGAAGCTGATGAACTCCTCACTTGCAAACTGTTGCCCATTATCCGTGACTTACGAGTTTTCTGATGATCTCTCACCACACGAAGTTTTTGATGACTTGCGAGGTTGCCTTGGCTAATGCCTTGACTTCCATCCACTTTGAGAAGTATTCGATCATAACCAATAGGAACCTCCTCTGTCCGCTTGTTGGGGGGAACGGCTTGACCAAGTCCATTCCCCAGTTGGCGAAAGGCCATGGCGTCGTGATGCTTCAGAGCCTTTGAGCGAGCAGGAGTTGGAGGGGGTGTAAAGCTGACAATTTTGGCACCACCTTACAAACACTGTCGCATCCTACCACAGGGTGGGCTAGAAGTATCCCTACCTGACACCCCTTGCTTCCAACATTCTACCCCCCCCGAATGGCTACCACATTCTCTGGAGTGCACTTCTTACAAAACTCTTGGGATCTATTCCTCCGCCACACATCTCTCCAAAAGGCCCGATAGCATCTTCCGATGTAATCCCCCTTCATGCATAAGATAATGAGCCGCTTTGTGCCGAAAGCCTTTTGCTTCCTTTACCCCTTCGGGGAGGCTGCCTTTAGTGAAGAAGGTCACGAAGGAATCCACCCACGAGGGTAATCGATCCACTTCCATCAGCTCCCCCTCCTTGATCGCCCGATGAAATAGCTCGGTCAAGTCCCCCCCTCCTAGGTCCAAACTTGGCTAGTCGGTCCAATGCTTCATTGTCTTCCCTGGGGACGTGCAGAATTGAGAATGCTCAGAACCCACCGATGATCACCCTCTCCTTGGAAATGTACTCCTAGAGGGTGGGCTCCCGAGCTTCATATTCTCCCCTGATCTGTGATTCCACCACCAGTGAATCTGTGAGCACTTTTACATCGTGAACCTCGAGTTCCTTAGCCAGACGAAACCCGGCTATGACTGCATCATACTCCGCCTGATTATTTGTTTCCGGGAAGTGCAGCTCCACAACTTGCTCTATGTTGACCCCTTGAGGGCTTACCAATACTACCCCTTCCCCTAGGGAGTGATTCCTTGAGGCTCTGTCAATGAACATCTTCCATGCTTCCCTTGGCAGTGCTTCCTCCCCCTCCAGCGCTATGATGTAGTTAGCCAAGAAGTAAGCCACTCCCTGCGCCTTGATGGAGAGCCTTGGCACAAAGGAGACATCAAAATCGCTGAGTTCAATAGACCACTTGGCAAACTGCCATGAGTGTTCTACCCCCTAAAAGATCTTATGCAATGGATGATCAGTCACCACCTTGATTGAGTGAGCATGGAAATATGTCCTGAACTTCCGGGCTGAGACGATCAGATAGAAAGCCAGCTTCTCTAGTATGGGGTAACGAAGCTCTGCCTTCTTCAAGATTTTGCTGACGTAGTAGATGGGAATCTGTTTCTTCCCTTCCTCCCTTACCAAAACAAAACTCACAGCCACCGCTCCTACCCCAAGGTACAAGGCAGGGTCCTTTCCCTCCTTCGGGCTCTGTAGGAGCAGTGCTTGAGATAGTTGAGCCTTCAAGGCCAGGAAATCCTCCTCACATTCCTCCGTCCACTCAAACTTTTTATTCCCCCGAAGTGTTTTGAAGAAGGGTGAGCACTTCTCCCCGGCACGGGAGAGAAAATGACTCAACCCGGCCAACTTACCTGTCAAGAGCTGAACCTCCTTGACGTTGCGAGGCGATTCTAATTCCATGCTACCCATCGCCTTATCTGGGTTAGGCTCGACCCCCGTAGGGGTTAGAAGGTGCCCAAGAAATTTGCCTCAGCTTGCCACGAAGACACACTTCTAGGGGTTTAGCCTCATCTTGAACTTTCGCAGGGTCGCGAACATCTCATCTAAGTCAAGTAGGTGTGAACCCACATCCCTGCTCTTTACCATGAGATCGTCAATGTAAACCTCTAGGTTCTTACCCCTTTGGTCTTGGGAGACCCGATCCATCATGCACTGGTAGGTTGCCCCTGTATTCTTAAGTTCAAATGGAAAAATTTTGTAGTTGAATAACCCTTCCATGGTGATTAAGGAAACATCCTTGACATCTGGGGGATGCATATGAATCTGGTGATATCCAGAAAAAGCATCCAAAAAGCTCATAATATAAAACCAACGGCTGAATAACCAGCGTGTCGATCTGAGGCAGGGGGTAGCAATCCTTAGGGCACGATTTATTTAATAAAGAAAAGTCCACACACATACGCCACTTCCTATTACCCTTCTTTACCATTACCCTATTGGAGACCCAGCCTGGGTACTGGATCTCGGAGATGAAACCTGCATCGAGAAGCTTCTTGACCTCCTTGCGGATGGGCTCCTCCAGCTTGGTGGCGATGGTCCTCATCTTCTGGCAAATGGGATGTGTCTTGGTGTCCAGGTTAAGATGGTGACAAGCCACATCTGCGTCGATGCTCGGCATTTCCACCGCGCTCTAGGAAAAGATGTCAATGTTCTTTTGGATAAACTCCCGCATCCTTGCCTAGTCTTCTGGGCGCAAGCCCCCGCTGACCCTTATCCTCTCCAACTTCCCTACCCTGCTGATGACCACCACCTCCATAACTTCTTTTGCCGGCTCTAGCCGAGATTGCTCCTATTGGGTATTGTATCCACAATAATCTAGATTTGTATGAAGTCACCCTTAAACTAAGATGAATTATGTTGTATTTGATGTCTTGGTTGAGTTATGTGTTTGTAGGACTTAATTGCCATGTGTAGACCAATGTAAGTCTATAGTGGGTCATCAAACACAGGACCATACAATGTAATCCCTCATTATATGATCCATGGTGTTGAATAATGTATAGCCTCTCTATTTGGATACACTTCATTTTAAAGCAATATACTTGTTGGAGAAAAACATGTTGCTGATTCCATTGAAGAAAGAAAAGTTTTTAGGAAACAAAATTTTTCTACGTATTTCACTCGAGAAGAACTTAAGTACTCGAGTAGATTTCTTAATTGTACTCGAGTAAGTTGAGTCTAACTTTCGAGTAAGGGAAATGGTTCTCGAGGAGTCTGAACATAGTATTCGAGAGGCCAGTTCCATTACTCCATTAGACCCCTTCTTATTCTTGAGTTAACGGATTTTCTGTATCAGAATTTTTCCAAGTCTTATACTCGTGTAGTTAAGTACATTACTCGAGTAGATGAGTACTTTGACTCGAGTGACAGAAGTCTTGTTCTCGAGAAGTGTCTTTCTTACTCGAGTAGTGAAGTTCCTGTACTCGATAAGTCTATCTACTTCTCGAGAAGTCAAGCTCCAGTACTCGAGTAACCAGATTTCTTCCCAGAATTCTCTCTAAGTCTTTTTCTCGAGAAGTTCACATCCATTTCTCGAGTAACATATTAAGTACTCGAGTAATCATCTCTTTACTCGAGTAATGACGATTTCTTCCCTGAAATTTCCTTAAGTACTTCTTCTCGAGAAGCTTGAAGTTTTCCTCTCGAGAACCTGAAGTAGTACTCGAGTAACTCTTTCTTCACTCGAGTAATGCAGATAGTTTTTCTCAGAAAATTCGCTAAGTCGAGATAGACGTGTTTTTAAATGAATTGATGTGATTGTTCCACGTGGCCATCATTAATGATAATTATGACTGTTAGGGACATCTTATAAAAGGTCTTGTCATTCCAACCAACCCTAAGCGTGTAAAAGAAGCAATTCTAAGAATTCTGAATTGGCTAATTCTCTTTCCTAAATCGGAAGTCGCCGCTCATCTTCCTCATCGCCAAGGGCTTTCGATCAAGAACGATTCAAAAAAGTCGACTTATAGATCAAGATCTTCTTCCATCTACAGATCCTTTCTTTGATCTTATGAGTCTAGAAATTTCAGATCAAGGATCCGGCGGTGTCTTCTTCAAATCATTCTGACTGAGCAGCAAAGTCCAAGAAGGAAGACCTAGGCAGAAATTTTCTAGATCTGATAAAAGTTACTATTTGTATTTTTGATTTCAAATCTATTTTGTAGGAGATTATACTCTGAGTGTAGGAGCTTTGTTCTCCGAGTTGTTGTAGGAAGTTTTTATCTTCCGAGTGTAGATCCGTTTTTGTGGATCGAGTTGTAGGAACGGTGTTTCAAGTAGTAGGATTGCTTTCAATCCAAGATTAGTGGAGTGGCCAAGTCTAGTGCATTGCTAGATCGATGAGTGGAAAGTGGACGTACACAAGGTTGGGGAACCACTATAATTCTTGGTCTCATCTGTCATTGCTTTGTTATTTCTCTGTGCTTAGATCGCTTATTTCGCAAAAAAGACGCACAACTCACCTATTCACCCCCCTCTAGGTCATTTAGGTAGACAACTTAAACATTTTTCAATTGGTATTAGAGGGAGGTTAATCATTAAGAGGTAAACTCCTTGATCAGATCTTCCCCAAGTTGTCTATTGAGTTATCCAATCATGGACAAGGCCAAGGATTTTGCTAAGCTTCCTTTGTGTACAAAGACCAACTTTCCCATGTGGAAAGAAAAGATTAATTTTTTCATGGAAGCTGTGGATCAAAGGATCTTCATGATTATTGAAGAAGATCCTTATGTTCCGAAGACCGTCTCTACTATAGATCATACCAAGAAAGTTATTAAGAAGTGTATGGATCTTGACAAAGATGAGATTGCACTTATCTCTTTAGACAAGAAGGCCAAAAATATCATCGCATGTGCAGTCGATGATTTTATGCTGCAGAACCTGATTCACTACCAATCCGCTAACGAAATGTGGCAGTCCCTCATCACCTTGATGGAAGTCACTGAAGAAGTTAGGGATGACAGAAGATCCCTTCTAAATCAGAAATATGAAGCTTTCCGACAAGGACACAAAGATTCAATTTCAGATACATTTGAAAGTTTCTTCAAAATTGTTAATGTCCTAAGAGTATATGGCTGGGTATTCACTAATGAAGAGATGAATGATAAATTTATAAGGTCCATGACTATGGAATGGGATAACAAGGTTTGTGTTATTCGGGAATTTGGAAATCTATCTATGACTGACCCTCAAAATCTCTTCGAAAAGCTTATGTCATATGAGCTGCAAATGAATTCAAGAAAAACTGAAGAAGAGAAGAACAGGTCTTCATCCAAGGAGAAGTCTGTAGCTCTCAAGGCAGACACCTCAATGAAATCTAAGGCTTCCTCTCCTGCCCCAGCATAAGAAATAAGTGAAGAAGAAACCTCGGAGCCAAGTACCTCAGGCTCAGAATTATCTGAAGGAGAATTTTCTCTCTTTTTTAGGCAGTTCAAGAAATTCTTTAACAAGAAGAAATAATAGAGAGGCAAAGATGCCTCATACAATAGATTGCGTCGTGATGGTGATCAACACAAGCAAGGCTCAAGTAGCAAAGATAGGTATCACACGAAACAGAACAAATATATTTCTGATGACATCGTTTACTATTGTTGCAATAAGCCAAGTCACGTTATTGCTTACTACCCCCATAAGATGAAGGAGGGTGAAAAGAGAGAGGAGAAGAAATCTTCTTACCACAAGAAGAGAACTGAAATAATCCTAGTAGCCAAAAAGGGAAAGACTCTCAGCAACTCTGACTCATCTGAGTCAAGTGAAGAAGAGGAAACCTACATTGGGCTGATGGCACAAATTGATGAAGAAGAAGACCCCCAGTTCATTTGGAAGGAAAACTCTCACACTCCTCTCTCTAAATAAGATGTTTCTGATCATGATCATGAGGACACTCTTAAAGAATGTTTCTGACGATGAGTCTGAACTCATGGCTCAATATAAGGAGTTAATCAAGGCTTACGACAAATGTTGAAAAGTCGTGAAAACTCAGGCCAAAGAGATTAAATCTCTAAAGGCTGAAGAGAACACTCTGAGAGAAGAAGTCGTCAAGATGGACTCACTCAGAGAAGACTTAAATACTGTTTTTGAAGAGTATAATAAGGCTATCGAGCACCTAGATCTGAAGGAGAAAATCATCAAAGAATTGGAAGAACAAATTGAAGTAGAAAAGAAACTTGTTGAAAGTTTCTCCAAGCCCAAGACTGTCCTTCCTTTGGTTGCTGAATTCTTAGCTCAGGCCAAAGGTGCTGGCTTAGGCCATGTTGGTGCTCCTAGTAAATCCTCTTAGAGAAATAAGGCTCAAAGAAAGAATAAGGCGGCCAAGAAGGCTCTGGCCAAAGAGAAAGGGAAAGCTCCTCTAGAATAAACCTTGTTCAAGAAGGTTATCCTTCCAATAAATGAGTTTGATCTTGACTCGTCCTATGGTCACTTTGCTATTCCTACTTATGTAGAGCCCAAGTCTAGGTACCAAGGATGGACTCATCCTCGGAACTTTGGCGAGAGTGTCTTTAAGGAACCTTTTGAAGAAATTACTCTTCAGAGCTATGGCCCTTATAATCATGGTCATAACATCAAGAAGGCACCAAAAGTGAAGCCCATTGTGGAAAAGCCTCTTAAGGAGAAGAAGTCATGTGAATGCCATCACCATGAACTTCTACCTCCAAGACTGCTACCCCTGCTAAACCACACTCTCAAAAGGTCAAGCAGGAGAAATTTAGGCAAAGATACAATGGGTTTGACTATTGGTGCTGTGGCAGAATTGGTCACTTTTCCATTGATTGCTGGTTTAACTCCAGAAATTATGTAACTCCTCAGATTAACAATGTGAGAAAGACCGCTCATAATGTTAATGCATGTAGGGGGAGTATGCTAGCTAGAGACCAAGGACCCAAGCAAGTTTGGGTTCCTAAGGCAAACTGATTTGTGATTACAGGTATGTCGAAAGACTACCAAAACTCCAATATGGTATTTGGACAGTGGATGCTCTCGGTATATGACCGGGACAAAAAGCCTTCTTCAGAATTACTCATCAGTCATGAACGGACCAAAGGTAATCTTTGGAGGTTCTGATAGAGGAATTACTAAAGGCTACAGTATAATTACTAATGGTAGTGTATCCTTTTCCGATGTAGCTTTTGTTGAAGTATTGGAACATAATCTCATAAGCATAAGACAACTTTACGATAAAGGATACATCGTAGATTTTCATATAGACAAGTGCTTGATAAAATCGGTCGATAATCTGGAAACGATTCTATCAGACACTCGTAGTAGAAATATATTTTGTTTGAATTTTATTTGCATAGACTCTTCTATGCCAATGTACTTTTTAGCAAAAGATAGTGCGTCTCTTACTGACCAATGACACAAGAGATTAGCACATATTAATTTCAAAACTATTAATAAATTATTTTCTCTTAATTTAGTATGTGATGCCCCAAATGTCAAGTGCGTTAAAGATATTCCTTGTCACGCATGTGTAAAAGGCAAGCAAACAAAGGCTACTTTTAAAAGCATTATTGACAAAGACTCTAATATGTGTTTACACCTACTTCATATGGGCTTGTTCGGTCCACTACAAGTTAGAAGTTTGGGAGATAAGGTTTATACAATTGTTATTATTGATGATTACTCGCGCTTTGCGTGGATGTTCTTTCTAAAACACAAGTCAGATACTTTTGAAATCTTTACAAATTTTGTCACGCAGATCCATAATGAATACAACTATTCCGTAGTCAAAATCAGAAGTGATAATGGAACTGAGTTCAAGTCTGGGGCCATGACAGAATTTTGTGAAAGCCTATGTATCTTTCATGTATTTTCTTCTCCACGTACTCCTCAGCAAAACGGAGTAGCTGAGAGAAGAAAGAGAACACTCATAGAGGCCTATAGAACCATGTTGAGTGATGCCTCACTACCGAAATATTTTTGGGTTGAAGCCGTCGACACTGTATGCCACGTGCAAAATAGAGCACTCATAAACAAGAATCATAATAAGACACCTTACGAACTACTAAAGGGCAGAAAGCCGACTGCCTCATATTTTAAAATCTTTGGCTGTAAATGCTTTGTCCTTAACAATGGAAAGTATCACACTACTATATTTAGTGAAAAGCGCTTTGAAGGTATTTTTGTAGGGTATAGTAGTCATAGTTAGGTATATAGGGTATTTAATAAGAAAACCCTAGTTGTAGAAGAATCTATTCATGTAGTAATTGATGAGACGAGCTTGCTCCAAAGCAGTTCTTCTAGTGTTTTCATTGAAGATGCAGGTTCAAAAATGAAAGAATTGAGCTTGGATGAGCAAGATAAAGAAAAAGGTGAAAAGTTCATCAAGATCACTACTCCAACCACTATTGGAGAGGTTGATGATCAAGATGAATAAATCATCCAGGTTGATGAAGTCACTCCTGTGGTTGAAGACACTCCAGATACAAGGACTCTAGAGCTTAGACATCTGAAGGACCACCCAATGGATCAAATCAAAGGAGATCCCCAGGATGGTGTCAGAACTCGTAGAGGTACAGCTAACGAGAATTTATATTTGAGTTTTCTCTCACAGGCTGAACCGAAGAAGTTTTAGTAAGCAAACTCAGACGCATCTTGGATAATTGCTATGGAAGAAGAGTTGAATCAGTTCAAACATTGCCAAGTTTGGAAGCTTGTTCCAAGACCCAAAGGAAAGAATTTTATTGGAACAAAGTGGGTCTATAGTAACAAGATTGACGAGGATGGGACATTCATAAAGAGCAATTCCAGACTCGTCGCTAAAGGATATCACCAAGAAAAAGTAATCGACTTCAACCAGACGTATGATCCATTGGCAAGGCCGGAGGCTATCAGGTTGTTCCTAACCTATGCTGCACTTAAGGGCTTCACTATCTATCAGATGGACGTGAAGTCTGCCTTCCTTAATGGTGACATAAACGAAGAGGTGTATGTGGAACAACATCTAGGTTTCGTTGATTCTAACTTTCTTGATCACGTTTATCTTTTTTTTAAAAGTTTTATATGGTTTGAAAGAAGCTCCTCGAGCTTGGTATGAGACGCTGTCTAGCTTTTTTCTTGAGAACAAGTTCACAAGGGGAAATATAGATAAGACATTATTTCTTTGGGAAATAAAAGGCAAGATTTTGTTAATGCAAATCTATGTCGATGATATTATTTTTGGCACTACTGACGACAACCTCTGCAAGAGGTTTTCAAAACATATGGAAGGGAAGTTTGAAATGAGCAGTATGAGAGAGCTGAAGTATTTTTAGGGCTTCAGGTGAAATAATCTGAAGATGGATTTTTCATCTCTCAAACGAAGTTCACCAAATAGTAAAATAAGAAATTTTGAATGGAGAACGCAAACTGTGTCTCTAGACAAGGATGAGAATGGGAAACCTTTTGATGAAACCAAGTACAAAAGCATAATTGGATCCTTGCTCTACCATACTGCTAGTAGACCAGACATAATGCTCTCTACATGTGTATGTGCTAGATTCCAAGTGAATCGTAAGGAATCTCACTATGCTGCTGCAATGCTGATTTTGAGATACCTTAAAGGTACACTAAATCTTGGCTTATGGTACCCAAGAAGTAATGACAGCAAACTAATTTGTTTCTCAGATGCAGATTTTGCAGGTAGTAAAGATGATAGAAAGAGCACTTACGGGACTTGATAATTTCTTGGAAGAAGACTCATTTCTCGGAGCAGCAAAAATAAAAATTTTGTCGCAATTTCAACGGTTGAGTAAGAATACATTTCTGTCGGCAGTTGTTGTGCACAATTGCTTTGGATAAAGAACCAACTAGAAGATTGCAATATGAAAGTCAAGGACATTCCTTTATTTTGCGACTCCTCCAGTGCGATTACAATAGACAACAACCTAGTATCTCACAGCCGGACAAAGCACATAGAGCAGTGATACCACTTCATCTGGGAGCATGTGGAGCATGGGGACATAAATCTACAATATGTCCCAACTGACAGACAGATTGCAGATATATTCACGAAGCCGCTGGAGGAGACCAAGTTCTCGTTTTTCAAAACAGAACTTGGAATGCTCAACAAAGAAGAATACAGAAGGAGGACTCACAACATAGCTCAGAGATCAAGAAACACGTCAAAACGTCAAAATTTCTCAAGTTCCGACCTCACTTCTCGAGTAAGAATTTTTCTACTCGAGTACTTCCTTGGACTACTACTCGAGAACTCAGTAAGTCACTCGAGTAATAACACTCAAGTAATGAGACTCTTCTCGAGAAGTGCAAATATATCACTCGAGTACTATTATTCTCTCACTCGAGTAAAGCTGGTCCACTCGAGAAATTGGAAGACACTTTCTCGACTTCAGTTCAAATTTCTATATTCGCAACCAGAAGTCTATACCGCCATATTCTAAGGTATGTAATGTTATTTACTTCCTTAATCATCAAAAATTAGGGTTATATAAATAGAAAATCCGGGATTTCATTTCTACACGATTTCAAGATCCCATTCTCCACAAAGAAAGAAAATTCTGTTCGTCTTTTTCCACAGTCGCAGAGCACGCTACCGTTGTCTCTCGTTCAGTTGATTTCTCAAATCTCTATGGACAAATGGCACCGACTTCAAAGATTGGGATTGGTAGTGAGCTTTTTGTAACTGAAATTGCAGAAATTTCCGACGATTTCCAAAACCTTATTCTTCTCCTGGACTGTTGGACCCCTTGTTTTGATTTGGGCAAGGTTCACTAATTTAGGTTATATCAAACCCATATTGTATATCCAGGGTCTAGTCTAGTGTCTTAGGTGTCAGTTAGGTCAACATCTCAGTAAGACAAGATCAAGACATCAGAGACTTAGAAGACAGCAGAGACTAAACTAGGCAAAAATTGACTAAGTGAAAAGAGCTCGATGATCTTCATTCTGCGTTCGATGATCTCAGAGTTAATCTCTTAATGCTGAGATCATCGATTGCTGAACTTTGTTCGACTATCTCTGCTCTACTATCAGGATTGAGATCGACGATCAACCATCTCAGTTCGATGATCTTGAAGCCCAGTTTGGAAAGCAGAATTTCAGTTCTACGATCACAGAGCTCAGCTCAACGATAGAGGATGTTTGAGTTCGACGTTCACATGACCAGATCGACGATAACTGCCAGATCAACCATTATTCTTTGCAGTTATTGTTTTCCTTTATTGACTGAATATTTTGTTGCTTATATAACTCTGAGTAATTGATGCATATATTCTCTGAATATAGCCGTTCCTTGGCAGACATTAATTACAGGTATTCACAGAGTTATTATACAGCTATACATGGGACAGTTATGGAAGTGAATTTAATTCCCTTATAGCCATTGCACAAGTTCCCATAATTTCTACAGTCAATCAAGGTTTGTCAGTTCAAATTCAGATTGGATTATTCAAAAGGAATGATACACAGTGAATCAATATACAGGAGTAAAGAAACATACAGTCATTTTTTTACATAGAGCATACAAGACTGACAAAGAAGAACAGTTTTTCAATTCTTCAAACAAGTGTTCTTCCAGGAAGCAAGAAGAGACATTCTTCACAATCAGTCTAAGCTTTCTGGAAATCAAGACCTACACCCTGAGAAAAGCTTTTGATTCCTGAACCATTCAAGATCACATGACAAGCCTTGACATCATTAGGATCACTCTCAAGTCTTCTCTCATTTGTTTGAGAATAGAGAAGACAACTCAACTTTTACTTTCCCCCACTCTATACAGGGTTCTTACTCCCTTCAAAAGTAATTCTTGGTTCTGAGGTCTCTTGATCAAAAGACTTCAGTGGTTTTCGGGCACCTGATCGAAAGCCAGAAGGGTTGGAATATCTCCCTTGAAATAGATATTATTTGGTGGCAGTTACCTGATCAAAAACTTGAGAGTGATTCCTACCTAGGTGGTAGAAAAGTGGATGTTCTCAGATTTGGGGAACCACTATAAACTTCTTGTGTCATCTGGTTGCTCATTTTCTTCTTGCTCTTGCTGATTGGTGTGATAATTAGAATAGCATGTCCATTTTCTTTTATTTATTTATTATTGGTATCACTTATATTTTAACTCTGATATAAAAGTAAAAACTAACAAAAAGTTTTTAATACTCTATTCACCCCCCCCTCTAGAGTAGATCTGAATAACCTATCTCTTTCATGGACGTCGCCGATTTAACCTTCGTTCTATAGCATCCCTGCAAAATTCTTTTTCCTGAAGTTGAAGAGTTCTTTGGAAATATCAAAGTGAGAAGGAACGATAAGGTTATTAAATCAAAGGTCAAGGGAATTAAGATCAAGCTTACCAAGTCCATTGTCTCTACACTTCTTCGGCTACCCGTAGTTGATGAAGAAGATGACCTAACTTATAGGGATTCTGACAGAGCATGCAAATTTTGAGGAATTTTAACAGAATTTCATTCCCTTCGACGACCTGATCTCAATCCAGAAAGCAAATTACTTGTTGACCTAATTAGCAAGGTTCTACTATGTAAGACAAGATCTATAAGTTTCATCACTAATGATATATTTAACATGATGACAGCCATAATTTGTAGAAAAAGGTTTCAATTTGGTATGATGATTCTTGACAAGATAATAGAAAGCATCAAGGCTCCCAACTATGCCACGATTATCTCTCTTATCATTCACGAGTTGAATCCACAAGTTTTTTATTTCTCTAAAGGGACAACATTTCATCATATGAAGAAGGTCTCTATTTCTTCCATTCAGATATGGGAACTCAAACTACTTAATCCATCCCAAGCTTCCAAGGCTCATGATCATCCAGCCTCTAAGGACAGGACTCCATCTCCCTTTCTACCTCATATAGCTAGCACATCTAGTGCTGCTGCTGAGGGGGAGCCTGCTCCTTCAGCTCAAGAGGAAAAAATACCTACCCCTCCTACTGCCGCTTCTCTCCACCCAGTCACACCTAAAGAAACACTATCAGATGCTCAAGTATAAGAGACCATTCTCTCTACTGAAGAGGACATCAATAAATTGATAGAAGAAATAAGCTCTAAAGAGCCTCTTCCTTCCTTCCAGAAAGACAAATCTCCAAAACCATCCAAAGAACAAACTCTAGCACCATCACCTTCCCCTATTCCACCTGAACCAGAATCCCCTGTTCACCATTAACCTACTGCTGACATACAACAAGAAGAAACTATTTTGGGCTCTGATAAGAAAGAACAATCTATAAAACCAGCTGAAGCTCCCCTCAAGAGCTTAGACTTTACTCTTCCCACCATTCTTGGTGAGGAAGGATACATTTTGATTCAAACTTCAAGGGCTAAGACTTCAGTGGTTATTGAAAAAATTGTTCCTTGGTCTGCTCCTCCTCCAGTTCCTTAAGCTGTAACTCCATCTCCTTCTCCTGCGGCAAATGACATTCTGGGTAAGATAGAATTGATGTTAATAGAATAGAGAAAGTACTTTGATTATTCTCTCAAAGCTATCACAAAAAAAGTATCTGCTCTTGAAAAAGAGATGAGAAAAAGGATTTGCAAAAATCCAGCATAATACTGATGAACTCAAAAGCCTCTTCCAAATTGGAGGTAAAGATTTAGATCATATCATAACAAGCAATGGTACTGTGATGGAACAATACGTAACTCTTGCTAATAATCTGATCCTGCTAGAAAAGAAAGCCCCAAAACATACTTTCAAGATATGTGAAGAAGTTGGCACTTTCAAAAAATCTGCTATCGAAATCCTAACTGTAGAAGTCAGAAAAGGGGAGAATTTTGTCAAAGAGTACTTAGAAAAATCAGATGTTAACAGGAAAACTCTCTGGGAAAAAAGTTTAAGGCAATTAATGATGATGTTCAGAATCAGATTGATGGTGTAAAGTTTCAGACATATGATACCGTTGTGTGGATGCACAATCAAATTTTTCCTGATTTTCAAGTTGATCTAAATGTGATTACCCATCATATGAATCCCAATGCTCAACATCCTCCAGTTTAAAAACTAACCTTTTCTCCATGACCTGAAGGCTTAGAAGCACCTCCTCCAGATACTTATGTTCAGGTCTAGGTAACTGATCCAGCAGATATACTTCATCAAGCACCTCCTGAAATTCATATTCCTAAGAAAAGAAAGTATGGTAATGGATATTCTGAAAGCAAGTCCATCCCTAATCCAGAAGCTGAAAAGAGAAGGACACAAGAATTTGCTGAGATTTGGAGCCCAACTTCCAAAGCTCTAATCCTTGATACTCTCAAGTTAGTTATGGACTACAATGAAAGCAGGACCAATCATTATAGCTCCTCTGAATGGGAACTATCTGAGAAGTCCATGACCAAAAGAAGAATCAATGATCGAGAGTAAGGAAGAATAATCCTAAGGTACCTCCAAGACCTCCAAAGTACTACCCAAAACCTTTCAGGTATCAAAGGAGGCAGCAAGAGAAGAAAGACAGACAACAACATCAACACCAAGCCAAGGAATGAACAAAGATTTAGATTGTGGATTGAAATTGTGTGGAAATGAAATTTATGGACAATTCTATATTTATAATTCTTTAATTTTGATGATCTATTCTTTTTGTTAAATCTTAGCATGTTACTTTGTTTTTCCCTTTGATATCTAGTCCTTTTTTTGTTTATGTCGATATAATTCAGCTTAGTGTAGAGGGTTCTGACTTTTATAAATAGGGGGAGATTGTTGGGTATTTTATCCACAATAACCTAGATTTATATGAAGTCACCCTTGAACTAAGATGAATTAAGTTGTATTTGATGTCTTTGTTGGGTTATGTGTTTGCAGGACTTAATTGCCAAGTGTAGACCAGTGTCAGTCTACAATAGGTTACCAAACACAAGACCATACAATGTAATCTCTCATTGTGTGATCCATGGTGTTGACTCATGTGTAGCCTCTCTATTGGGATACACTTCATTTTCAAGCACTATACTTGTTGGAGAAAGACATGTTGTTGATTACATTGAAGAAAAAAAGTTTTCAGGAAACAATATTATTCTAAGTATTTAACACGAGAAGAACTTAAGTAGTCGAGTTGATTTCTTGATAGTACCCGAGTAAGTTAAGTCTGATTTTTGAGTAAGGGAAATGGTTCTCGAGAAGTCTGAACATAGTTCTCGAGATGCCAGTTCCATTACTCGAGTAGAGCACTTCTTATTCTCGTGTTAATAGATTTTCTATCTCAGAATTTTTCTAAGTCTTATACTCGAGTAGTTATGTACATTACTCAAGTAGATCAGTACTTTGACTCGAGTGACAGAAGGCTAGTTCTCGAGAAGTGTCTATCTTACTCGAGTAGTGAAGTTCCTGTACTCGAGAAGTCTATCTACTTCTTGAGAAGTCAAGCTCCAGTACTTGAGTAACCAGATTTCTTCCCAGAATTATCTCTAAGTCTTTTTCTCGAGAAATTCACATCCATTTCTCGAGTAACATATTAAGTACTCGAGTAATAATCGCTTTACTCGAGTAGTGAAGATTTCTTTCTTGAAATTTCCTTAAGTACTTCATCTAGAGAAGGTTGAAGTTATCCTCTTGAGAACCTGGAGTAGTACTCGATTAACTCTTTCTTCACTCGAGTAATGCAGACAGTTTTTCTCAAAAAATTCGCTAAGTCCCGATAGACGTATTTTTCAAATGAATTGACATGATTGGTCCTCGTGGCCATTATTAATGATAATTATGACCATTAGGGACATCTTATAAAAGGTCTTGTCATTTCGAACAACCCTAAGCGGGTAAAAGAAGCAATTCTAAGAATTCTGAATCAGCTAATTCTCTTTCCTCAATCGGAAGCCACCGATCATCTTCCTCATCGCCAAAGGCTTTCGATCAAGAACTATTCAGAAAAGTCAACTTGCAGATCAAGATCTTCTTCCATCTACAGATCCTTTCTTTGATCTTGTGAGTCCAGAAATTTCAGATCAAGGATCCTGCCGTGTCTTCTTCAAAACATTCTGACTGAGCCGCAAAATCCAAGAAGGAAGACCTAGGCAGAAATTTTCCAGATCTGAGAAAAGTTACTATTTGTATTTCTTATTTCAAATCTATTCTTGTAGGAGATTATACTCCGAGTGTAGGAGCTTTGTTCTCCGAGTTGTTGTAGGAAGTTTTTATCTTCCGATTGTAGATCTATTTTTGTGGATCGAGTTGTAGGAACTTTATTCCGAGTAGTAGGATTATTTTCAATCTGAGATTAGTGGAGTCGCCGAGTCTAGTACATTCCTAGATCGGTGAGTGGAAAGTTGATGTACCTAAGTTTGGGGAACCACTATAATTCTTAGTGTTGTCTGTGATTACATGGTTATTTCTCTGTTCTTAGATCGCTAAATTTTTCATTCCACAAAAAGACGCACAACTCACCTATTCACCCCCTCTAGGTGATTTAGGTAGACAACTTAAACATTTTTCAGCTCCCTGTTTAATCTTTCCTCCTCTTCTCTTAACTCCTCCTCACCTTCTACCCTCTCAACCTCTATCGCCTCCAACAGGCCTTCCCCAGCCAACTCCACTTCTTCACCTCTCTGGGTCTCACTCCCAGCTTCTCTCTCTACCCCTTACTCCCCCACAGCCTGCTCTCCCGCCTTACTTAGGCTCACCACTCCTCTCTACAAAACCTCCTCTTCAGTCTTCCTTCCAGCCTCACCTAGGCTCACCACTCCTTCCCCCACTATCTTCCTGCAAGCCTCTCTTAGACTCATCTCTCCCTCCTCCGTAACTTCCTCATCCCTCTCCATCTCCTTCTCCAACACCTTTGCCTCCTCCATCCAGGAAATGGTATTGACGGCAGTCACGTAGCACTGCCTCGCCATCTTTGGATCCCCCCTGACCCTGACCTACACTCCTCCACTACTAAACTTTAGGCACTGATGAAACGAGGAAGGGATGAAACGAAAGGCACTGATAAGAGGCCGCCCAAAGATTGTGTTATAACTTCTCGGAGCGTCAACGATGATGAACTAACAGTTCCTCGATACCCCCCCCAACGTCACATGCAGCCCTACCCCTACTTTTACTTCCTTCCGCTCCCCCGATGAAAGTGAGGTGTTAGATCGGGAATACTATAGAGAGGGGGGCTGAATAGAGTATCCTTGAAAACTAATTGAACTTTAGCAGTAAATAAAAATTGCATAATGAAAAATTAATGAAGAAAAAACAGAGCAGTCCAAAGTAGCACAGCCACAGCAAGAACAAAAAGAAAAGGGCAACCAGACAACACAAGAATTTATAGTGGTTCCCCAACCTGGGTACATCCACTATTCTACCACCATGGTAGGAATCCACTAAGATTTTTGATCAGGTGCCTAACACCAATGAGCTTTTGATCAGGTGCTCAAAAACTAAACCTCAAGTCTTTTGGTCAGGTGACTTGCAACCAAGAATCACTTTTGAAGGGAGTAGAGAACCCTTTATACAGTTGGGGGATGAGAGAGTGATTATGTCTTCTCTTTCTCAATTATACAACTTGAGAAGACTCTGTGGATTTTATGGTAGCAAAATCTCCCCCTGAGATAGTGAATAGATTCATGTGGTTGGAACTTTGATTCAGGGTGATAGGCCTTCAGGCTTTTAGCTTCAACCAGAAGATCTTCAGGAACTTCTTTGACTGATGCAGTAGTTGTTGTCCTTTGAAAGTTTCTAAGAGGATGACAGAAAAAGAAGACTCTTGATTTGAATAGTTGTTCTTCTTCTTCTGAAAGCTATTATTCTTCTAGTTTAACAGTTCTTTCTTTCTTGCACTTTGTTTTCAAGAGAGAGCGAGAGAAGAGAAATTCTTGTTGCGAGACGATGGTGTTCTACTCTTCCTGACTGGTTTTCTGTGTGTCTGTATCAGTTATGTCTTATTGAAGAGGAAAAATCTATCTTTTATATTTTCCATGTAAAGGTCCTTTTGAATTTTGAAATCCTTTTTACATTCAAAGCTGACAGCCAATGAATATTTTGCATTGATTGATTTCCCCGAATGTCCCTATGAAAAATGGTAGGAAATAAACCTGATGAAGACCATAATTAATGCTCCATTTAACGGTAATATTCAGAGAATATTTTGGCATTAATTACACTGGAATTATTATATTATAATAGGGACAAAATGATGAAAAATATCCAAGTCTTGATTCGTCGACCTGAGTCCATAGTTCGTTGAGCTGAGATCCAAGATTGTCGACCTGAGTTTGATTCTAGACTTAGAATATTTGAGATGTTCTCTGGAATTGAGTGTTGAAGCATATGATCCAGAATTAGTCGACCTGAGACCTGAGAACTGAGTTCGTCGATCTGAGATCCAAGATCATCGACCTGAGTTTGATTCTGGACTAAGAATATTTGAGATGTTCTCTGGCATTGAGTGTTGAAACATATGATCCAGAATTAGTCGACCTGAGACCTGAGAACTGAGTTCGTCGATCTGAGATCCAAGATCGTCGACCTGAGTTTGATTCTGGACTTAGAATATTTGAGATGTTCTCTAATGTTGAGTGTTGAAGCATATGATCCAAAATTAGTCGACCTGAGACCTGATAACTGAGTTCGTCGAGCTCAGCTCAGAGAATCTTTTTCGGATTTCATCGAGCTTAGCACGACTTTCGTCGACCTGAGTTCGACGAACGTCAAACTCATTTTTACTGAGTCTTAGAAATCCCTAAGACTTGAGTCTCTGGAAGTCTTTTGATGGCTGGTCCAAGTGATGTTGACTCTAAGGACTTGGCCTAGACTCTAGGACACAACAATGACCCTGGCTATACATGTTGGGTCATAAGATCCTAACTTAGTGAACCTAGCCCAAATCCTACTTGGGATCCAACAATCTCCCCCTATTTGGGTGAGGTCACTAATTACCGACTCAATGATAAAAAGAAATGTACAAAACAAGAAAAACATATATCTGGTAGAGAATGAAACAATATATGCAGCAGATATATTTATACACAGTAAGCTTTGTATCATAAGAGCACAGTTTTTCAAAAATAATACCATAAACATAGCAGTTCAGGTTTTATTTCTTCTACTTCTTTTCCTTTGGCCTCTCTTCTTTACTACTATCCCCAGACTTAGTGAAAATGATCTCCTTATTGGGATTGCCAGCTTCTTTCTTTGATATGTATAGATCTGATGCTCCAATAATAGTTTGGGTAGAAGTTCTGGGTACAATTGCCTCTGGATGTAATGCCATGTATTCTGCTGGATTAAACACTTTCTTGCTGACTTGAAGTTTATCCAGTTCTCTTTCTCTATATGATTACATAGTTGTAAACCTTGATGGATCTTCACCTTCCTCCATAGACTTATTTATTTGTGATAGACCAATCAACTCCTGGAGCCTTGCCATCCTGAAATTGGGATCAACATCCTGACTGACAGATGACTGATCATCTTGTGGAGGTAGCAGGGTAACCAGCTTGAATTGTGTGTATTGTGCTTGGAAACTTGTCACTTTTTGGCTTTCATCACTTTGAGTGTATAGGTACTTTGGAGGAGCAGCCTCATTATATTTTCTTTTGGGCTTATGGGACTCTGTGTGCCTTCTGTATTGGTGTTGTGGACCTTATTGTTTAGGAGCTAGTTGAACCTCCTTTGCTCGCGGAAGTTGTCTCCACCTTGCCATCCTCCCCCCTAGCCCTAGTGGTGACCTTCTTGTGACCTCCAGCCCAACCGATTATTTGGCTCCTTATGCCCCCAGCCTTGGGGCTGCCCCTAATGCCCCTGGCCTCTGGGCTCTTCCCTTCTCCTCTCCTCCCTCTACTCCCTCTGCTCTCTCTGCCTCCCAGATCATGGCTCCTTCACATCCTCCTCCGGTAGCTTGGCCAACTTCTTGGCGAATGTCGGATTAGCCACCTCAATCTAAATCTCCTTCACCGCCCTATCCATCAACTCCTCAAAGGAGAGGAGATAACTCTCTTCAACTCTATGCTAAAGAAACAGGGCCTCAAACCCAAGGTGAAGGAAATCATCACCAAGTACCCTAGCATCTCCTGAACTTACAAAATCTCCTCCTGGAACCTATCAACATAGCGTCCCAGCATTTCCTCCGGCTTTTGTTTGATCGCGAACAGGCACTCTGCCCCTTTTTTCCTCTTCTTCGACGTCAAGAACCTCAGCAAGAACCCGCGCCGTAGATCCTCAAAACTGTAGATAGAATTTTTGGGTAATTGGTGGAATTAGTCCCTCGCCTTCTCCTTCAACGTGATGGCAAAGAGCCTACAATTGAAGGCATCCGACATTTACAATATGGAGAAGGCATCTTCAAACCACTGCGCATGTTATGTGGGGTCATCCCTGCCCATGTAGTATGACTTGTCTGGATCCCGGAACCCTTCTGGAATCGGAGCCGAGATTATAAGCTCGTTAAAGGGGATCCCACCCCCAGCCTGCCGCGAGGGCACCTCCCGATGCCTCGGCTCGCTGGCCCTTTTTGTGCTGGTCTGCTCAGGGAATTGCTCTCGCCTAGCAAGATCCCTCTTGGTGCCCTCCGTCGGAACCTCCTTCCCAGGACGCTGCTTAGGAGCATTCTCACCTAGAGACGGAACGGCGACCACTGGGACCCGAGGGATGGCCCACTCGCTCCTTGCCGAGAAGGCAAGGTGGATGGTGTGTAGGACTTCCCTCCTAAAGTCCTCCAATATCCCCAACGCCACCCCACCTCCCGGAGAGGGAGTACCTTCTAAACCAGCTCCTTCGCCTTCATCACCAGCTATAGGATTAGACTTGAGATTTTCCATTACCATCTACGGTCCACGCTCACTGCACCAAAAATGTTGAAGCAAAAAACTAGCCTCAACGAGAGTTCAGACCTTGGGGGTGTAGCTAGCACCTACTTCTCCCAAACCTTGACCTTTGACTAGCAACAAAGAACCAAGGATTGACCCTAAGCCTCAGTTGGGAGGTCCCTCCACTCACTTGGAAGATCTCTGAATACTTCCCCTCCAAAGCCAATTGTTGGGCTAGGAGAACCTAAAAAAAACTAGATGATTTCAGGAATAATGACCAGCCTCCTTTTATGAGGTACTCCAAGGGTCTATTTATTGGTTTTTAGTATCTGGTCTGCCAAAAGTGCAATTCTAATACCCTGAAATTACTGAAATACCCTAGGTTGGTCTGCCAACAGCCAAACTCCG
This sequence comes from Platanthera zijinensis, assembly GCA_039513925.1. Lineage (NCBI taxonomy): Eukaryota > Viridiplantae > Streptophyta > Magnoliopsida > Asparagales > Orchidaceae > Platanthera > Platanthera zijinensis. The sequence continues at coordinate 18,318,061 of CM077091.1, forward strand.
CTGTTCTTAGGAGCTAAATGCAGACCCAAGGGCATCCAGGTGATTTCACCCAATGGTACCCAGGTAATTTCACCCCTGGGGTACCCCAAGAGGAATACTTTTCAATGATCCTGCGGTCTTCCCGCTTATTGCTTGCTAGAGCCTTCTCGCCTATCCCGAGCGGGAGCCAATGGGTTAACTTTGAGCTTAGTTTGTCAAACGAAAAGCTTAGCTCGACGAAAGTAGGACTCAGCTCGACGTGATGAGAGCAAGGCTAAGCTCGATGAAAGACGCGTGAGAGCTTCCCCGCCTATCGTAGGAAGGCTCAAAAAGACTAAAGGGCACTGAGTGGAAAGAACTCACTCAGCGCCATGGCCTGGAAGGCACCGAGAGTGTTGAGTGGAAAGACCTCACTCAATGCCAGCTCCACAAACTTCCCGCTTCACCAAGCGCAACCCTTCGCGCACGCCTCGTGCGAGAACCCCTTCAACCTATTCTTCTTGCCTTACACAATTTGCTTAATACTAGCCCAAGGCTAGCCCAATCCTAACCTAATGGGCATTTAGGTCCCACCTAGTGAATATGGGTTTGTACAAGCCAGACATCATGTATGCTACATGTGTTTGTACTAGATAACAGGCTTGCCCTATGGAGTCTCACTGTTCTACTGCTAAAAGAATTCTAAGAAATCTTAAGGGCACCCAGATATTGGCCTGTGGTTCTCTAGGAATAGTGATTTTGAGCTAACTGGGTATTCAGATGCAGATTTTCAGGCTATTGAGAGGACAGGAAAAGTACATCTAGCTCTTATTAGTTCTTGGGTAGAAGAATTGTATCTTAGGGCAGCAAGAAGCAAATAAGTGTTGCAATATCAATAGCAAAGTCAGAATATATATCTGCAGGAAGTTATTGTGCTCAGTTCCTGTGGATCCAACACCAGCTCGAGGATTACACTCTAAAGCTAAGTAACACTCCATTATATTATGATTCAACTAGTGCAATCTCTATTGCTTGCAATCATGTATCCCATAGCAGGACTAAGATAATAGAGATTAGGTATCACTTTATTAGAAAGCATGTGGAAAGTAAAGAAATCAGTCTTGAATTTGTCCCCATAGATAAGCAAGTGGCTGACATCTTCACTAAGATACTAAATGTGGCAAAATTCAACCACTTCAAATTTTAATTGGGTATGTTGAATTTACCCAGCTTCAGTAGCTCTCCATATAAGTTTTGCTTGTAGCTGGTAGTTTTAATCCCTCCAAGATAAATAAAAGAGAAATAGACTAAGTGTCCAGGATTCAAGTGTGTTGAGACAAGACCAGGCATCAAGTGCGCTGAGTCTAAGTGCTTAGGAATCAAGTGCGTTGATTGAGATTCAAGCATTGAAAGCATTGAGAGCATCGAGTTCACTCAACGCAAGCTCCCAATGAGTCTATTTTGTGGCTAAGTATCAGAATCAATCCCAGTCGTTGATCATAAATAGGTACGTACCTTTCCACCTTCTAAAAATAGGAATCACTATAAATAGAAGGTTGTGCGTGTAAAACAAAATACACTATTCCTCGCCCTTCTCTGCCCCTTGATACGAATCAACAAAAGCTTGGAATATCTTCAGCAATTCACAGAAGAAATGGCACCAAAAGGGTTGAATTTCTTGTTCGAGGGTTCGGAGCTGGTGTGCAATGGATTCAATGATGCGCCTGAGGAAGTACAGTTTGTTCTCCACCAGCTTTAGGTCATTGACCTAGATTTTGTTCTATCTGTGCCTAGTTTGCTTTGGAAGCCAGAAGTGCTTGAGTTATACTCAAATGCTAAGGTCGACTCTTCTTCCATTAAGCTCAGGACCTATATCAGTGGTAATAAGATTAAGATAACCCTAAAGAGACTGAGCAAGGCACTGAAACTGCCCTAGTTCATAGTGTTAGATGAATAAGATGAACTGGATCGGACTGATATCAAAATAGCAATGAAGTGGTGTGGACTCTCTAAACACACCACTGGAATGATTCTAATGAAGGAGTTGAATTTTAAGGGAAATTCCAGGCTGATGTAATTGGGAAAGCCTTATTGTGTAAGACTGGCTCATATGACAAGATCTCCAAGAGAATGTTCGAACTAATGGCAAGGATAATCCTATCCAAGAAGATTGATTGGGGAAAGATATTATTTCAAAGGATAGTTGACTGTATAGCAGAGCCAAACATGGGAAGGATTCTTTCTCTATTTCTACAAAAGAGTGTTCCAGGGATCCTTAATATAAGGCTAGGAACACAAATCCATCACATGAGGAGGATGGACTTGAAATTGCTTGATAGATGGGACAGAGTTCTGTTACAACATGCTCAGGCTGTTGCCAAGAAGAAGATGAAAGCATTTCTAGTTCCAGAAGATAACACTTACAATAGTTTATCTGAATAGAGTGAGGAAGAGCCTCATGATCCATAACATTATCAATCTACTGAAGATACTAGAAGAGATACAAGTGCTCAGGTATCATTTTCCTCTGAACCTGCACCGATGATTCAAGTAATCAAAACTGAGTCCGAAGAACTTGCTATTGAGGATGCCATGGATATATCTCTAGTTGAGGTTGCTGAAAGGGTTACTGAAGAAATACTGAACAAGATTTCTGAGGATATAGTTGGGAAGACTGTCATAACTCTAGCTCCTATTGAAGAAGAAACTGGCCCCATATATCAAGATCAACAAGGTAGATACAGTCCTCTAAGGGAGGGGGGGTCAACTTCTAGAGCAAGTCAAGGAATATGCTCTTGCTGCGGGGGAGCAAAATCAGATTCCAATTGAGATTGATAAGACTCCTGGTGAGAAGGAAAAGGAAACTAAAAAAACCTTACTGAGAAACAGAATGTCCATATGGACAATGCTATGTTTGAGGGGGAAATACACACTGAACTCCATGCTCAAGGAACAGTTTATAATATAGACTCTTCTGAATCAGATAAGTTGAATGATGTTGCTGATGAAAATGCATCACCACATTCTTTTGAGTATCAGATGGCTGATTCTGAGGTCAGAGAAGAGGTCAGGCTAGAGCAACACAACATCTGTGATGAAGGTACATCCCATCAGAATGATCAGATGTCCCCAATTTTCCTAGCTCAATTGAAAGGATTAATAAATGACTAGAGAATACAACTAGAGAACTTTGTGGATGACTCCATAAAGAATCTTATAAATGATCTGACAACAAAGATCAAAACAAAAAGCTTTGAGGTCAATCTGCTAAAGGCCAAGACTATCAAATTCTTCCATAGAGCAGCTCCTGCAGTTGACTTTACTCAGAGTAAGTTGGAAGAGATCAGCACTCTTCACAATGGAATTATGGAAAATCAGAATATTCTTTCTAAAAACATGCTGGCAATTCACAATGCAGATAAGGAAGTGTTGGAAAAGCACAAGAAGATTCTTGAAGGTAGAATGGATGCATGTGCTCAAGTTCTAGATGATCATTTACTCAAAGTCAAGAACCATGTCACCTTAGGTGTTTACTATCTGGATGGTTAGTTAACAAAGTCCATCACCACCCTGACTAAGAATATTTGTGAAGAAGTCAAAAAGGGGGAGAAGGGTGTGATAAATGGCAATACTGAAAATGCAGTTTGGACTATAAATGTTATTAGAGGCTCAATGGGTCTTGAGCTATTATCAAATTAAAATATTGACACTGCTCCTATCCCTGAAAGTCTATATGGTGGTCAATATGTTAATCAGTATGATGGCCAATACTATTATCATAATGAAGAAAAGAATGATACTCAAGTTGATGCTCAGTATGACATCCAAGATGGTACATAGTGGGCTGATCCTTCTACAACAGCTGACATTCCTACAATTCTAACATTCGACCCTACTATTGATCAAGTGATAAGAGTCAGAGAAAAACTATTGCTTATGATGAGGAAGAGGTCAGGATGAGCAAGATGAGATATAGGGAAGAGATGAAAACAAGGCCAGATTTTGAACAGTGGAGTCCTCAATCAAGGACAAAAATTATGTCTTCCTAATATCTTGTCAAGAACAAGAACACTAAAAAGGGAAAGCTCTACAGCTCCCTAGAATGTACCAAGCTTGAGAAGAATGAAAATGACAGAAGATAGTCTAAAAAGGACAAATGTCTAGGCACTTTACCACCAGATACTGTGGAGCCTGTCAAGTATTTCCCAAAGCCATTTAGTTACTTTCAGAGGCAGACAGTAAAGAAATCAAAAGAGAAAGCAAGGAAAGCAACCAAGATGCCAAGCAGGGGCATAGTGATAAGAGAGCTTGAAACTTAGAAAAGTTTCTTGTCTTTCTTAAAGGGCTATAGGAAATGTATTTTGGCTTAGGCACACTACTAAAACATGACTTCTATTAATGAAAATCATATTTTTGATTGTGTATACATTTTTGGTGCTTTCTTCTGCAATGATTATATCTGTTGCATATGTGTTCGTGTATATCATTGTCTAAGGTTTTGACTTCTTCAAATAAGAGGAGATTGTTAGGCCCATTGATCATAATGTCCCAGATTTGAAGAAGACCTACAAGATAAAGTATACACATGCTTGTATCTGATGCATGATATAAGTTATATGTATGTAGGTGGTTACTTGTTACACTGATTAGACAGGTTGTCTAACTAACAATGACAAGTGATGACATGGAAGAATGCTAACAAGACAGAAATCTGTCTAAGTCCACTAGCATTGAGTGAAGACAGTTCACTCAATGCTAGATTGCCTTAAGCATTGAGTAAAGACTAGATAGTCAAAGCCTCAGCATTGCCAAGGAAGAAATCTGGTTAAGTCCAGAACTGTTGAGTGAAGGAAGTTCACTCAATGCCTAGAGCGAAATGCATTGAGTAAACATCAAGAAGTCAAAGCCGCAGAGAATCTGTCAAGAAAGCTTCCTAAGTCCAGAAGCATTGAGTGAAGGCAATTCACTCAACGCCATGCAGAAAAAGCATCGACAAAACATAGTTCAGTCAGAGCTACAACATTGGTTATTATAGAATTCTATCTAAGGACAGTAGCATTGAGTGAAGACAACTCACTCAACGCCCTCATACAGAGATAATTGACTAAATATAAATGCATTGAGTGATGAAGTCTCACTCGACGTCTAATCAATTAGACTGCAAAAGTCAATATTCATTGAGTGATGACTGATCACTCAACGTTTGGTGCTTATAGAAAACTTACTAAGTGTTTTGGCATTGAGTGACAAGCCTTCACTCAACGTCTATGCTGAATTGTCTGAATTTGACTAAGTCCACAGATGCTAACGTCAGCAGAAATTCAAATGTTGCGAGAAGTGAATAGTACAATATAAATGGCGCTGCTTGACTGTTAAACAACATTTAATACAAAAGTATACCTACAGCTACCAACTCCTGGTGGTCTCAATGCTCAAAGAGCCGTTGAATGAAGGGATATAAAAGACGAGATAAGATAAGGAGAAATTATCTTTTGGAATAAGCACAACTTCATCTTCTTCCTTTAGACTGAGTTGCAGAGCTTGGAGAAGTAGTTCATTCTTCTGATATTAAAGTTCAAGAAAGATAGTTGTTGATGTAACATCCCATTTCCAGCTAGACCCCTAGGAGTGGTTTTGTCATGACTAGGTCATGACAAAACCCTAAGAAGCCCAAGAAGACCAAGTGAGCTTAGGTATGAAGGTGGAGATCACCATGGTCTGCAAATAGTAGAATTCTAAACATTAGTTTAGGATGACCATAGGGCTTCACCATGAATCCATGACCCCACCATAATATCCCTAAACTATTGGAAGGTCCATTAGAGCCCTAAGGGTCCATTGAAATCAACCCAAAGTGGTCAAATTGACCTAAGACAACCATAGGCCTAAATTGGACAAAGTGCCCTCACTAAGGGCAATGTGCCCCTAATATGCCCAACCAACCCTACATAAGTCTTCCTAGACCTTAAGTAAGGTCAATGGGTCACCAAGGACCCATTGGGGACAACCCAAGAGGCTAAGTTAACACAAGTCAACTCTAGCCCCAAAGTGGCCAAAGTGCCCTTACTAAGGGTCAAGTGACCTCCAAGGTGCCAAGTCAACCATACACAACCCTACCTAGACCTTAGGGTAAGCCAATTGGTCACCAAGGACCCATTGGGGTCAACCCAAATGGTCAATTTGACCAAGGTCAACTCAATCCTTGAAATAGGTCAAATTAGCCTAAATGGGCTAACCCAAGCTCAAGCCCTTTTCCATTTGGGCTAACCACCTCCTAATTAATTAATAGTATGAATTAGTGGGCTGCCAATAGGCTAGGGAGATGAATAAATTCGGCCTTGATGACTAGGAGAGAGAAAACTCCATTTTATTCTTTAATGGAGGAGAGAGAAAGTGGTTTAAAGGGGTCATTCATGGCCAAGGGAGACCAAGGGCCTCTCCATTTGATTCCAAGGGCTGAATATATTCTCCCTCATCAGTTTTGAGGAGTTTAATAACCATAACCAGCCATAAAAGTGGCTGAATTTAATTTCTCCCATAAGAGAGAGAGAGAAATAGGGGAGAGAAAGCCATTAATGGCCATGGGAGAGCAAGAGTTCCTCTCCAATTGATTCCAAAGCCTTGATTCATCTTCCCCTCATTATTTAGAGGAGACCAAGGGTTTTCATTAGCCTCTAAGTGGCTGAATACAAGGGATATGCCATGGCCAAATTTCACCTTCATGGCCTTAAATGCTTTACCCCTTCCCCTCCCCACTTGGTGATCTATGAAAGCCCCCTTCGAGCAAGATGAGAAGTTTACACTCTTGAACAAATGGATTAGATTTGTAGTTCTTACTGTAGGAGAAGTTCGGCATTGCCACCACCGCGCCATGGAAACCCGATGTTCATCTCACTTCCAAACCGCGAACAAGGTCCTCCTCTACTTCTTCTTTTATGGGTAGATCTTAGGATCTTAGAAAAGAAGAGTGTGCTCAACGGAGCCGGATCTATCTCGCGTTTTCATGGAAAAACCATGAAAAATATATTTTTGGGTCTTCCAGAAATAGACACCTCCGGCGGCCAAACCACCGTCGACCAATAGCCTTCGTAAAAATATTTTTATAATATAAAAATTATGTATATAGTATATAAGGAAAAGATACATTTAATGGGTGCATTTTGATGCTGCAAAATGAGGTACTTAGATGCCGATTTAGGAAAACTGGCCAGTCACAAAAACTGTTGCCCTTCGAGTCTAAATTAATTTAAAATTAATTTCAACTCGTTTAGGTAAGTGGTTTGACCGTAGCACACGTTTTAGTGGGGGTTGTACCTAGAGTTGGGCAGAAACTAAAATGAATGCCCACTCTTTGTCCCTTGTCCAAATAAACTGAAATTTGGGCAGGGGGTTACCCTTAGCCATACCTAGAGTATGTAGAAAAATGGGAATTTCTGTAGATACTTTGCCTAAGGTTTTTGTTTTAGATTAATAAAGTTAGAGTAATTTATTTAAGTGGCCAAATTACCTCCAAACCCTCCCAAATTTTGGTGAGTGGTCCCTGGCTATAAAACCTAGCTTTATACAAAATTCCAACTCATTTGGATGAGTTTTGGGTAGGAAATCACCTATCCTTAACTAGGCATTAATGAGGCGTTTTTGAGTAAAAAGTGCACTAAGAGGTCTGAACGGTCTAATCACCTCAATAGAGACTAATATTTTGACCACTGACTTAGAAGGGTTATTATAACCCACTTGGATAAAAATGGTGTGGTTTAGGGTTGATTTACCCTAGGATCCAAACTCAAACTCTAAGGGGAGGGTTTTGAGGGTTGTGAAGGACATGGGGGCAAATGCCCTCGTATTGCCTTAAAATTCAGTAGAGTCGACGTTAGCATAATATAAATCATTTGGATGGAATCTTGGAGGATTTGGGGATAGGTATATTCCTCAAAACCCTAACCTTAGTTTAGGGTTAAAATCTAAAATAAGTAAAACCAGTCACTAAACATTATCTAAAAGCTGTGAAACTCGGGTAGAGTAAGTTTTGGAATGGGTGGAACCTATAGTAATTTTACTGGAATTTTATGATGTTTATTTCTAGCACTTCATCAGTAAAGTTTGCTATAGCACTAATTGATGTTTTAATTATTTAGATCTTTATGTTCATTGAAACCCCATGAAATCTTGGAAGTATATGTTTTAGGTTAGAATGGTTGCTCCTGAATTTTTGTATAATTTTTAATTGAGTAAATCTAGTACTTTATTCACAAATGTTAAAAAGAAGTTTTATGGTTTAAAAATTAATTATGCATGATATTGCTATTGAAAAATTATGAGACTTAGGAATGAGATTTTCAGGCCATTATATGCTCATAGACATTTATTCATGAATTTTAGAATCTTAGTTACGACACTTTATTTACAAGTCCACCTTTTGGAGATTTTTGATAATTAATTTATTCAGAGATTAATACTTGCTGAAAAATTATGAAACTTGGCCAATGCTATTTTTAAAGGTGTATCTGCATAGAATAATTAATTTATAATTTTTGGATGGATATTATCTATACTTGATTCATAAATAATGAAATATAGAAAATTTTACTAAAATAGTTTTAGTGTCCTTTTGATGATAGAAAAATTGTGATACTTTGTATTTACCATGTTGAGATAACATAATATTTATAATAATTTTGTTGGACTTCTTGAATGAGTACTTAGGGTAGTTCATGTTCAAACCGGTAGACCTTGGAATTTTTGAGGAAATTAATTAAATGCCAGATAAATTAGGGAAAATTATAATTTCCTGATTATAGGCTGATCATTTCATGATATACCTCCAGTAAATAAGTTAGGGCATTTGGATGAGTATTGGATCATTTCCTATCTAGTTCGACATATAGCATAGGATAGTCTGCAATTAGCAATTTGTGTTAAAATTCATAGGACATGATGGGGCACAGCATTGGAGTTAGTTAATCTGTTGAATTGGATAGATGTGAACGTGTTCACCATATAAGGATGGGAAGGTTAGTGAGAAGTGGTGTTGGCTAGAGTTAAGAGGTGCTCGGGTTCGACGAAAGATCGTCTTTCCCGAAGAGAGGAAGGTTAAAAATCACACTAGGTTAGTTTATCGAAATATGAGAAGGGAATGGGTAATGGGAATCAACCAATAACAATATGTGCCTTGTGAAAGGGAACGATGAGCTTCAACTATCATCATAGTTCCTAGTACACTTTGAGAGCCCTTTACAGGGAATACTGAGGGAAGTCCTGGGTTAACGTAAACTGTATTAACAAGCTGAAAAGAGTAACTTAGTAATTAGGGTTGCACATTTCACAACAACTATTAGCACAGGAAGATAGTTGGGAGCTTCGGCTCGATTAGTTAAGAGAAGGACGGAATGGTCCTTGGAGCTTCGGCTCGATTAGTTAAGAGACGGACAGAATGGTCCGAGGAGCTTTGGCTCGATTGGTTTGAATACGTTAAATTTGCATGTGCATAAAAGGAAAGAAAAATTAAGGTGGTGGGTCTTCGGTATTGGAGGGTCGATACACCGACGCCAATACGCTGACTCGGCAAGTGTGGTTAGCACTTCGCCAACAGAAGTCCGGTGTGCCAGCCGGCAAGAGTACGCAGGAGTCCGCTTCGTACACCAAGCGTTGAGGCATACGATAGGTCTGACCGGTAGTGCTTTACTGGTTTAGAGGTGGGAGAGGCCCAACCCACCGCTTCTGTATGCCACTACGGAGGTATCCTGGGAAGTAACGGCTCCGAAAGGGGGAACTAAAGGTCTGTGTGCATAGAATCGAGTGTGTGTATTGCACTTGCATGATTCATCATACCCAATAGCATATCATGACATAATCGATTCATTTAACCCCTGACACCTAAAGTATAAGTGGAATGGGACGCATATACATTAGGACTTGCAAAACGACCCCTTATTCTATAAGCTTGTGTGGGCAAGTTTATAAATTAAGGTTAATTTTGATATATATATATACTGCTGTTTAATAACCGACACCCCAACGTATAAATTGGTATGAGACTTTTTATATGATGGGAGCCTTGCAGAAGACTCCTTGGCTTATTTATTCCCACATAAGTGAAGGTTACTTTTCATATTTCATCTTATTGCCATTATTTATTATAGAATTGCCAGATTAGTTCCGCTGCCACCTGATTCTTTTGATTTAATCTCCACTTTCATGTCCTTCCCTTTCTTCCTCTCCGCTCGGTGCTTAGGAGACATAGGGGAAGGGGTAGGGGATGATAGGGCTTAGTCTTTATGACTGACAGTTTTCGAACCGCATCATTTTTGGGAATCGTGGAGCCCAGCACGGGGGAGCAGCCCCAGAGACCGGTGCGCTTGGAGATGGGGCAGTCTAGCTCCGGAGTTCATACAGCCGGGACCTTGAGTCTCGACCTTGAGTAGATGTTCTGTTTTTGCTTTTGCATGAGTGATTTGTAGTAAGGACATGATGTACCGAGCATAAGCCCATATTTTAGTTCTTTGATATATTATTCTGTGGACAATCCCTTCGTGGAGACTTTTATTCTATATATGTGATTTCTGTGGACTTGATTTTACTTTATTGTGCTACCTTTCTGTGATCGAATTGGCCGGCAGAATCGGCGCTTTGTGGTGATGACCCTTCAGGGTGATAAGGTGTCACCGCAATGGGGCGGTTCTGGGCCTAAGACCCCGGTGTTTAAAAAAAGGGGTCTTACAAGTGGAATCAGAGGAAACCTCGATCAGAAAAGTAGAAGTCCACTAACCCTGGGTCACTCCCGCACGAGCTTGGTTTGAGGACAAACTAGCAGCGGAAGCAGTGGTGTGCTCATAAGGGAAATCACATGTAAAAGTCCACTTAATCATTAATTGGAATTCTTCTTTGTAGCATGTGGCAAACCCTGCCCCCAATAGGGAACACCTCCGACTGCGAAGATCTCATCTTATAATCCTTTAACCAACGAGTTAGACTCAACCCACTAGGACTTACGACTAACCAGGACGACTTATAGTATGTCGTAGTTCAAAATGGACCTTGGGTATGAACCTTTTTAAGGTAAGGAGATACCCAAAGAGAATAAAGGAGGATTTTAGCACGAGAATGATTACCTAAGACGTAAACTCAAGTGTCCCTACTATCCCAATCAAGGATTACTCAAACTGGTACGATGACCTTAAGGAGAATTGAGGCCAATGATCTATTAGCAGAATGGCAAAAGTCATTTTATCTCGACCCTCGTACCAGTAAAAAAATTACATGGAGGCAACCACCGAGACAAACACTGAGGGTCAGATAGGAATTCAAGTTCGGAAGAAAACATTTGGGATTGGGAACATTTTGACCCCGATAAGATCATCGTAAATGTGACTCATAGAGTTTAAAGTATGGAGTATATTGACGAGTTTCAGGGTGGAACCCCAAGTCGAAGATTGATGCCCTAGGGATTGTGCACCCAGCTAGGACTGATATTGCATGTTAATATCAAGATACTTAGCCCAAGGTAGGTAGGGGCTTATCTTTTGTTTATTGGTGGCTTATCTTTTTTTATTGGGGACTTGTCCTTTGTTTATTGGGCAAATTAGTATTGACTTGGGTTTCCTTAGACCTAATTTAGAGAATGCAGCGTAACAAACATAGTGAGGTTGAATTCGATATAATTTGACGTTATTCAGGCGAAGATAAGATTTTGTAAAAACATGTTTGGAATGTTGACCTGTAGCATTACCAAGACAATGACATGGTAATAAGACGCAGTAATTTCGAGGATTAACTATTATCATGCAAAATTAGATGACGGATAACAAGATTCAGGATATCTGAGAAGGTAAAAATTTAATCGCTATGTTGTATCATCAGAAGTATGGTGTATCTCTGAACATGTACCCCCGGAGTGAAGAAAGGTGTCATGGGTTTGGTGATGCACGGTAATGTCTGTTAGTTGATGCAGGATATGTGAAAGAGTTTTTGGGGAACTATTACAGCCACTGCCCAAGATGGAGTAGATGTTCGAGGGTATAATTAGGGATTTTAATACACAGGATTCCTCATCCCCACTCCGGGCATAATTATAAAGGGAACATCGAGGATAGACTTGCCGAGGAATCTAGGCTTACCCCGACCCGAAAGAAAACTCCCATGGTTATTTCTTGAAGTTTGGGAGTAGAAGTCCATTATCATGGTATGCTTAAGGTGATCATGTCAAATCAGGATGGATAGTGTACGCCCAAGGAGAAAATGTAAGTCCAGGCTTATATGGACTCTCAGCCGACATTTAATAGAGCTCTCCACCCTCGTACGGAGGTACAGGATTCCACTATCATGGATCTAGGATGAGGATCAAAAGACACTCGACTCGGAATTTATGAAGAACCCCAACACCTGGGTGTGATTAATTCACGATAGGATGCTGGAGGCCCAGAGCAGACCAGTCAAATATTACGATGCACGACATTTCCAAGTAGAGTCTCAAGATGGAGACCATGATTCCTGAATATACGTCTGGTGCAAGGAGTCTCGTGGGTACGTGGGTAGAAGAAGCTCAGTCCATGGAATATGGGGTGTTACAAGATCCGGGAGCAGATCGGCTCATTGGCTTACAAGCTGGAGCTACCGCCGGAGTTAGCGGGTTTGCACGATGTATTCCACGTCTCCTTTCTCAGGATGGCTCTACTACGATCGGAACAGCAGGTTCTTGGCATAGATGGCTCGACAGATTTTGATCAATCGGTAACAAGATGAGCTGGTCAGGATAGATGACACAGCAGTGCAGGTCTTGCGGCACAAGAAGGTCCCACTGGTCAAGGTCTTGAAGACGAACCATGGGCAGGAGAAGCATACCTGAGATCCACCGAATCTAATGCAGTGGAGGTACCCGGATCTCTCCGGGTAAAGTATACATTCAACTTCCTATGGGATGTTACAAGCAGTTACCCTTAGTAGAAACCCCGCAGGCCTAACTTGAATTTCGAGGATGAAATTTTTGTTTTTGTTTATTGGGATTTGTAACATCCCATTTCCAGTTATACCCCTAGGAGTGGTTTTGTCATGACTAGGTCATGACAAAACCCTAAGAAGCCCAAGAAGACCAAGTGAGCTTAGGTATGAAGGTGGAGATCACCATGGTCTGCAAATACTATAATTCTAAACACTAGTTTAGGATGACCATAGGGCTTCACCATGACTCCATGACACCACCACAATATACCTAAACTATTGGAAGGTCCATTAGAGCTCTAAGGGTCCATTGAAATCAACCCAAAGTGGTCAAATTGACCTAAGACCACCAAAGGCCTAAATTTGGCAAGGTACCCTAACTAAGGGCAATGTTCCACTAATATGCCAAACCAACCCTACCTAAGTCTTCCTGGACCTTAAGTAAGGTCAATGGGTCACCAAGGACCCATTGGGGACAACCCAAGAGGCTAAGTTGACCCAAGTCAACTCTAGCCCCAAAGTGGTCAAAGTGCCCTTACTAAGGGTCAAGTGACCTCCAAGGTGCCAAGTCAACCATACCCAACCCTACCTTGACCTTAGGGGAAGCCAATGGGTCACCAAGGACCCGTTGGGGTCAAGCCAAATGGCCAATTTGACCAAGGTAAACTCAATCCTTGAAATAGGTCAAATTAGCCTCAATGGGTTAACCCAAGCTCAAGCCCTTTTCCATTTGGGCTAACCACCTCCTAATTAATTAATAGTATGAATTAGTTGGCTTCCAATAGGCTAGGGAGATGAATAAATTCGGCCTTGATGACTAGGAGAGAGAAAACTCCATTTTACCCTTTAATGGAGGAGAGAGAAAGTGGTTTAAACGGGTCATTCATGGCCAAGGGAGACCAAGGGCCTCTCCATTTGATTCCAAGGGCTGAATATATTCTCCCTCATCAGTTTTGAGGAGTTTAATAACCATAACCAGCCATAAAAGTGGCTGAATTTAATTTCTCCCATAAGGAAGAGAGAGAAAGAGGGGAGAGAAAGCCATTAATGGGCATTGGAGAGTAGTAGTTCCTCTCCAATTGATTCCAAAGCCTTGATTCATCTTCCCCTCATTATTTAGAGGAGACAAAGGGTTATCATCAGCCTCTAGGTGGCTGAATACAAGGGATATGCCATGGCTGAATTTCACCTTCATGGCCTTAAATACTTTACCCTTTCCCCTCCCCACTTGGTGATTTATAAAAGCCCCCTTAGAGCAAGATGAGAAGTTTACACTCTTGACCAAATGGATTAGAGTTATTGTTCCTACTGTAGGAGAAGTTCGGCAATGCCACCACCGCGCCATGGCAACACGACGTTCATCTCACCACCAAACCGCGAATAAGGTCCTCCTCTACTTCTTCTTTTATGGGCAGATCTTAGGATCTTAGAAAAGAAGTTCGTGCTCAACGAAGCCGGACCTATCTCGCGTTTCCATGGAAAAACCATAAAAAATATATTTTAGGGTCCGCCGAAAATAGATACCTCCGGCGGCCAAACCACCGTCGATAAATAGCCATCGTAAAAACATTTTTATAATATAAAAATTATGTATATAGTATATAAGGAAAAGATACATTAAATGAGCACATTTTGATGCTGCAAAACGAGGCACTTAGAAGACAATTTAGGAAAGTGGTTTGACCGCAGCACCCGTTTTAGTGGGGGCTGTACCAAGAGTTGGGCAGAAACTAAAATGAATGCCCACTCTTCGTCCTTTGTCCAAGCAACCTGAAATTTGGGTAGGGGGTTACCCTTAGCCATACCTAGAGGATGTCGAAAAATGGGAATTTTTGGAGATACTTTTCCTAAGGTTTTTGTTTTAATTTAATAAAGTTAGAGTAATTTATTTAAGTAGTCAAATGACCTCCAAACCCTCCCAAATTTTGGTGAGTGTTCCCTGGCTATAAAATCTAGCTGTGTACAAAATTCCAACTCATTTAGAGGAGTTTTGGGTAGGACATCACTTATCCTTAACTAGGCATTAATGAGGTGTTTTTGAGTAAAAAGTGCACTAAGAGGTTGGAACGGTCAAATCGCCTCAACAGAGGCTGATATTGTGACCACTGACTTAGAAGGGTTATTATAACCCACTTGGAGAAAAATGGTGTGGTTTAGGGTTGATTTACCCTAGGATCCAAACTCAAACCCTAAGGGGAGGGTTTTGAGGGTTGCGAAGGACATGGGGGCAAATTCCATCGTATTGCCTTAAAATTCAGAGAAGTCGACGTTAGCATAATATAAACTATCTGGATGGAATCTAGGAGGATTTGGAGATAGGTAAATACCTCAAAACCCTAACCTTAGTTTAGGGGTAAAATCTCAAATAAGTAAAACCAGTCACTAATCATTACTTAAAAACTGTGAAACTCAGGTATAGTAAGTTTTGGAATGGGTAGAACCTATAATAATTTTACTGGAATTTTATAATGTTTATTTCTAGCACTTCATCTATAAAGTTTGCTATAGCCATAATTGATGTTTTAAATATTTAGATCTTTATGTTCATTGAAACCCCATGAAATATTGGAAGTAAATGTTTTAAGTAATAATGGTTGCTCTTGAATATTTCTATAATTTTTTGTTGAGTAAATCCAGTACTTCATTCACAAATATTAAAAAGGAGTTTTATGATTAAAAATAAATTATGCATGATATTACTATTGAAAAATTATGAGACTTAGGAATTGAGATTTTCAGGTCATTATATGCTTATTGACATTTATTCATGAATTTTAGAATCTTAGTTACGACACTTTATTTAGAAGTCCACCTTATGGAGATTTTTGATAATTAATTTATTCAGAGATTAATACTTGCTGAAAAAAATATGAAACTTGGCCAATACTATTTTTAAGGTTGTATCTAAATAGTATAATTAATTTATAATTTTTAGATGGATATTCTCTGTACTTGATTCATAAATAACGAAAGATAGAAAATATTGCTAAAATAGTTTTAGTTCCTTTTTGATGATAGAAAAATCTTGATACTTTGGATTTACCATATTGAGATAACATAATATTTATAATAATTTTGTTGGACATCTTGCATGAGTACTTAGGGTAGTTCATGTTCAAACCGATAGCCCTTGGAATTTTTGAGGAAATTAATTAAATGCCAGATAAATTAGGGAAAATTATAATTTTCCGATTATAGGCTGATCATATCATGATATACCTCCAGTAAATAAGTTAGGGCATTTGGATGAGTATTGGATCATTTCCTATCCGGTTCGACATATAGCATAGGATAGTCTGCAATTAGCAATTTGTGTTAACAGTCATAGGACATGATGAGGAACAGCGTTGGAGTTAGTTAATCTGTTGAATTGGATGAATGTGAGAGTGTTCACCATATAAGGATGGGAAGGTTAGTGAGAAGTGGTGTTGGCTAGAGTTAAGAGTTGCTCGGGTTCGACAAAAGATCGTCTTTCCTGAAGAGAGGAAGGTTAAAAATCACACTAGGTTAGTCTATCGAAATATGAGAAGGGAATGGATAAAGGGAATCAACCAATAACAATAAGTGCCTTGCGAAAGGGAACGATGGGATTCAGCTACCATCATAGTTCCTAGTGCCCTTTGAGAGCCCTTCAGAGGGAATACCGGGGGCAGTCCTGGGTTAACGTAAACTGTATTAACAAGCTGAAAAGAGTAACTTAGTAATTAGAGTTACACATTTCACAAATACTGTTAACACAGGAAGATAGTTGGGATCTTCGGCTCGATTAGTTAAGAGACAGACGGAATGGTCCGGGGAGCTTCGACTCGATTAGTTAAGAGACGGACGGAATGGTCCTGGGAGCTTTGGCTCGATTGGTTTGAATACGTTAAATTTATATGTGCATAAAAGGAAAGAAAAATGAAGGTGATGGGTCTTCGGTATTGGAGGATCGATGCACCGACACCAATACGCTGACTCGACAAGTGTGGTTAGCACTTCGCCAACAGAAGTTCGGTGCGACAGCCGGCAAGAGTATGCAGGAGTCCGATTCGTGCACCAAGCATTGAGGCGTACGATAGGTCTGACCAGTAGTGCTTTACTGGTTTAGAGGTTGGCGAGGCCAAACCCACCGCTTCCGTCTGCCACTACGGAGGTATCCTGGGAGGTAACGACTCTGAAAGGGGGAACTAAAGGTCTGTGTGCACAGAATCGGGTGTATGTGTTGCACTTGCATGATTCATCATACCCACTAGCATGTCATGGCATAATCGATTCATTTAACCCCTGACACCTAAAGTATAAGTGGAATGGGATGCATATACATTAGGACTTGCAAAACGACCCCTTGATCTATAATCTTGTATGGGCAAGTTTATAAATTAAGGTCAATTTTGATATATATATATATACTGCTGTTTGATAACCGACACCCCAACGTATAAATTGGTATGAGACTTCTTATACGATGGGAGCCTTGCAGAAGACCTCTTGGCTTTTGTGTTCCCACATAAGTGATGGTTACTTTTCATATTTCATCTTATTGCCATTATTTATTATAGAATTGTCAGATTAGTTCTGTTGTCACTTGATTCTTTTGATTTAATCTTCACCATCAAGTCCTTCCCTTTCTTCCTTTCCGCTCGGTGCTTAGGAGCCATAGGAGAAGGGGTAGGGGATGATAGGGCTTAGTCTTTATGACTAACGGTTTTCGAACTGAATCTAACACAGCTCAGGCTCCTATAACTCAGTGATCCAAATATCACCTACCTTAGAATAAATTAATAGTTCTACAGCTCAGGCTAGGAGGTTAGCCCTATAAATCATACTGGATGACTCTCCTTGAGCTCAGTAACAAGGCCCTACCTCACATCCAAAGCTGGATAAAATAACTCAGGCATAAAGACCCTACCACTCATAGAGAATGACCCTCATACCTAAGAAAAATAGCCCAACCTCAGGCACACTGACCCTACACTCAGAGCAACAAATGATCCTACAGCTCAGATCCAAAACTGGATCCTACCTCAGCCTTTATAATTTTAGGCTTACAACTTAGATCTAAAGGATCCCACAGAGATGAAGAGTTTGTTGATGATTTGACTATAGAGAAATTTCTCTGAGTCTAATGCTTCCTGGGCTGAGAAAATTTTATCCCTAACTTCTTCACAGTAATAAGAATAATGATCTTCAGAAAGCTACTGCTTGTGCTGGAAGAAACTAAGAAACACAAGTTTTTGACCTTGCTTGATGAAGACAGATGATTTGATAGTTCTTATTGTCCTTCAGTCAGCTAACCTTAACTGCAGAAATTAGAATGCTCTACTACTTTTTCTTTCTCAGAAATCTCTTCTGAAGTTGTTTGCTATAAATTTGCTTTTATTGGAAAAGTCACACAGTAGGCCTGCGGCTCAATTTGTCGTGTATTATATCCTTCCTGCAATATTTTGAATTTTGTTGACTCTTGCTGACATCAGTATCTGTGGACTTAGCAAAATTCAGCTAGTTCAACACAGATGTTGATTGCGTTGAGTGAACAACCTTCACTCGGCATAAAAACTCTTAGACAAATAATCTGCACTGCGAGGCATTGAGTGAATCTTCATCACTCAACGAATTTGGACTTAGCCAATATCTCTGCACTGCTAGGCATTGAGTCCGTTGAGTGATCCTTTATTACTCAACGCTTTTGTCCTTGGACAATCTTTCTGCTGATTAGGCGTTGAGTGCATTGAGTGAACTGGCTTCACTCAACGAATTTGTACTTAGCCAATTTCTTGTGCAATGCCATACATTGAGTGCATTGAGTGAACCTTCATCACTCAATGCTTCTAGACTTAGCAGCTTCATTGACTGCCTGCCTTCACCTGAGGCGTTGAGTGAACTGGCTTCACTCAATGCTTCTGTACTTAGCCGCATCTATCTTTATGAATGCGTTGAGTGAGCCTTCATCACTCAACGCTTCTATACTTAGCCAATCTTCTTGATGAGCTTGCGTTGAGTGAGCTTTCATCACTCAATGCATTTGGACTTAGACAGATTTTTCTGTCAATCTCTAATTAAGCTTTGACTGATCATTGCTCTGTCAACGCTTGCTTCTTTGGGCATTGAGTGAGCTATCTTCACTCAACACTTCTGGACTTTGCCAGAATTCTTCACAGATTCTTCAAATGCTTTGACTGCTTGAGCTTGACTCAACTCTTCTTTCTTCAGGTGTTGAGTGAGCTTTCATCACTCAACGATTCTGGAATTAATCGAATTTCTTCCTTGCCAATGCTGATGCTTTGACAGACTGAGCTTTACTCGATTCCTCATGTTTTATGGCATCGAGTGAACTTCCTTCACATGACGCCTGTGGACTTACCTACAATTCTGCTTTGCAAACTGTTGGGCTTTGACTGTCCATGCTTTACTCAGCGCTTCTTGGCATCTGGCGTTAAGTGAACTAGTTTCACTCATAGACAAATTTGAATCTTTCCAACATCCTTCCTTGATATCTAGCGTTGAGTGAAATGGCTTTACTCGATGCCTGTGGACTTAGATAAAATTCTATCTCTCCACCATCCTTCCTTGTGATCACCTGTCACAATCACTTAGAATACCTGTCTAAACTTGTTCCGAGGAACATCCTGCACATAATAAACTTGAACAACATCAAATACAATTATGCTCTTAGTATTATTGTGATGCCTTTTCAAATATAGGGAACATTGAGGGCAATATTTCCAATAGATACTACCGCAGAGCGCTAGCGCTACCGCCTGCGCTAGCCTTAGGATTTATTTTGGACAAGCGCTCAGGGACTTACCGCACAGTGCTAGTTTCCTACCACGCGGAGCTATCTCACTCAACGATCATCGAGTTTTATTCATAGAGACCTACTGCCAGTCGATAGATAGGTACCGCGCTGCGCTAATGCGAACAAGCGTAAAATAATTTTTTTGGAATATTTTTCCAAATACACAAGACAGCTGTCACGTCGACGCGTAATGACCTACCTCCAAGCGTTAGTCATACCGCCGATGGTAGCTTACTTTTTCAAAGACATATAAATGGTTTATAAGTTGTAAATATTCAGATTTTTCAGTACTTTATATAAGTAGTTTTAGGTTATTTTTGAAGTTTTTTGTAATTTTTCTGCAATAAAATGTTTCCTTTTTTGTACATATTCTTCTAACATAGCTTTATTTTATTTCCTGAAATTTTTCAGAAAAAGTAAAAATTTCAAAGTACACGCCTGTGTTAAATTGGTCACGCCCGTGACCTGGGCGTGTTACTTTGATTCCAATGTAAAAGCACTACCTGCAAAGAAAAGAAGATGTCATGCCCGTGTCCCGTCTGACACGCCTGTGTCAATCCTGATTCGACATTCGATGTTTGTCGTTTAACACTCAACGCTCGACAGTTCCAACAACCACTCAATGCCATCAGTCACGCCCGTGTCCAGCCGGACATGCCCATGTCCAACAACTCAACGTCTCCAGGAAGCCAAGCACTCAACGCCTCCAGTAAACTCGACACTTAACGCCTTGAACACGCCCGTGACCTTTATGACATGCCTGTGTCAATACCATTCGATGTTCGACATTCGTCGACCGTTGCTCGACGTTCAACTCTCGACGCCTTCACCAATCATACCTTGCTAACACGCCTGTGAAAATTCCATCACGCCCGTGACAAACACGTGTCCCATTCCAGAAGCTTCCAAAATTTGACCAGTCACCGGGATTTTGACTTCTCCAACACACAAGTATGACATGCCCCCTATCACGACCGTGACCAGGGGGTGTCACCCCCAAAATTTTGCTTATAAATAGAACTTTTTTGTAATGACCAAGGGTTCAGATTTTTGAATCATTTTGTCGTTGGACTGCTGCTTGGTTTCTTTTTGTGCTTTGTAAGGATAATTTTATCCCCTTCTCTTTGTGTTTGTTTTAACTTTTGTAATCAGACTTTCTACTTAAAAAAATATGTTAGTCTTTTCATCCTTATATTGTATTGGAATGCCTCTGAGTGACTCTTTTTCAGCGATCTTATGCATCTTCATTTTTCTTTTTAATATGGGTGTGTGTGTACGAGTTCGATTTGTCATTTTTATGTTTTTAAATCATCAAATTGATTAGCTGAGTTTTTGATTTTCTCAAATGTACTAGTTATTATTATAGCTTTTTTTCATGTCCCTTGGGTTTGTTTAGGTTTAGTTTTTCTTAGTTCTTTATATTCATTTTCATGAGTTTGTAAAAGTGTTTTCAAGGTGGTGTTTATCTTTGTATCTTTTTTTTTTACTTAGTTTCTTTTTTTGTGTTTGTAAAACTTTTTGTTCTTTTTTTACTTCTTTCCATTTTTTAAACTCTTTTATAAAATAATAAGAATGAAAAACTTGTTATTTTAATTTTTGAAATACTTTAATTTTTTGCTTTAATTTGAAAACCTTCTTCCTTCTTTAACTTTTATTTTCTCTTTTTATGTCTTTTTGGTAAACTTTAGGAGTAGAAATGTTGCTATTTTAATTTTTAAATAACTTTGTTTTTTGTCTCTTTTTTGTTGTGTGTTTGAGTGTATGAGATAATTTTTAATGCTTTCTTTTCATGTTTTCTTTATTGCTGTCTTAATTTTATGTAGAGTGTGTGTGTGTGTATGAGATAGTGTTTATTGCTTTCTTTTAATTATGTAGAGTGTGTGCATGTGTGAATTTATTTCCGCCGACTCATTCGAGTAGGACTTGCTTTCATTTCTCGCCAACTTGTTTTAGTAGTACTTGTAATTTCCCGCTTACTCGCTGGAGTAGGACTTGTAATTTCTTGTCTACTCGTTTGAGTGGGCAAATATCAAAGGGTAGGGGATGAAGGGGTAGGGGATGATAGGGCTTAGTCCTTGTTGGGTACATTGGAAAATGTGTACCTGATTTGAAGAAGCCCAACCTAGCTCAATGATATACATCATGTTGTATTTGATGTTGTTTTGAGTTGACATGTGCAGGTAAAGAATTGTTAAAGTTTACAGAAAAAAATTCTAAGTCCAAGTGTCGACACAAAGGAACATGTGTCGTCACATAGAAGAAAGTTGTCGACACAACACTGGGAAAGTGTGTCGACACAGAAGGTGTAAGTCGACACTACTCTGGGAAAAAGTGTCGACACATAACATAGTCTACAACAACACTGGGAAATTGTGTCGACACAGAAGAAGTAAGTCGACACAACACTGGGAAATTGTGTCGACACAGAAGAAGTAAGTCGACACAACACTGGGAAATTGTGTCGACACAGAAGAAAAACGTCGACCTCAACATTGGGAGAATGCGTCGACACTGAAGAGTATAGTCGATCTCAAGTTTGTCGACATCATCTGAATATGTCGACACAGAAGAAAATAGTCGACACCTGAAGGCTAAGTCAACACTTACTAAAGTTATGATTCTACAACAACTGTGTCGACACACAGGACTTGTGTCGATACACTGCAGAGCCAAAGACCAAGTTAGTTTCAGAAGAAGATGTGTCGACACAAAGGCAATTTAGTCGACATCACTGAAGGCAGTGTCGACACCAAAGTCAATTGTGTCGACACAAATAGACAGATGGTCTCGACACTTTCTGACAGACTGTTTCAACACTAAGGCACAGGACTTGTTTGAAGACTTGACAGCTGTGGGTTATCACCAGTTAACTGAAGTTGTCAGACTTGTCAGAAAACGGTTAGAAACCGGATCAGCCGGTTACCATGAAGAATGTCTATAAATAGACAGATTCAGAAGGAGAAAAACACACACTGAACAACATATAGAACTGACCCTTTAAAATACATTGGATCAGAAAGTGGAGAAGGATTACATTCTACTCATTTCAAGAAAGTGCTAGGCACTTAAGAAGATCTTCTCCGGGAGATCTAAGAAGACTATCTAAGGATAGATCTAAGAAGAGTTCTAATCAGAATTCAGAAGAATCATTCAAAGTTCTGGATAGAGAGAGATCAAGTCAGAATTTGAAGAAGAAGAAGGAATCCACCAGTGGATTCTCAAGAAGCTGTTTGGAATCAACTCAGCTAAGTACATTTTCAAGAAGCTTTGAAGAAGGCTAAGAAACAGTTGATTGCATCAGCTGATTAAGAATTGTCATTGCCTTTTCTCTCTCAACTTGGCAAGACAATTTAAACAATCTTTTCTATATTTCTGTAGGATCTGTTTATACAGATCTGAGTTGTAATCCTATGTTATAAAGGCTGAGTGTAGGAGTGTTGAACTCTGAGTGGTAGGGCTGATTGCCTGAGTGTAGGAGAAGGATATTCTCTGAGTTGTAGGCCTTGGGGCAAGGCTGAGGTAGGGCAGTTGTGCCTGAGTTGTAGGAACCTGTTGGGTTCTGAGTTGTAAGATCTATTGATCTGAGATAAGTGGAAGTTTGGCCGAATCTAGCATACAGCTAGATAGGTGAAGGGGGAAAGTGGATGTACCCAGACCTTGGGGAACCACTATAAAACATAGTGCAATCTGTGATGTTTTGTTTTCTGTGATTGCTGTGTTTTCATATTAGTTAATAAATTGAATTCTGTCTAGAAGTTTTAGAAAGAGAAGCAGAACCTATTCACCCCCCCCCCTCTAGGTGTTTAGGCTGCCTTGAAAGTTAAACTATCAAGTGGTATCAGAGGGAGGTTCCTCAAAAAGGACTTAACAGTCTGAGGTAGATCTGATAGGCAGATTCAAGAATCAAGAAGATGGGTTCTGGAGAGAATCATAAGGAGCTAGGGTCAATGAAATTACCCATATGCAAGAAGGAAATCTTTGGGATCTGGAAAGAAAGAGTCAGATTGTTTATGGAAGCATCTGACCCAAGGATTTACATCACAGTACAGGAAGGCCCCTTCATACCAATGAAGATATCTGTTCTTGATGCAAATATCCAAACACCAAAGACTTATTCTGAAATGACCAAGGATGAAATCATCTTGGCAACCATGGACAAAAGGGCACAGAACATCATTGTCAGTGCCATAGATGATTCAACATTTCAGAATCTGATTCACTGCAAGACCTCCAAGGAGATGTGGGACACATTGATTGTCTACATGGAGGGATCAGAAGAAGTAAGGCTGGACAGAAAATCTATGCTAAATCAGGAGTATGAAAGTTTTAGACAAGGAAAATCTGATAGCATAACTGAGTGCTATAAGAAATTCTATAGAATTGTGAATGAGCTAATTTCCTATGGAAGAGTCTTCAGTACCTATGAACTGAATGACAAATTCTTAAGATCCTTATCAAAGGATTGGGATACAAAGATCTGTGCCATAAGAGAAGTGGCAAAATTAGCAGAGATATCTCCTCCAACTCTGTTTGGAAAGTTGCTATCCTATGAAATGCAACTTATGGTAAGGAAGGAGGAGGAAAGAAACTCAAGAGGAGAGCATAGAGAAAAGACTGTGGCATTTAATGCTGAAGCCACCAGAAAGAATAGGAGGAAATCACCATCTCCTCCTAAGGAAGTTGAAGAAGGTAGTTCTGAAAATTCAGATAAGGGTTCAGTCAGCAGTGATTCAGATGCAGACTTTGCTGCATTCACTAGGCAATTTCAAAGGTTCTTGAAAAAGAAGCAATGGAAGTCTAGGCCTTCATCATCACAGCAAGTAGATGACTATTATCAGAAAAGAAGGTCATCTAGGAAAGAGAAAAGCAGGTCAAAGCCCAGCAAAGCCACTACTTCAAAGATTGTCTGCTATTGTTGCAATAGGCCTGGACATGTAGTGGCTGAGTGTCCTGACAAAAGGAAGGAATCTTCAGAAAAGAAGAAGACTTATCAGAAAGGCAAGAAGGAGAAATCCTTTGTAGCAAAGAAAGATAAAAGTCTGTCAGACCAGTCAACTTCAGAATCAGGATCTGAAGCTGAAGCATATATTGGATTATATGCTGCATCTGAGGAAGAGGAGTTTATGCAGTTGCTAGACTCCATCAATGAACATCAATGCATGGGGTTGATGACTAGATCAGAAGAGGACCTATGCCAGAATCAGTCTGGTCCTAATGAGGTAAACTGTCCTTCCAGTACATATGTTTGTAGTACAAGTGAAGAATCAGCTACATCTGCATCAAGTGATGAAGATGCATCTGAATCTGAAGGAGATGTCTATCAATTGATAGACAAGTATGGGGACTTGTTGCAGGCCCTTAAGAAAAGCAAGAACCTGGTTAAATCACAGGCTCAGGAAATTGCTGATCTAAGGGTTGCAACAACTGAGTTAGAAAAAGTCCTTGATCAAAAGTTAGCTGAAATTGCCAAGCTGAAGAATATAACTATTATTCAGATGGGCACAATTAACTTATACTAATGATCAAGTAAAGAGTCTGGAGGACAGACTTAGAATTGAAAGGGATTTAGTGGCTAGTTACTCTAAGCCAAAATCTGTCTTACCCTTGATAGATGAATTTGTCACTCAGAAGGGTAAGGCTGGATTAGGATTTAAGGGTAACTCCAGGGCTGGCAGATTCAAGAGGAAAGGCAAAGCCCCTATTCAGCCACTAAACCTTTCAGTCCCCATAAGGTTTGATAAGGAGAAAGTGTCCTTCTAACATATATGATCATGAAGACATTCAGGATCATATCAAGACAAATGTTCTGAAGAACAAGGGTGTTAAGGCAAGCAGGCCTACCTATGGTCATAAGCCCTATGGCTTTAAGAAACCAGTAGGAGAAGTTGCAACAGCACCAGCAATGAACAGAAATGCTTCTGACAAGGATGTATCTAGATCTAGATACAATAAGTTTGAATGTTGGTGCTGTGGCAAGAGGGGTCATTTTGCATTGGACTGCTGGTATAACACAAGTGTTATAAAGAATAAGAGTCTACCTGTTAGAAGAGGTTATGATAACTTTATTAAGGCTAACCTGAACCAAGGACCCAAGACTTACTTGGGTTCTAAGGGTAAGTAATTCTGTATTGCAGGTGAATCCAAGTTACCATGCCCCTATATGGTACTTGGATAGTGGTTGTTCCAGGCACATGACTGGAACAAAGGGGCTGCTGAAGGAGTATTCATCTGTCAAAGATGGACATAAAGTGATCTTTGGTGGATCTGAAAAAGGAGTCATCAAAGGATTTGGTAACATCTCTTCAAACCTAATTACTATCACCCAAGTGGCCTATGTAAAAGGTTTGAAACATAATCTAATAAGCATAAGCCAGCTGAGTGATCTAGGATATGACATTTCATTTGGTAAGGATGGATGTCATATCAAAAGGTCAAGTGATCAAGAGATCATATTGACTGGGTATAGGAAGAGAAATGTGTATTGCCTTAATTTTGAATGTGAGAATAAGGCATCCCCCATTTGTCTTGTAGCTGATGACAATGCTTCTCATTGTGTTAAGTGGCACAAGAGATTGGCTCATCTAAACTACAAGACAATTGGCCAACTCTTTAGTAAAGAACTAGTGAGGAATGGGCCTCAAGTTAAGTGTATAAAGGAAGGGGTATGCTCAGCTTGTCAAAAGGGCAAGCAGACAAAAACCTCATTTCAAAGCCTTGAAAACAAGGATTCTGTGAGGTGCTTATACCTCTTGCATATGGATCTTTTTGGTCCTATGCCAGTTCACAGTCTAGGTAGGAAGGTCTACACACTAGTGGTTGTAGATGACTATTCTAGATTTACATGGGTGTTCTTTCTGAGACAAAAATCTGAAACCCCAAGTGTATTATTTAAGTTTGTAAAGCAAATTCAGAATGAACTGAACAGTACAGTGGTCAAAATCAGAAGTGACCATGGTACTGAGTTTCAATCTGAAAGCATGACAAACTTTTGTATAGACTTTGGGATTTTCCAAGAGTTCTCCTCACCTAGAACACCTCAGCAAAATGGAATTGCTGAAAGAAAGAATAGATCATTAATTGAAGCTGGTAGAACTCTATTGAGTGACACCTCTCTCCCAGAATATTTTTGGGCTGAGGCAGTTAACACTGCTTGTCATGTCATCAATAGGGCTTCTATCACCAAAAGCCACAGGAAGACTCCCTATGAGATTGTGAAAGGCAGAAAACCAAATCTATCCTATTTTAGGATCTTTGGCTGCAAGTGCTATATACTTAACAATGGTAAGTCTTATTTGACTAAGTTTGCTGCCAAATCCCAGGATGGGATATTTGTTGGGTACAGCACAAATAGTAAGGCCTATAGAGTCTTCAACTTAACTACTCAAGTTGTTAAAGAATCTGTGCATATTGTATTTGATGAAACAAGA
Organism: Platanthera zijinensis; assembly: GCA_039513925.1. Taxonomy (NCBI): domain Eukaryota; kingdom Viridiplantae; phylum Streptophyta; class Magnoliopsida; order Asparagales; family Orchidaceae; genus Platanthera; species Platanthera zijinensis. Next base: position 18,345,157 of record CM077091.1, read on the forward strand.
TTAATCAATTGTGAATTGTCTTGTAGATCAAATGACTCAACAGGTATAAGCAAGAAGATGGACAAGCTCTCCATTGCTGAAGCTTCAAAGGAAGAGGGAGCATTGGAAAATGAAGGCTGCTGTCCAGGGGGAGTACAAGAGATAATGGAAGCTGATGAAAACCAAGAGGAACAGCAGAATGAAGAAGCTGGAGATGCTCAACCTGAAGGGAATCTACCTCCAGCTATAAGATATCTAAGAGATCATCCTACTGATCAGATAATTGGTGATCCAAGACAAGGAGTGCAAACTAGAAGCAGAAATCAAAGCACAGTTTTGCATTCTAGCTTTCTTGTCTCAAATGGAACCTAAGAAGTTTGAAGAAGCTATCCAAGACCAGCACTGGATTGATGCTATGCAAGAGGAGCTGAATCAGTTCAGAAGGTGCAAGGTCTGGGAGCTTGTTCCTAAACCAAGAGGCCACAACATAATTGGGACTAAGTGGATCTATAGGAACAAGCTAGATGAAAGTGGAATAATAATAAAGAATAAAGCAAGATTGGTTGCAAAAGGATACAGGCAGGAAGAAGGGATTGACTTTGATCAAACCTTTGCTCCAGTAGCAAGGCTGGAGGCAATCAGAATGTTCCTTGCCTATGCAGCCTACCAAGACTTCAAAGTATACCAGATGGATGTAAAGTCAGCATTTCTGAATGGTGATCTTAAAGAAGAAGTATATGTAGAGCAGCCATCAGGTTTTGTAGATCCTCTTAAACCTGATTCTGTGTACAAGCTTAGGAAAGCTTTGTATGGGTTAAAACAAGCTCCAAGGGCTTGGTATGAAACCCTGTCTACCTTCCTCATTGAGAATAAATTCTCAAGAGGAAAGATAGACAAAACTCTATTCCTTAGGGAATCCAAAGGAAAGATCATCTTAGTCCAGATCTATGTTGATGACATAATCTTTGGATCTACTGAAAACAACCTTTGTAAAAAGTTTGCCAAACTTATGCAAGGGAAGTTTGAGATGAGCAGTATGGGAGAACTTAAGTTCTTCTTGGGACTCCAAGTAAGACAGACTGATGATGGATTGTCCATATCCCAGTCTAAGTTCACCAAGGAATTAATTAAAAAATATGGTATGGAGTCATCCTCCCCCATGAGAACTCCTATGGGCACAAGTATGCCAATATGCAAAGATGAGGCAGGTAAACCTGTTGATGAATCATTGTATAGAGGAATAGTTGGGTCACTACTATATCTCACTGCTAGTAGACCTGACATTATGTATGCAACATGTGTCTGTGCTAGGTACCAAGCCTGCCCTAAAGAATCTCATTATACTGCAGTAAAAAGGATTCTGAGATATCTAAAGGGCACTCCTACTCTAGGTCTTTGGTACCCTAGGAATAGAGATTTTCAACTAACAGGCTATTCAGATGCAGATTTTGCAGGATGTAGAGAGGATAGAAAGAGTACTACAGGTACTTGTCAATTCCTGGGAGGAAGACTAATATCTTGGAGTAGTAAAAAATAGACTAGTGTGGCAATTTCCACAGCTGAGTCAGAGTATATTGCTGCAGGAAGCTGCTGTGCACAGCTATTATGGATGCAGCATCAGCTTAAAGATTATGGTATTCAGGTAAGTAGAACACCCCTTTTATGTGATTCTAAGAGTGCTATTTCTATTGCTAATAATCCAGTTTCTCATAGTAGAACTAAGCATATAGAAATCAAATATCATTTTCTTAGAGAACATGTAGAAAAAGGTGACATCTCATTGGAATTTGTAAAAACAGATTATCAAATAGCAGATGTATTTACTAAGCCTTTAGATGAAACCAAATTCAATAAATTCAAAATTGAATTAGGTATGTTAACCATTGATTAATGTATTAAACAAAATCATTAACAATGCTATTGAAATGGTTAATAAATAAGTAAAAGTAGTAACAACAATAATCAAGTGTTAAAAAGGACACATTGAAGTTATAGAAATTGGCTAAGTAAGAATGTGTCGACACATTCAGTAATAATGTGTCGACTCAGAGAAATTATGTCGACAAGTCAGAAATAGTGTGTCGACACAGAGAATATGTGTCGACACTTAAGAGGTTTATTGTCGACTTAACCAGGAATGTAATGTCGACTCAACCAGAATTATGGTGTCGACACTTACAAAATATGTGTCGACACTTGTCCTTAGTGTCGACACAGAATTTCTGTCTTTCTACTATGTATCCAAGGTGTCGACATAACCACATATTGGTGTCGACACATAGTAGGCTGAAGAAATGTCGAGTTAATAGAAGCTTGTGTCGACACATTCCGTCTGTGTCGACACATTTAGACTGTTTTTGGCGCCTTTTGAACTTCTTTCAACAGAAGCTATAAATAGGTCAAAAGCTCTTATTGTCGACACGCTTTCAAGGTTTTCGAGATTCAAACCCTGTGTCGACAATCTTTCTTTCTCTCCTCTCTCAAGCCTTCTCGACGACTCGATGGCGCCAAGGATTGAAGACAATGTTAATGAAGGGTATGAATTGGTGCGCCAGGCCTTTGCAGAGGCGCCGCCTGATGTTCAAGGAGTTATCACCCTTCTCTCTGCATCAGGGTTAGAATTTCTTGTCTCAGAACCATCCAAGATCTGGAAGAAGGAGGTGCATGAGTTCTTTATCTCAGCATCAGTCCATTCTACTGAACTCAAGATCAAGTCCATTGTTCACGGGACTAAGATTAAGATTACCCAAAGAGGTTTGAGAAAGTTTTTGCAATTACATGTGGTTGAAAATGAAGAAGAGGTTCCTAGTTCTAAGACAAGGGAAGCCCTTCAATGGTGTGGTTTGGATTCAAACATGAAGATTGGTGCTGCATTCAATAGGAAGGGTATGAATCAGCAAGGAAAGTTCTTGTCTGAAATAGTTGGGAAAGTAATTCTCTGCAAGACAGGTGGACATGATAGGATTTCTGCCTATATGTTCAACCTTATGACCAGGATTGTCTTTACAATTCCTACTGATTGGTCAGTAATCCTATTTGACAAGATTAAAGAAGGGATCAAGAAGCCTAACATGGCTAGGATCATAAGTCTATATCTCAATGGAGCAATTCCTGAAGTGATGCAGCAACTGCCAGGATCTAAAATCAATCATATGAGAAGGATGGACATGAGACTATTCTCCAGGTGGGAAAGGGTGCTGTCTAAGGATGTGCCTGAAGAGAGCAGGCCAGACACCCCTGTAAAATCCCCTTCTCCAGCTCACGAGACTGAGCAACAACAAGAGGACCCACTTAGGATACAGAGTGAAGAACAACCTGCCTCCTCTATAGTTCATCAAGTAGATACATCTGCACAGATGCAGGGGGAGCAAGTTCAATCTCCTGCTCAAAATGTATCTACCCCTACTCAGGTACAAGTGGTACAGGTGTAGGGGGAGCAAATGTATTTTACTATAAAAGACTTTCTAAAAGTTTTTTTTTTCTCTGCACAGGTTCAGGGGGAGCATGTGTCTTCTCCTACTCCAGATATGCAGCTGCCTGAGAATGTGCACAAGGATGCACCTAATGACTTATCTTCAGATGCTCCAGTTCAAAAAGAATATACTCTGGATGAGTTATTTCCTAATGATGACATAGCTACTGATAGAATAGAAGAGGACCAAGATGTTGAGCAGGCTCTTGACATAGAGCTAGAACAAGGAGTGGAGACAGTTCAAGAGATTGAAAAAGTACAAGAAGTAGAGGAGGAGCAAAGAATTGAGGGGGAGCCAGTACATGTTGAAACTGAGCAACATGGCACTGAAGCAGATAGAGTTCACATTGAGAGTACTTCTGAATCTGAAACTGAAGAAGCCAGGTTGGCTAAGAAAAGAAAACTGGTTGTATTTAAAAGAAGAAGCAAGACTTATAAGCAGGCTTTACAGACAACACCTCCACCACCACCTCCTGAAGTTGATTATAACAAGTTCTTGGTGGATTTACAGGTGAAATTGGATGACCACAGGGTGGCCATTGAGAAATATGTTGATGAAAGCAACAAATCTCTGCAGTTTGACTTAGCCCAAGATATCAAATCTATCCAATTTCAAGTCAACTTGAATAAAACTGAAATGACAGATTGCTTCCACAAGGGTGGCAATGTTGTAGTTTATCTGGCTAAACAACAGCAGGCTATCTCTACAAAGGTGGATGATATTGCTTTGAAGCAAGGTTATGTTCTGGAAAATCAAATAAGAATGAATGACAATTTAACTGAATCTCATAATGAGATCATTCAAGAGGTGAAGAAGATTGTGCCAGGGATGCCTGCAAATAGAGCCAAAGAAATGGAAGACTTTGATAAGAATTTTCAGGCTGCTATTGCATCTGTTAAGACTGCCATCACAACCTCTCAACAGGAAATATCTGAAAAGCTTCAAAAGTTAAGACCATTTTTCAAGGAGGGAGTGAATTATTTGGATGGCCAAATTCGATTCCAGAAAGAAGATCTTAGAGATCATGTCTCAAGAGAAGCCATAAAGGGGGAGAGGATGCTAATTCATGCAGGCTCTGAGCATGCCAAATGGGTGACCAATAGTATAAGAGCCACATTGGGATATCCACCATTGTGTGATGATAACATGGTGGCTGAGTCTGGTCTACAAACAGGACTACTTGAAGGTGACCAACCTGAGGTTGCCCAAGTCATATACCCCCCTCCAGATTTTGATATATTGGATCAGCAAGTGCAATATATGTATAGTCCTTCAAAGGAGGTTGTAAATGTTATCTTTGGAAAGGTTGATAAGCCTGAGGTAAATTTGCAAGAACAGCAAGATGCTCTACTGTCAAAGAAAAGATTTAGAGAGCAGGCTGAGCTGAAGCCAGATTTTGAGCAGTGGAGTCCTACTTCCAGAAATATAATACTCACTGCATGGAAAGCTGTCAAAGATCAAGTTCATGAAAGGGGCAAGTGGTACAATGAGCAGGAATGGCAGAAGTATGAGGCAAGACAAGAAGCCATTGTACAATTCAGAAGGAAAGCTAAGCTGGGAAGACTTCCAACTGATGCTATGGAGCCAAGCAAATACTTCCCAAAGCCTTTTCACTATTTTGAAAGGCAAAGGCTCAAGGAAGAAGCTAAGAAGAAAGCTGATCTTAAAGGAAAAAAGATGGCTGAAGAATCAGAAGCTCCTGTGACAGCTAAAATTAAATCTGGCCAAGGGATTGTTATTAGAGAGCCTAATCAATCCTGATAATGTTTAGTTCTTTTATAATGTTTTGTAATAATGTAATGTGATCAGTCAAAGAAAAACCAGGTAATCAAACATTACCCAGTAATAAACAAAATATTGTTAAATCTGTGATAGATTGTTTTATCCATGATGTTCTTATTATTTTGTTTATAATTAAGTATCCCTGTGTATTGTCATATATCATCATTTTATACTATTTATAAATGGTGTATATCATTGGCTATAAGGGTTATGACTTCTCCAAATAGGGGGAGATTGTTGGGTACATTGGAAAATGTGTACCTGATTTGAAGAAGCCCAACCTAGCTCAATGATATACATCATGTTGTATTTGATGTTGTTTTGAGTTGACATGTGCAGGTAAAGAATTGTTAAAGTTTACAGAAAAAAATTCTAAGTCCAAGTGTCGACACAAAGGAACATGTGTCGTCACATAGAAGAAAGTTGTCGACACAACACTGGGAAAGTGTGTCGACACAGAAGGTGTAAGTCGACACTACTCTGGGAAAAAGTGTCGACACATAACATAGTCTACAACAACACTGGGAAATTGTGTCGACACAGAAGAAGTAAGTCGACACAACACTGGGAAATTGTGTCGACACAGAAGAAGTAAGTCGACACAACACTGGGAAATTGTGTCGACACAGAAGAAAAACGTCGACCTCAACATTGGGAGAATGCGTCGACACTGAAGAGTATAGTCGATCTCAAGTTTGTCGACATCATCTGAATATGTCGACACAGAAGAAAATAGTCGACACCTGAAGGCTAAGTCAACACTTACTAAAGTTATGATTCTACAACAACTGTGTCGACACACAGGACTTGTGTCGACACACTGCAGAGTCAAAGACCAAGTTAGTTTCAGAAGAAGATGTGTCGACACAAAGGCAATTTAGTCGACATCACTGAAGGCAGTGTCGACACCAAAGTCAATTGTGTCGACACAAATAGACAGATGGTCTCGACACTTTCTGACAGACTGTTTCAACACTAAGGCACAGGACTTGTTTGAAGACTTGACAGCTGTGGGTTATCACCAGTTAACTGAAGTTGTCAGACTTGTCAGAAAACGGTTAGAAACCGGATCAGCCGGTTACCATGAAGAATGTCTATAAATAGACAGATTCAGAAGGAGAAAAACACACACTGAACAACATATAGAACTGACCCTTTAAAATACATTGGATCAGAAAGTGGAGAAGGATTACATTCTACTCATTTCAAGAAAGTGCTAGGCACTTAAGAAGATCTTCTCCGGGAGATCTAAGAAGACTATCTAAGGATAGATCTAAGAAGAGTTCTAATCAGAATTCAGAAGAATCATTCAAAGTTCTGGATAGAGAGAGATCAAGTCAGAATTTGAAGAAGAAGAAGGAATCCACCAGTGGATTCTCAAGAAGCTGTTTGGAATCAACTCAGCTAAGTACATTTTCAAGAAGCTTTGAAGAAGGCTAAGAAACAGTTGATTGCATCAGCTGATTAAGAATTGTCATTGCCTTTTCTCTCTCAACTTGGCAAGACAATTTAAACAATCTTTTCTATATTTCTGTAGGATCTGTTTATACAGATCTGAGTTGTAAGCCTATGTTATAAAGGCTGAGTGTAGGAGTGTTGAACTCTGAGTGGTAGGGCTGATTGCCTGAGTGTAGGAGAAGGATATTCTCTGAGTTGTAGGCCTTGGGGCAAGGCTGAGGTAGGGCAGTTGTGCCTGAGTTGTAGGAACCTGTTGGGTTCTGAGTTGTAAGATCTATTGATCTGAGATAAGTGGAAGTTTGGCCGAATCTAGCATACAGCTAGATAGGTGAAGGGGGGAAAGTGGATGTACCCAGACCTTGGGGAACCACTATAAAACATAGTGCAATCTGTGATGTTTTGTTTTCTGTGATTGCTGTGTTTTCATATTAGTTAATAAATTGAATTCTGTCTAGAAGTTTTAGAAAGAGAAGCAGAACCTATTCACCCCCCCCCTCTAGGTGTTTAGGCTGCCTTGAAAGTTAAACTATCAGTCCTTTACCATCAGAGGGTTTTATGCCTGAGGTAAGTCTTGGAGGAGACTTAGAGATCCTGAGGGATCTGTGTTGTAAGCTCTTAGGAGATGAGTTTTGGAGAAGTACCTTGTCTAACACATTGTTAAAAAAGTGGGAGGGACAGTGAATGTACCCATAATCTGGGGAACCACTATAAACCTTGTATGTGCGTTTGTGGTGTGCCTTGAAAGCAGAAAATAACTAACCAACAACATACTTAAAGAAGGAAAAATATAAAGAGATTGAAAAACCTATTCACCCACTCTAGTTGTTTTGCTTTCCTTGAAACTAAAGACTTTCAAGTGGTATCAAATGGAGGTTGCTCAAAGTGGACTTAATATTTTGAGTAGATCTTAAAGGGTAGCTAAAAAAAGTATACTTATGGGTTCAGGAGAGAACCATAAGGAGCTGTGTTCCATGAAACTTCCTATCTATAGGAAGGAGAGCTTTGGAATATGGAAGGAGAGGGTCAGGCTTTTCATGGAAGCATCTGACCCAAGGATCTTTATTACAGTCAAAGAGCGACCTTTCATCACCATGAAAGTCTCAGTTTTGGATGCAATAATCCAGACACAAAATAAATATTAAGAGATTACCAAGGATGAAGTCATCTTGACCACCATGGATAAGAGGGCACAAAACATCATTGTCAGTGACATAGATGACTCAACATTCCAGAACTTGGTTCACTGCCATACCTCTAAGGAGATATGGGACACTTTGGTGGTCTACATAGAGGGCACAGAGGAGTTTAGAGATGATAGAAAGTCCTTACTCAATCAAGAGTATGATGCTTTAAGGCAATCCATGAAAGAGAGCATACATGGATGCTATAAAAGATTTTTTAGAATAGTGAATGAACTGAGGACCTATGGGAGGGTCTTCAACCATTATGAGCTTAATGACAAGTTCCTAAGGTATCTAACTAGAGACTGGGACACCAAGATATATGCCATCATAGAGGTGGCAAAGTTGGCTGATACTCCCCTTCACACTCTATTTGAAAAGCTGCTCTCCTATGAGATGCAGCTATCTGTAAGGAAGGAGGAGGATACCATCAGCAAATCCCAGGCTAAGGAAAAGTCTTTGGCCTCTAGAGCTGAGAGAACCAAGAAGAGAAAGGAGAGGGTTGCCTCTCCTCCGAGGAAGCCTGCTGATTCAGATATCATATGGCCAAGTACATTAGACTGCAGCAGCTCTGATGAGGAATTTGCTACCTTCTCTAGCCAGTTCGAGAAGCTGATGAAGAGGAAGCAGTGGAGGAGCAGACCTTCCTCCTCCTCTAATCATAGTAAGAACAATTCAAGAGGTGAAAGGTATGATTCTAAAACTAGTAAACATATTTCCTCAAAGGTTGTCTGCTATTGTTGCAGCAAGCCATGACATGTGATAGCTTACTGCCTAGTCAAAAGAAGAGAGGCTATTGAGAAAAGGTCCACCAGCACAATGCAAAGAAGACTGAAAAGAGCTAGATTCAAAGTGACTCATCTTCTGAGTCTGAAGAGGAAGAGGCCTATATTGGGCTCTTTGCTGGTGAAGGAGAAGCCGGAGATGAAGCTGAGACTATCCTGCTGCCAGGATAGGGATTAGGGCTCCTCTGTCACATTAAGATGTGGCTCATAGGAGGATGAAGAGGAAGATGATGTCAATAGCTGCTATGGGCTGATGGATAGGTCTGATGAAGAATCTAGCCAGGGTCAGCCTAGTCCAGAAAAGGTATTCTCTCTATCCAGCTCATCTTCTGACTCAGATTATTAGACTAGTCCAAATTCTGAGGCATCATAAACTAGTGGTGAAGGTGGGTCATAATCTAAAGAAGATACAAAATCATTTGATTGACAAGTATGGTGCCTTTCTGAATGCTTTAGAATAAGCAAGAAGTTGGCTAAGAAGCAAGCTGAGGAAATTATCTCCCTTCAGCTAGCTACCTACCAGCAGGCTGAGAAATATCCTTATTAGATTAGAAGTCTAGGGAAATCAGCCAACTGAAATGTGGGTGTTACCATTATGATCTAGAAGTGATCAAGTATGTAGCCTCATTGCCAACGCAGTATGAGCCTATCAGGCTCGCACATAAGAATGTTTGGAGAAATTAGGAGATTGGCTTAGTATGATTTGTTCATATGAAGAGTGAAAAGACTTAATACAACCAGGCTTTGGAGGCGTCGAGTGCGTTGAGACCACTCAAAGCTTTCGTCGAGTCAAGTGTTGACTCGTCGAATGGTGGCATTGAGTTAACTCAATGATTCGTCGGGTCAAAGAGTTGATTCGTCGACTATGGCACTTAAGCATTGACTGTGTTGAGTATACTCGACGATTCGTCGAGTCAAGGAGTTGATTCGATGAGTCTGAGTCTCAGGCATTATGTGCGTTGATTCCACTCAATGCCTTCATCGAGTTAAAGGTTGGCTCAATGAATCTGGCACTTTGGCATTGAGTGCGTTGAGTCCACTCAATACCTTTGTCGAGTAAAGTGTTGATTCGACAGGTTTGGCACTGAGAGCGTTGAGGCATTGAGTTTACTCAATGCCATTTGTCGAATATCTAATGGATAATCGACGTTTCGTCGAGTATAGTTTGTATACTCGACGATTCATCGTATATGTTATTGATACTCAATGATTCATTGAGACATGGGTTGTCTGGTCGAAAAACACTTGATTCTAAGTCTTTGGTCTCTGAATAGCGACGAGGTGTTATGTTTATTCCTTTCGGTATAAATAGAAGGATTTTAAGGTAAACTTAACCGACTAAAAAACTACTATTGTAGATCAATTTTGAAAGGTTGCACACGAGCCGCACTGTGCGATATGCCGAAACCCTAAAACCCGACGGAAGTTGTTCCGCCCGCCGCCGTCGCTTAGCTTGATTCTGGCAAGTGTCGCCTCCGCCTCATTTGTAATTGACCTAGCAGTCCGTGAAGACGCAGTGCTTTCTCTTCCGACCTAGATCTTATGTGACAAGATTCTACGGGTTTTCCCGTTCGTGTGGACTTCCTGTAGAGGTGCAGACAATATTCTGCACTAGGAACTGTAGCCGCACAGTAGTCGACTGATTTTCTGGAGCATCTTGGATGTGTATAGACTTAATCCCGTAGAGGTAAATTTTATTTACAACACTTTCTTCTTGATACAAGTCCATTGCTAGATCTGAACTTCTTTTTTTATTTTCTTGTTCCTTATTTCCACTGTGTGAACAACTATTGTGCTATCTAGTAAAACCCAATAGTGGTATCAGAGGCAGGTTCCGGCAATGATCTTGGTATGAGAAGTGCTAAATTCATGGCGTGTAGATCTGGAAATTTTGAAATGTTCAAAATGCCCAAATCTACTCTTAGGATCCTGCCAAGAACGCATATGATTTTGCTGTGATATCATGTTTGATATCCTTGTTACCCCTTGATAGTAACCGTCCCACTTGTTGGTTTGTGAAACCAAGTATGTTTGATTTTGAATCTCACATTGAGAGACAAGCTTGTCTACTATCTAAGTGGGGTTTTTGTTGCCCCTGTCCAGTGCATGTAAATCTGAATATTTAGAAGGGTTATAGACATTCAGATTTAGCCTACTTCATTAAGTGTTGATGATCCTTCTTGTGTACATCTAGGATGCACTTGGATTATGATTGATGTCTAATTTTATTTTATGGATATGCACATCGGTTAATTATTATCTATGATTAAAGAGTTAATAAATCGTTTAAAAATCCCTTAAGCAATATTAAATATTCGGATGTCTTTTGATGGATGACACTCTTCCTACCTCGATCGATGAAGTGTGGGCTTCGCAAAGTAAGGTGCATTAATCTATATTGGTAAGGGTGCGTGCAGATAATTGTGATATCCCATTGTTGACATCGGGTCAAACTTAACTGGGTGACCTTAAAGGTTGAGTACCGAGAGGCATAGGGTTGGCATGCACCATATGATGGATACGATTAAAGAATTATTCACCAGAAATACAGGAGTTGCATTGTGATGCAATAGGCAAGAGTTGTCTACCTAAATAACTGCATTGTGAAAGAAAAGCCAAAACTGACTCATAGTGTTAGTGAAATATGGATCTTGTCCACTAAGAGAGCTACTCGCATAAACTCTTCGAATTGATATCGAGGGTTATCAGTTTGATAAAAATAGTGGGAGTATTTTAATTAAAGTCCCAATTGAAATAAATAAAATGTATTTTGAAATGTATTATTGATTTTACTTTGCATTGATCCTTGTAGAATTTTCATGACAAGTGGTTCACAATCCACCCTATTCCTCCGAGCCATTCTTGAGAAGGAAAAGCTAAGTGGGACTAATTACTTAGACTGGTACAGGAGCTTGAGAATTATTCTCAGGAAAGAGCGCAAGCTCTATGTTTTGGAAGAGGAATCCTCTGAAGAGCCTGCCGGGAATGCATCCTATGCTGATAAGGATGCTTATATGAAGTATCTTGATGACTCCTTAGACGTAGAATGTCTCATGATGGCAACCATGAACTCTGAGCTCCAAAAACAACATGAGAACATGGGTTGCAAGGAAATTGACGAGCATCTCAAGAAAATGTTTCAAGGGCAAGCTCGTCAAGAGATATTTGACATCACTAAGGCATTGTTCAAGTGTAAGATGGGAGCTCATGACCTAGTAGGGACTCACGTACTCAAGATGATTGGGTATATAAAGAACCTTGAGAAACTAGGCTTCCCTCTAGGCCAAGAGTTGGCTACAGACTTGATCCTGCAATCGTTGTCAGACAGTTATGAGCAGTTGGTCGTAAACAAAAACATGAATGAAATAGAAAAGACACTGTCCGAGCTCCTAGGAATTTTGCGAACTTTTGAGATCAATATGAAGAAGGTCAAGTCTGCTAGCCCCATACTGATGGTGCATAAAGCCAAGGTAAAGGACAAGGGCTTCAAGAAGACTAAGGCAGGACCTATGTTTTCTCTAGAGCCCAAGTCCTCAGCACTGAAAAAGAAAGTCTTTGCGAAAGAAGAGAAATTCCACCCTTGTGGCAAGGCTTGTCATTGGAGGAGGAATTGTCCTTCGTACATTGAGGGTCTGCAAAAGATGAAGGGAGGTATGACTTCCGCTTCAAGTATCTATGTTATAGAGATAAACCTCTCTACTCCTTCATCCTAGTTATTGGATACCGGATGTGGTTCTCACATTTGTATAAATGTGTAGGAATTGATAAGGAGAAGATTGTTGAGTAAAGGGGAGGTGGACCTACGTGTTAGTAATGGATCAAGAGTTGCTGCAGTCGTCGTGGGTGTTTACTGTCTTTCTTTGCCTAGTGGACTTATAATTGAACTTGATAATTGTTATTATGTTCCTTCCATAATTAGAAACAATATATCTATTTCATGTTTGGACATGATTCTATTTTCTTTTGCTATTAAGAACAATTATTGTTCGATATTTAAGAATGATGTTTGTTATGATATAGCCCAAATGTTTAATGGTTTATATGTTTTAAGCTTAGACCATCAGATCTATAATATAGAAAATACTAAAAGACTAAAAACGAATGACTCGAACCCTACGTACCTTCGGCATCGTTTGTACCATATAAACGAGAAACGCATATCCAAGCTCCATAGAGATGGACTACTGGACTCATTTGATTATGAATCATTTGAGAGATGTGAATCTTTTTTGTTGGGAAAGATGACTAAGGCTCCTTTCACTGGTTTCAATGAGAGGGCTGGTGATCTCTTAGGTATAGTACATAGTGATGTATATGGAGCAATGAGTTATATGGCTAGAGATGGCTATTTCTACTTTGTAATATTTATTGATGATTTCAGTTGATACGGATACATGTACCTTATGAAGTGCATATCCGAAATCCTTGAAAAGTTCAAAGAGTTTAAGAATAAAGTAAAGAACTAAATGGGTAAGAAGGTTAAAGTACTCTGATTTGATCGAGGTGGCAAATACCTAAGTCAAGAGTTTTGTGATCATCTGAAAGAGTGGTATTGTATCACAGCTCACTCCACTTAGAACACCACAACATAATGGTGTGTTTGAGCGGAGGAATCGTACTCTGTTAGATATGGTACGATCGATGATGAGTCATGCAGATCTGCCTGTTTCCTTTTGGGGTTTTGCTCTAGAAACTGCTGCTTTTACACTATATCATGCTCCAACGAAAGAGGTTCTAAAGACACCATATGTGATATGGACCGCGAAGCGTCCTAGTATATCGTTCATTAAGATTTGGGGTTGTGAGACTTACGTAAGATGTCAAATGCCTGGCAAGATGGAACCCATGTCAGATAAGTGTTATCTTGTGGGGGTATCCTAAGAAAACTAAAGTGTACTATTTCTACCTACCGTCTGAGGGAAAAGTGTTTGTCACGAGAACTGGTGTCTTTCTTGAGAAATAGTATTTAAGTAAAAAGACTACTAGGGTAGAACTTGAATAAGTTCAAGAACCACAAACTGTGAATGAACCAGAATTTGGACCTGAGCCAGGACTACAAGTTGTTGTAGATGGAGAGCCTGCTCAGGAAACACAAGTTTCATGTAGATCTGGTAGACTAAAGTTTGAGCCTGAGAGATATGGATTTCTCATGTCTCAAATAGGTAATGTGTTGCTAATGGATCTTAGTGATGAGCCTGCAACCTACCAAGAGGCTATAAGTGGGCCGGACTTCTAGAAGTGGCTTGAGCAATGAAATCTGAAATGCATTCCATATATGAAAACCATGTTTGGACCTTGGTGGAACCACCTGAAGGGGTACGACCCATAGGGTGCAAGTGGGTCTTCAAGAAGAAGACCGACATGGATGGGAATGCACAGATATTCAAAGGGCGATTGGTGGCTAAGGTTGTTTTAAGTAAATTCATTGTATTGACTATGATGAAACCTTTTCCCCTATTGCCGTGGTTAAGTCCATCAGAATTTTGCTTGTTATTGCTACGTATTATGACTACGAGATCTTGCAGATGGATGTCAAAATGGTTTTCCTAAATGGAAACCTCCTTAAGGAAGTGTATATGACACAACCTGAGGGTTTTGTATCTCCATGTGAAGCCACTAAAATATGCAAGCTACAGAGATCCATTTATGGATTAAAACAGACTTCTCGAAGTTGGAATCTTTGTTTTGACGAAAAGATTAAAGAGTTTGGTTTTATCAAGAATGAGGATGAACTGTGTGTTTACAAACAGATTAGTGGGAGCATTATTGTCTTCCTGATATTGTATGTATATGACATACTGTAGATCGAGAATGACAAACTGACCCTACAACTTGTTAAGAACAACCTAGGGAGTTGCTTTTCTATGAAGGACTTGGGTGAAGCGACTTATATACTTGTTATTAAGATCTATAGAGATAGATTCAAGAAGTTGTTGGGTTTGACCAAAAGTATATATATTGATAAGGTGTTGAAGCTGTTCAACATGCTTGAGTCCAAGAAAGGATTCTTACTAATGTATAATGGTGTGAGTCTCTCTAAGGACCAGTGTCCTTTGTCTTGCGAAGATAAGGACCGCATGAAGTTCATTCCATATGCTTCGCCAATTAGGTCAATCATGTATGCAATGATATTTACTCGACCTAATGTCTCTTATTCTGTGAGCATGACTAATAGGTATCAGTCTGATCCCGGTGAAATTCACTGGATTGCCATTAATAATATCCTGAAGTACTTGCGAAGGACTAAGGATACGTTCTTGGTATTTGGTGCAGAGGAAGAGCTCATTGTAAAGGGTTACACAGATGCTAGCTTCCAAACTGATATAGACGACTCAAATTCATAGTCAGGGTTCATATTTTGCCTAAATGGAGGTGATGTTAGCTATAAGAGTTCCAAGCAGGAGATAGTTGCCGATTCTACAACTGAGGCCAAATATATCGCTACAGCAAATGCAGCGAAGGAGGCTGTATGGATTATAAAATTCATCGGCGATTTAGATGTAGTTCCTAGCATTATTCGTCCCATAGATCTCTACTATGACAACAATGGTGCAATTGCACTTGCTTCAGAACCTAGATCTCATCATCGCTCCAAGAACATACTTCGGTGGTTCCATCTTATTTGAGAGATTGTCGATCGAGGAGCTGTGAGCATTAGCAGAGTGCCGACTAAAGAAAATATTGAGGAACCACTAACAAAGCCTCTAGTGTAGAGAAAGCATGATGGTCATGTTAGATCCATGGGTATATGATACCTTTATGATTAGCCCTAGTGGGTATATAACCCCGTATTCGCTGAGTAGGTCCTCCCAGTTAGGTTCAGGGCATTGTTGGGCAAAAGCCTAAGAATACCAGCTAGGCGAGTGAGACAGGCTAACCTGCTTCGCCAAGCCCCCTAATGGGGGCATTCTCATAAACCAGGGAGGGGCATTTCGACACTCAGGCGAGTGTGGTCTTCATCAAGCACTCGCCCAAAATTCGTGCCTAAGCGCGCATGCAGGACAAGTTCTTGCCTAGCCAGGCGAATGGTTGCCCATGTGGGCACCCACCCTTTTAGAGAAAATCAAGGAGGCGAGCGTGTTGTTCTCCTTGCATTGGCTCCCTCAGGCGAGTGGTGATCCCATAGACCACTCGCCTAGTGGGGTCTAGAGGTGAAATTACTTGGGTGCCCTTGTAGGGCTGCATATAACCATTTAGACCAACAAAGATTGTTTGTTGGTAGACTCAATTGGGCTACATAGAGCCGTTTAGAATAACAGAAGTTTGTTATTTGCAGGCCAGGTTGTAAAAATAATAAATAGACCTAAGGGGGTACCTTAGAGGGCAAGCTTACTTGTGTTCAGATCTTCTTGTGCTTTTTGAGGTATCCATAGCTCCGCACTTGGCTAAGGAGGGGAAGCGCTCTAAGATCTTCCATGTGTGTGGTGGGCTTCTCATGTTCTAGCCTTGGGTCTGTTCCTTTTGCTAAGTCTTTAGTTGTTTAGCTTATGAGGGAGAAGTAAGTATGTGATCACCCCTTCCCCAAGGGTCGAACTCCACAGAGGCCGATTTTACGATTTTAATAGTGGGAGTATTGTGGATTGTATGTTTGTTGACTGTAGTAATTCATTTGATGAATAGAGTATTGTATATATTTCATTTATATATTTTGTCAATTTCTTTTATTTTGTAAATTTATTTATATTGTGATAGAGTAATTTAACCTTGGGCCTACAATAGGGATTCTTTAGGATGGATCTGAAGAGGGTTCCTCCTCTCTCCTTCGATTAGTTGATGGAGATGGCAGTGACGGAGGTCGATGGGGAGGCGTCAAACCCGGACTTTGCCCGGAAGCGGGCTAAGTTTTCCACAGAGGAAGAGAGGGATCCAGGAGGTGGCAGAGGTTAGGAGGTGAGAAGAGGCGAACCCAGGCATAGGGAACATCAGCAACAATAGAAATAGCAGAAGAAGCCAAGGTGGGGGAGCCAGGAGCCGAAAAATTGGCTCAGCTGGAGGCAACAGGAGTGGCAGGACCAGGGCCAACGGAGAGGTTTTGATGGAGGAGACAACCACCAGTGTCCAGGGCTAGTTCAACCCTCCTAATTGGAGGCAGGGACATATTCCTCCTCTCCACAATCAATTTCAGGCTATGGAGATAGCCCAGGGGAGGAGGAGAGGCCAGCAGAGGAGAATGCGGGAAGTCAGGGTGGAGTTTCCCAATTGCCACTTCCACCAGGATGTGTTCCATGCTAAATCCACGTGCCCAGAGTTCCTCAAGATGAGGGGAAACAGGGAGAAACAACAATAACCTCGCTAGGAGGTGCGGATTGAGGCGGTTATGCTCGGGGGAAAGGAGGGAAGGTGTAAGGACCGGGCTAATGTTGTAGCCCGAGGAGGGATTAGGGTGTTCCATGGTGGGCGGGGGGGGGGGGGGGGCTGCCCAGAAGGCGAGCCTCCATTCTATATATCGTCAGAGCATTACCTCCACATCTCTAGCCCCACCCCCGGAAGAGAAGATCACCTTCTATAGGAAGGACATGCCGGATCACGAGGATCCTTTTTGCGATATGTTGGTCATCCATATCGCGGTCGAGAATTTTACTATATCCCGGATCCTCATCGATAATGGGAGCTCGATCAACGTCATCTTCAAGAAGGCATTCAACGTGATTAAGGTGGAGGCCGGGAGGGTACAAGCCTCGGATGGCCCTCTCTTCGGGTTCTCAAGAGAGAGGAAGGAGGTGGAAGAAGGAGTAGGACTCCATATTACCTGGGGGCCTGTCCAAAAACTGTAAGTTCACCATCGTAGACATGCACAACAGTTACAACTCTATCTTCGGACAACCCCTCATCGGTGCCTTCCGATGAGTGCCCTCATCTTTCCATCAGTGCTTGATGTTCAATGCTGAGGGCATCCAAGTCGGGTTTTGGGGAGACCCTAAGGTGGCAAGGGAGTGATATGTCATTGCTATGAATTCCATCTATTGGAAGGGAGGAGATGAGGATATGGATAGGAGGATGGTGGAGCTATCCAGGCAGGAGGACGAAGGAGATGTAGAGGAGATGGAAGTGGAGAAAGGGGTCTGCAACCACATGGAGGTGGCGGAAGGAGTTCTTGAGGAGCCGACTGAGGTGATGGCAATGTAGGATGCTGGGGAGGAGGAGGTCCCGGTCTCATGCGAGGGAGCCATTGGAGAGTGGGAAGAGAATTCCTTGCTAGAGATAAACGAGGAGGTGGTGGAGATGAAGGTTCTCACCCAAGGAGGCAGGGTGGAGAAGGTGCACATCAGCGGGGGCTGTGCCCAGAGGACCAGGGGAAGGATGCTAAAATGCATCCAGAAGAACGTGTACGTATTCAAATGGAGCGTGGAAGAAATGTCAGGGATTGATGTGAACGTTGCCTGCCACTGCCTAAACTGGATCCAGAAGCCCGCCCTATCCAATAAAAGAAGAGGTCCACAACATACAATTTAGTCGAGCCCATCAGGGAGGAGGTGGCAAAGCTTCTCAATGCCGGGTTTGTGTTTGAGATCCAATATCTCGGCTGGGTCTCCAATGTTGTAATGGTAAAAGAGGAGACGGCCGGTGGAGGATGTGTGTTGATTTTTATTTATTAAATAAATCATGTACTAAGGTTTATTATCCCTTGCCTCGGATCGATGCACTAGTTGTCTCAACCGTCAGTTTTTTTATGATGAGTTTCTTGGATGCTTTTTCAGGTTATCATTAAATCAGGATGCATCTGCCCGACATAAAAGATGTCTCCTTCATCACTGGGGATTGGTGATACTTGCTATAAAATGATGCCATTTGGCATAAAGAATACGGGGGAAACATATCAAAAGATGATGAATCAAGTCTTCTGAGAGCAAAATGGGATGAACTTGGAGGTATACGTAGATGATCTTATGGTCAAAGCTGGTAGGTGGATTCTCATCTCCGGGATCTGGAGGAGACCTTCAGTACCCTGCAGAAATACAAAATGTGGCTGAATCCCTTGAAGTGTGTCTTTGGGGCAAGCGGGGGTATGTTCCTAGGCCATCTCCTTACTTCTGCAGGTATGGAGCCCAACCTTGATAAGATGAGGGCGATCATTGAGTTAGGGTAACCTTAGGATGCCAAGGAGGTCCAGAGGACGACAGGAAATTTGGTTGAGCTGAGCAGGTTCCTCTCTCGGGCGGGAGAGAAGTTCTCCCCCTTCTTCTAAGCATTGAGGGTGGGGGGTCAGAAGTTCGAGTGGTCCAAGGAGTGCCAGGAGGCATTCCAAGCCCTAAAGAGGCAATTAACCCAGGATCTGCTCCTCCAAGGGCCCAAGGAAGGGGAGGACTTGTTCCAGTATCTTTGGGTGGCAGCCGAGGCCTTGAGCTCCATCTTGGTTTAGGAAGAAGCGAAGAAGCAATTGTCTATCTACTATGTGTGTAGGGTCTTGAGGAAGGCAGGACACCGATATCCGATGTTAGAGAAGCTAGCTTTTGCTCTGGTCATCTCGGTCTGGAGACTCTGACCCTATTTCCAAGCGCACTCCATATGGGTGGTGACTGACCACCCCCTCCACAACATCTTTGAGTGGGTGAGCACTCGGGGAGGTTTGCAAAGTGGTCGGTAGAGTTTGAGTGAGTTTGATATATCCTTCATTCCTCGCCTCTCGATAAGGCCCAGGCGATGGCTGACTTTCTTGTTTATTATGTGGTCGAGGTGGCGGAGGAGGAACTCACCTGCCCGGTCCCTTGTAAGATGATGGTGGATGGAGCTTTAGGAAGGCTTTCCTTGGGGGTGGGGTGACCTTGGAGAGCCCCCAAGGAACAAGGATCGAGCAAATGGTGGTAGTACATTTTCCCATCACCAATAATAAGCCGAGTACTAGGCAGTGATAACATGATTGTGCTTGGCCAGAGAGGTGGGAGTGCATGATGTAGAGGTCCTCACAAACTCTATGGTGGTGGCCTCCTAGATCAATGGGGAGTTCTAGGCAAGAGAGCCAACTCTCTAGTTGTACTTGGCAAAGGTAAAGGGGGTAATCGGCATGTTTCAGACATTATCCATGCAGCACATTCCAAGGGAAGAAAATGAGCAGGTGGACCAATTGGCCAAGCACAGACCCCGGGAGGGTGGCACTATCACCGACTTGTTCCACCCGTCCATTGAAGATGGGGAGCTGATGGAGGTAGACCAACACCCCTCGTGGATGGATCCTTTTGCAACTTTCCTATCCACATGGGAGTACACAGAGGGGATGGATAAGAAATGGTTCAAGCACAAGTCGGCATACTACCTCATGCGCAATGGGCAGCTGTATAGGAAGACCCTCTAGGGGATATTTGCACGTAGCATGGCTGAGAGGGAGATCCCGAGAATTTTGGAAGAGGTCCATTCTGTGGAGTGCGGGAGTCACTCTAGAAGTCTAACCCTTGTGGGGAGGATAGTTAGGCAAGGGTATTTCTTGCCAACCCTGGGCCATGATGCCGATGAGTTCACGAAGAAGTGCCACAAGTGTCAGTTGTTCTCCCCTCTCCAACATCTACCAGCTCAACGTCTTAGGATCATCACGGCACCTTGGCCCTTCATCATCTAGGGAATGGATCTCGTGGGTCCCTTCCCCATGCTAGTGGGCAGAGGAGGTACTTATTAGTCATGGTCGATTATTTTTCTAAGTGGTTGGAAGTGAAGGCGTTGGCCAAGGTGACCTCCCAAATAATAGGGAACTTTGTATGGGGGTAGATCATCTGCCGGAATGGACTACCCTAGGCCATTATCATGGACAATGGGCCATAATTTTCTAGCGTCGAGTTCATCAATTTCTGCAAGCAACTTATGATTGATTTCAGGTTCACATTGATCCACCATCCTAGGAGCAACGGGAAGGTGGAGGCGGCGAACAGGATCATCGTGAACCTCTTAAAGATGAAATTTGAGAACTTGAAGGGGAGCTGGGTAGAACAGCTTCCTTTAGTCCTCTAGGCCTCGAGGACCACCCCCAACACAGCCACAAGGGCGACCCCTTTCAAACTCTCTCATGGTTGTGAAGCAATACTTCCAATAGAATTCGAGGTCCGGACACCTCAGGTAGTTAAGGCAGATGGAGGATGTGAAGAGTGGCGAGATGAGAGCGACGATGAGCTACTGCTCTCCCAGGACATGGTTGAAGAGCTGCGCGACCTGTCTGTTATTCGACAGGAAGAGGTCAAACAAAGAATGGATAAGTATTTTGACAAGCACGTTCGAATCAAGCAATTCATAGAGGGGGACTTGGTCTTGAAAAAGGTGGATGCACCCAGAAGATCAGCTATCGTGGGGAAGCACAATCCCAACTAGGAAGGGTAATTCATTATACAGGAGGCATTGAGGTCAGGAGGGTATCGCCTCCAGGATGTGGAGGGCGAGTCACTAAGTCATACCTGGAGTGGTGATGACTTGAAGCGTTTCTATCGATGAAACATGTACGTACTTTCCTTTGCTAAATAATGAAATACTTTGATCTTTTAGCTTTTGTTGGTAATGGTGTTCGTGGCAGGCCAAGATTTCCTTAGACCCCGAACAGATCCCGCTGCCGGGCTCCCAACTAGCTAGCAGTGCTGGATGTCACTCGAGGAGTCTACCCAGGTCCCGATATGCTCTGCTGTCAGGCTTCCACCTAGCTTGTAGGTTCGGGATCCTCAGTGGATGTTGTTCTTGCTCTTGAGCCAAGTCCTTAGATGATCCACTAAAAGGCTTCAGTAAAGCTGGCAGGACCGGGATCCTCGGTGGAAATTGTTCTTGCTATGGAGCCAAGTCCCGAGATGCTCCACTATTAGGCTTCCACCTAGTTGGTAGGTCTGGGATCCTCGATGGACATTGTTCTTGCTCTAGAGGAAAGTCTGGTTGATGCTCAATTCCTACCGTCAGGCTCTCACCTAGTTGATTGGGCTGGTGGTAGCTCCCAGTGGTTGGCCAAAGTAAAGTCCGGTTGATGCTCAACACCCGCCGTCATGCTCTCACCTAGCTAATTGGGTAGGTGGTAATGCCTGGTGGTTGTCCAAAGGAAAGTCCGATTGATGCTCAACACCCTTCGTCTGGCTCTCACCTAGCTGATTAGGCCGGTGGTAGAGCCCGGTGGTTGGCCAAAGAAAAGTCTAATTGATGCTCAACTCCTGCCGTAAGGCTCTCACCTAGCTGATTAGGTCGGTGGTAGCGCATGGTGGTTTGGCAAAGGAAAGTCCTATTGATGCTCAACACACGTCGTTAGGCTCTAACCTAGCTGATTGGGCCAGTGATAGCGCCCGGAGATTCGCCAAAGGAAATTATGGTTGATTATCAACACCCGCCACCAGGCTCTCACCTAGCTGATTAGGTCAGTGGTAGCACTCGTTGGTTGGCCAAAGGAAAGCCTGGTTGATGCTCAATACCCACCGGCAGGCTCTCACCTAACTGATTAGGCCGGTGGACGTTGTGGTTGCTCTGGAGCTAAGTCCCAAGCTTCTCCCGCTGTCAGGCTTTCACCTAGCTTGTAGGGCAGGGGTCCTTGGTTGACATCATTCTTGCTCCGAAACTAAGTCGAGTTGCTCCCGCTGTCAGGCTTTCACCCAGCTAACAGGGCAATTGGGCACTTGGGAGACATTGCAAAGTACCTTGAAACCAAGTCCTGGGTTGCTCATGCCAATCAGGGAGGCTTCAAACCTAGAGGATTCTAGGATGAAATTGAAGAATTCAAGGAGATCTTGCCAAACAGGGATCTTGCCAGCCAGTAGAAGGCAGTCAAAGGTAAAACGCCGGGAAAAGGTCAAGGGCAGGGGAGTGTATAGGCGAATGCGAGTGCTCGAAGCCTGTTCTCGCAAATTGACCCATTCGCGGGTGAACCTATGCGGCGAGAACGACGAAAAGCCTTGGTTATGATCTTGTATTCGCGTGAACCGGCGAAGGGAGAACATCGCGAGAATTGTCATTGAGCGGTAAGTTCGAAATAAAAATCTATCAGCGCGTGTGAACCAATTGGGCGAGAACGATGCAAGATCTAGCCCTATACATCGAATTCTTAAATTCAATGATATACCAGGTTGGCGCAAAGAGAAGTTCGTATATGGCCTCGTGAGATATCATGATCACGAACTCTTAAGAGGAATCACGAGATGAATGCATTTTCACATAATAGAGCATTCGAAATCAAAGCACAGAAAAAAAAGAAATTCCATAACAAAACTTCGTCTTTCATATCATCAATGAACAATTACATGTCGCAAAGGGCAGAGTCCGAAAAAAGAGGACAATTACAAGGAAAAAGTGAGGACTTTAGGGTGACAATGTCGATCGCTTGCTCTAGACGGAGCATGGAGCACTGTCTTCAGGCTCAGGGATCGGAAGGAAGAGCTCTGGGAGTAAGATCTCGGTCGTAACCTTCTAGCCATTGCTATTCAATAATCCAACCACCCTCATCACCTGGAGCGAGTGCCTCGCCTCTACGATAGCATTCTCTTGCATCATCAGCTCGATCTTATGTGGCATGTAAAACATAGCCTTTTTACTTTCGCTTTAGGGATGAGGGATCAACAATTTGATCCATTGCTGATTTTTGGCCCTTATTCTCTGGTGCTCCACCTCGAGCTGGGCAATGCGCGCATCTTTCTGGTTCAGAGTCGCGACATCCTATAGAATAATCAAGAGTTGGCGTAAGAACAACATTCGGTAAATGAATGATAAGAAGGAAAGTCTTACCACTTCGACATCTCGCAAGGCGAGGTCCTTCTGGGAAGTGTCCAGATCCCGCTTTAGGTTTGTTACTTCCTTATTCAGCTTGGATCGCGCCTCGCTCACATCCGCCAGCTATCACGAGAGGCGGATGCCGCAGCGGGCTGACATATGAGCGAGTTCGATGGCACGGAATTGAGCTCGCGAGCTCTCATAAGCAAGTGACTTCATCAGTGCCTCGTCATAGTAAGCGGCGTTATCTCTCCCATATAGGTCGAATGCGAGAGCATAGGCCTTGCCTGAGACCATCTCGCCCTCTTGCTTGGAGGGGAGTATGGTGGAGATGGAAGCCCTGTTGGCTTCCTGGTCCTATACCAGCAAAGGCTCGCCGACATCATCCGACACCTTCTCTCCAAGGCCAAAGTTCCTGTGGTCCTTGGGCATGTGTCCCTTTTTTGCTGTCAAGGTATCGCCTATACAACCGGTATTCATCGAGGATTGGGTCCCACCGTAGCCAGTTCAGCAAAAGTCAAGGTCAACAAGTAAAGACAGAAGTAAAATTCAGCGCGCAAGACCATAAAAGGCATGGGCGAGTATGGCGAGCTCCCCTCGCATACTCGCCCGGTTGGCGACTAGGCGAGCTACTCGCCCAGCCCGTGTGAGTTCCTTTGGAAGTCCCCTAGTCGCTAGGAGGTGGGGTATAAATATGACCCCCCCCCTCCTTGGATTTGCCTATAAATAGGACCCCAGGGGTATGAGTAGGAGGACTGGAGATCCTCTGCTGGATACTCGCGAGTTCACCTTTTCAGATATTAGCTGAGTCTCTGGATTCCTTTTCCTTAAAAGACCAGGTCACGACCTTGCGACAAGGTCATCAGTTAGTCTCCCTCGTATCTAGTTCGGCCATTCTTGGTTGAGAAGGGGCTTCTCCTTTCGAGCATCCGAGTACGTGGTGGGTCCTTCCTGCCATAATATCTGGTGTCCTATTTCCTCAAGTTCTACATCCTAGTCCTCTTAGCCGTTTGGTCTTACCTTTGAACCGGTAACCTTAGGCTGCCTTGATCTAAATTCTGAGGTTGGGAATTTCCTATATTCAACACTTGGTGTGGTGAGCGTGGATCGCAGCCAAGGGGAAAGTTTGGTGGTTTAGTAAGATGGCCAATGATGGCGAGCATGGAGAGTTGGTCGGTAACTCGGCGGGAGTTCGTGATCTCGCGCGAGGTGGCGAGTTCGTGACAGTTTCTGCATTCGAGGAGTTTGCGAAGAAGATTGAGAAGACCATCCTCGTCGGGTTTTCTCATCGCCCCGACGTCACAGCAACCTCCCCCCATCGCGTGACGCCATTGGAGGAGGAAGCATCGCTGAGGTGAGCTGGGAAGGAACCCACTTGGGTGAGAGAAGAGAGACTGATGCAGTCACGACATCATCCGGTGGGCAGTCAAGGGGTCCGATTTCGGGATCCCATGTCGTCGTCGAGATACCGAGATACTTGCCAGTGGAACGAGTATGATACTCTAGCGAGGATGAAACTCGCCACCGCGAGGGATGGAGGAGCCCCTTCTATGACAACATCCTTGCCGCTCGCGTCCCTGAAGGGTTTAGAGAACCCATTCTCACCTACTATTCCTGCAGAGATGACCCGGTCAGGCATCTCTAGTGGATTGAAGACATCGTCTCCATCCGCAACATGTCTGACGTGTTCAAGTGTCAATTTTTCTCCAACACCCTCAAGGGAAATGCAAGAGACTGGTTTCACAAACTGCCAGCAGGTTCCATCTACTGTTTCTCCTACCTCCATCGAGGCCTCATGGACGAGGTTCGCGACATCAAAGAAGAGGAAGAAGGAGGCAATGACCCTCTTCAAAATCATCCAAGGGCAGTAGGAGATTCTTGGCCATTACATCGATCGTTTCTAGGAAGAGATCTTTGAGGTATAGGAGGTGGACAGCTTCACCCTGATGGTGGCCTTGAAGTTCGGGTTGAAAACAAGGTCTGTTCAGCATGGATATGGGATCCAACCCCCTGAAGTCCTTTAAGGAGATGATAGAGAGGGCAAATACCTTTGTCTGAGGAGAGGAGAAGAACAAAGATTTCTTGGCACGGCTGGACAGAGGTGATCCGATGGGAAGGGAGAGAACAGGACCTTCCGGGGTGAAGGCTAAGAGGATGCCAGAGAGGCAAGTCGAGAGGAGGAAGGGAGTGTCGAGGAAAGGAGAGGAGAGGGCAAGAGAGGAGCCAAGGAGGGTACAAGAGAGGAGGCAGGAGAGGCATCAGAGGTAGGAAGGGAGGAGGATCGCAGAGGCTCTAGAAAGGAGAGGTGAAGAGAGGCAATTCCAGTACCCCGAGAATCGCCCCCAGTGGAGACCACCAGTGAGACCACGTTTCCAACAGGAGAGAAGGGATGACAATCGGCAGAAGGAAGGTCGAAGAGTAGGAAGAAGTGAGACGATGGTTATTGCTCATCAAGGCAACAAGGGCCGCAGTCTGGAGCAGTGGGCTATGCGTTATGAAGTGAAGATCCCCCTTTACAATGACATCCATCGAGTAGAGGGTCATGGGACGTTGGATTGCCAGGAGTTCTGGGAAGTAAGGAGGAGACTAGAAGAAGGTGTTGTAGAGAGAGAGAAGTCGAGGCAGGAAACCCTGGTGGGGCAGGTAGCATTCCAAGCTCCGACAAGGAGGAGGAATGAGGACTGCACCAACCTAGGAGGTCGCGGAGAGGTGGTCCATGGACCAAGAGGTGGCCACGTCGGGGTGATCAATGGAGGAGCCGGGCTCGGAGTTTCCCGCAAGGGAAGTCTCCATCAAATCTACAAGAAGAGCATCGCCTCAACTTCGCAAAACCCACCGCAGCTGGATTAGATTACGTTCTCAGAGGAGGACATGCTAGGGAATGAAAACCCCTTCCATAATGCCCTGGTTATTCAAGTTGTCATCGAAGACATCACTGTCGACCGAATCCTCGCAGATAACGGGAGCTCGGTGAACGTCATCTTCAAGTGAACTTTCATAGGGCTTCTAGGTGGAAGCGTCCTGGGTTCATGCTGTATATGGACCCCTCTTTGGCTTCTTAGGAGAGATTAAAGAGGTGGAAGGGGCAGTAGAACTCCCGGTTACTCTCGGCGGGCTTTGATCTGATGTTTCTTTGTCATCATCGATGCGCCGAGTGGATACAATGCCATCTTCGAGCTGCCACTCATCAACTATTTCAAGGCCATTCCATCGTCTTATCACCAGTGCCTAAAGTACTGCCAAGGGGATTTCCAGATCAAGATTAGGGGAGATCTCAAGGCCTCTTGGGAGTGCTACCTGAATGTCGTTAGTACCATCAGCTGGATAGGGTATGCGGAGAGGTTGGAGGAGCTACTGGAGAAAGAGAAGGGGTTGTGTGCTGCCGAGGAGGTGGAAGAGGTGGAGGTAATCTCCAAAGGAGGGTAGCCTGGTCTGCTGAAGGTTGGAGGGTCCCTGCCACAGGAGGGGAAGATAGATATGGTCGCTTTCTTGCAGGACAATGTCGACATCTTCGCTTGGAGCGCCACCGAGATGTCAGTGGTTGACGCCAATGTGGCTTGTCATCGCCTAACCCTGGATCCCACAGCGGCTCCCGTTCGTCAAAATCAGAGGAAGAGCATTGTCGTGCTTGCTCGACCAATCAGGGAGGAAGTGGGGAAGCTACTGAAGGCGGTTTTTGTCTCAGAGATCCAATATCTAGGCTGGGTCTCCACAGTTGTAATGGTGAAGTAGCCCGTAGGAGGCTGGTGTCATTGTATCGATTTTTCTATGTTGAATAAAGCTTACCAGTAGGATTGTTATCCCTTCCCTCAAATCGATGCGCTGGTTGATTCCACCGTCCGGTTTCCTGTGATGAGTTTTCTTGATGCTTTTTCAGGGTATCACCAGATCCGGATGCATCCCCCCAACTACCGCGACGTCTCCTTCATCACCGGCGATGGATGCTATAGCTACAAGATGATTCCCTTCGGGCTTAAGAATGCGGGTGCAACTTATTAGAGAGTGATGGATCATATCTTCAAATATCAGAAGGGGTGGAACTTGGATGTCTATATGGACGATCACCTTGTATAAAGCAAAAGCGTCATGGAGCACATAGAGGATCTTGTGGAGACCTTCGCCACCCTGAGAAAGTATAAGATGCGACTCAACCCAGCCAAGTGCATCTTCGGTGTAGGAAGAGGGAAGTTCTTAGGTCACCTTCTCACTCCCAGGGGGTGGAACCTAATCCAGACAAGGTCAAAGCCATTATGGAAATGGCGTCCCCAAAAGACCCCAAAGATGTCCAAAGGTTGACAGGAAGGCTGGCGGGCCTTAGTCATTTTCTATCTAAGGTAGGAGAGAAGTGCTTTCCATTATTCAAGACCCTTTGGGGGAATCAGTAGTTTGAATGGACCGCGGAGTGCGATGAGGCCTTTGGGAAGCTTAAGCAATAGCTAACCCAAGACCCTCTCCTTCAAGGCTCGTAGGGAGATGAGGACCCCCTACTCTATCTGGGAGTAGGAGCGGAGGCGGTTAGCTCGGTGCTGGTCCGAGAAGAAGGCAAGAAGTAGCTCCCCATCTACTATGTGAGTAGAGTGCTGCGGCAGGCAGAAGCCAGATATCCTATCTTGGAGAAATTGGTATTTGCTCTGGTCGTTTCGGCTCGGAGGCTCCTTCACTATTTTTAGGCTCACTCCATCAGAGTCATCTACAATCACCCTCTGCGTAGTATCCTGGATGGATTGGAGCATTCTGGAAGGTTGGCAAAGTGGTCGGTAGAGCTAAGCGAGTTCAACATTTCTTACTCTCCGAGGGTAGCGATCAAGGCACATGAAGTAGCAGATTTCCTGGCTGACTTCTCGGCCGAGATGGAAGGAGGCAAAGGTTCTTCTTGTAACATCCCATATTACTCCTAGACCCCTTAACTTAAATTGGGTTAGGCATGGTGTGGAGGATAGGGAATTTATCTAGGTTTGACCCTAGGGAGTGGGTTGTAGCCATGTGGGGCCCACTAAGGGGGCCAAGGTCAAACTAGGTCAACCTAGCCTAAATAGGAACCCTAGCCATACCATAACCCCACCACATTGCCCTAACCCCTAAAGTAATCTACGTGGACCCTAGGGCATGTCACTAGGTCAATCCTTTGACCCTAGTTGACCAAAATCAACCTTAGCCCTAAGTTGGTCAAACCTATACCTTTAGGCCCAATTAGCCTAAGTAAGGCACCACATTGACCCAACCCAAGTTGGGTTGTTCCATTAGACTCATGACCATCAAGTGAGGTCAGCCTACTCACCATGTTGACCAAGTCAACTCCTAAAGTCAACAAGTCAACTATTTGACCTAAAGGAGGAAAATGAAGACCAAGCCATTTCCCTTGGGTTAGGCTCACCCAACCTGACCCAAGACAAGCCCAAGTGGTCAAAGTCCACCCCTACCCCTCTCGTTGTAGAGAGAGAACACATGCATGGGGGTATTTTTGAGAATTCACCTAAAGTAGGAGAGAGAAAGGGCAAGGATGGAAATGGTGGACACATTGCGTCCTTCCCTCAGCCCCAAAGCTTGATGGTCGGCCTCATATTGCTTATTAGATGGGGCTGGCTATAAATGGCCACATGGCAGCAAAGGGGTGAAGCATCCTATGCTCCAAACCGAGCTTACCTATGCCATATCTCCCCCTTATAGCCCATATCAGCCAAATCTGAGCCCACCAGCAGCTTCAGAACATCAAGAGGAATGGAGAATGTGTGCTGGAGCAGAGGAATTGGTGGAGAATCAAAGATTTTGGAAGTAGCCGCCGGAGCAAAGTCGGAAATGGCCACCCACTTCCACCCTCTCCGCCAAGCCGCTCTCTAGGTCCATGTTTCGCCCCACTTCTACCTGTACTAGTTTCTTAGATCCATTAGGAGAAGAATAAGGCTCAATTGAGCCCGATCAATGGTAAGAAATCCATGAATTTTCTATGAAAAATCAAATCGTCGGGATCGACGGAGGCGCCGCCTCTCGCCGCCTCACCGCCTGGAAAACTCGGCCACCACCTCCACGAAGGTGGTGGCAACGTTGGCCGACGGTGGCGCCGGCCCAGGTGGCCGGAAAAGCGAGACCAAAAGCTCCAGGATGGGTTCATCCCTGCCATTGGCTGGAGGTAGGAGATGATCCGATGCAATCAGTTTATACTTCAGGATTCGTGCTGAGTATATCATTATATTCTTATAGTTTTTAATAATTAATGAAATGAATTTGATTTTTCTGTCACACTGTAACAGTCCACTTGCATGTCAAAAATAGGGCTCTTAAAACCATTTCAAGTGGATGAAATGAACATGAAATATGTATCCCTTTGGGTTAACTTTAAAATGCCACCCTAAACTTGTAATTTTAACCAGTAGATTTTCCTGTAGGGCTATTTTTCAAGGACTGGTCCTAAGCTAGGGAAGAAATTAGAATGGATGCCCAAGACAAACCAAAGGTCCACATGACCCAAAATTTTGGGCATGAGCTTAACATGGGCATATCTAGCCCCTGCCAAAAATTGGTAATTTTTCGGAAAACGTTTCCTAAAGTTTTTATCAAAATACACAAAACTAAATAAATGAAAATTTTGGAGTGTTATGGCTCCAAATTGCCCCAAATTTTAGTGGCATGTCCTTGGGGACTAAAATTGTTCATGGTAAAAATTTCAGCACAATTCGACTATTTTAGGTTGAGTCAACTCATTTGCATGTGTTGGTTATATATAGGCTTGGGGTGCAATTAGCCAAATTTGAAATAATGTGTATTAAGCCTAGATGGCACATCCAAAAATCATGATATAGATTTCAGAGGGCTCAATAGGGTGAATTATGCCCCTCAATGCAATAATGGGATTTTTGGAAGCAAAAATCCCATTATTTGGAATTTTTAAAATAATTGAACATTGGGAAAATAAATTTGAAAATAGATTTATTGTTGAGATAAAAAATTTCCAAACTTTGTCAAGGTCATTATAATTACATATTCAATTCTTAAAAATTTTTAGGGCAACGTTTATGAACTTTGATAGGTGTTATATAGGAATTACATTTTTGCCCTTATTGCACATAAGTAGGAAATTGATGAAAATATTCATTACAAATTTTTGGAAAAAATTTTGGTGATGTACCTGAGTATGATTAACCTTGTATAATTTTTGCAGCATTTTTTGGAAGACTCAGTAATTTTTAAAACCTCATAGTGGCATTTTGGTAATATAATTAAAAATGAAATTTTGTATCCCTTGATCCATAGGAGTTTATGACACTCTGCCATTAGACTTAAATTAATGATATATATGCTATGCAATTTTTCTAGAATTTTGGATAATGTATTCCTTATACTTCATTTGGAAAATGGCAATTATATGAATTTTGTATTAATTAAGGAATAAATAGAATTAATCAAAGTAAAATTATGAATTTTGGTAGTTAGCAATATTTTACCAAGACACAACTCAGGAAAAAATTCCTTAGGTCAGTGGATTATAATTTGTAATACTTCATGTGTTAAAAGACCTAGGGAATTAAGTTAAATGATTTAATTAGAGGCTTTAATGACTTAAGAAAATTATGAAAATCAACATGCTCACTTCATTAGTCCATACCATCCTAGGATAAATATTTAGGGGCAGGAGGCCCAAGGAATTGAAAGTTCTATTTCGGGGTGGTATTAGGGCATGGGCTGCGCATAGTGAAAGTAGGTTATACTATAAAGGACCACTGGGGGATGGATCGACGGTTGAGCTAGAGATCACAAGTGGAGTATAACCCTGGTTGTTAGGGTTGTCTTAGTGATGAGAGTACAAGTACAAGCCTTGGATATCAACTAGGTGGAGGCCGGCGGAAGACCGCCGCCCTTCAATAACATCTTAAATCATTAGGATCGTCCAAGAGTAATAATGAGGAAAATGGGAATCATGGGTAGACATCCACTAAAGTAAATATCCTTGAGAAAGGGAGCTTTGGGCTTCAGCCCATCGTAGTTCCTAGTGCCCCCGAGAGCCCTTCACCAGGTATACCCTGGACAGTCCTGGGATTAATCTTAAGTCACTAAGTATAATAACCCGTAGACAAGAGTAGCCTAATAGGTTAGGAATCGTATCATCATTCTCACCCATACTGGGTTGGAGGGATTCATGATAATATTCTCGCCCGTGTAGGGTTTGAGGGATTTGTATTATATGCTCACCCGTGTAGGTTTGGAGGGATTCAGGACAAGTTGGTCCTGCGAGCTGAAGGCTCGAGATGAAATACTTGCATGTGCATAAAATTAGTGGCGGGTCATGCTGTAATGGGCCAATCTTCACATCGATGGAAGTACGGAGAACCAAGCGGGTGTGAGGGTTTGAGGAGCCAGTAGGTTGTTTGTACTGCAGTTTGGAGGACAATCCCTGAAAGCACACACCCAACCCAACAAGAATGACGGGTAGTCAGTAATTAGTACGCAAGACTCTAGAGTGCACCTATGATGTGTACAGAGGCGTATGGGAGGTCTAGGTTTGGTAGTGTGCATACCTGCATATGAGTGGAGACGCCCACTCCACTGCTACCGTAGCCACAACAGTGGTACCAGAGAGTGTTGGTAGCTCCGAAAAGCGGGAACTAAAGGTCTGTGATCACAAAGTCTTTGTGTGTGAGTTGTACCTGTCTGTTGCATAATTTGCATCATAACATTCATTCATATTAGGGCATACGCTTCATAGATCCTTATCTTATAAATTAGTATGGGCTCTTTTATATGATAAGTTAAAATTCCTTGAAACCTTAACTTATAAATTTGTATGGGCATTTTTATGAGTTAAGATACGATTTGTGATGATAGAATACTGGTAGTTTAGCTTTACTTTTCTGCTCTTATTTCAGTTCTTTATTCACTTGTACTATACTTTTACTTCACTTATTCCATGTTCTTAGAACTGCCAGAGTAGAACTATATACATACTTGATAGCTAGCTTCTTGTCACTTGCTTTCCTTTGCTACCCCTTGTTGTCCTTCGCTTCGTCCTCCGGCTCGGTGCCTAGGAGTTGCGGGGCGAGGTGCGCATGAAACGACTTAGTTTTTTTTACTAATGGTCGGTGACCATATCATTTTAGGAGCTCGAGGAGATGGACCAGCATGTTGATGAGGCATGACATGAGGAGCAGGTACTGGCGCCACCTACTACTACTGGAGCACGACCTCAGGTGGGATGAGATTAGTTGATTAGCTTCCGCATTTGTTTTGAGAGAGAGAGATTGATGATATTTATGTAACGGGCATAAGACCTTATCTCTTTTATGTTGTACTCATTGTAGGACTGAGATTTTTTTTTCATATTTATATATATATGCTCTCTGATTTGTGGACTAGTAGCTATTTTTACACTACTTTATATACTTCTATTTCTCAATTGGCCGAATGGTTTTATGATCGTACTAGCCGGAAGGGTCTGTGTCTTGCGGTGTCGACTAACCCGTGAGTTAGTGTCACCGTAAGACGGTGGTTCTAGGCATGAGATCCGGGTTAACTCCCCGGAAGGGGGAGTCGGATCTTACACTTCTAACCCAGTCTCATGGAAGATGTTCGTGGACGGGTCTTCAGGCAGGTATTCCATGGGAGCTAGAGTTGTGCTGGTAAGCCCCCAGTGAACCCGGATCGAGCATGCAGTCGAGATCCTCTTCCCCGTTACAAATAATCAGGCGGAGTATGAAGCTATGGTAGCTGGCTTGTGTCTCGCCAAAGAGTTAACAATTCAAGATATCAAGGCCTTCACCGATTCGATGGTAGTCGCGTCCCAGATCAGAGGTGAGTTTGAAGTAAAATACCCAATCTTGCAGAGATACTTAGTGAAAGTTAAATGTCTGATCGGCAGGTTTCAATCTTTCTTCGTCGAGCACGTACCTCGAGAGAAGAATTCAGAAGCTGACTACCTCGCTAAGTACGGTCCCCGGGATGGGGGAACCGTGACCGAGTTGTTCCGACCATCTATCTAGGAAGGGGAAATGATGGAGATCGAGCAAAGAACCTCATGGAAGGATCCATTCATCACGTTCTTAACAATGGGACAGCTGCCTGCCGACGATAATGAACAGAGGAAGTTCTGCTACAAAGCTGCCAACTACTTACTATAGGAAGGAGAGCTCTACTTCAAGACTATCTCAGGCCCCTTGGCCAGATGTTTATCAGAGATTGAAATCCTTCGCATCCTCAAAGAGATCCATTCAGGAGAGTGCGACAGCCACTCGGGAACGCGTACGTTGGAATAGATAATTCTAAAGCACAGATACTTTTGTCCAATAATTCGGAAGGATGCAGAAGCTTTTTCTAGGAAATGCCCCCAATGTTATCTCTTCGCACCCCTCCAGCTATAGCCAGCACAACATCTTCACTCGATCACTGCTCCATGGACCTTCGCCATCTAGGGAATGGACTTGATCGACCCTTTCCTCCGGCAAGCGGGCAAAGGAAATACATCCTTGTCATGATTGACTACTTCTCCAAGTGGATCGAGGAAAAAGCTTTGGCCAAGACCACTTCTCAGATTGTGAAGAACTTTATCTGGGGAGAGATCACATGTAGGTTCCGGATTCCATTCACCATCATCACCGACAACGGTCTACAGTTCGCCAGCTTGGAATTGGGGGATTTCTGTAAACAGCTAGGGACGGATCTCTGATTCGCCTCTGTGCATCATCCTCGAAGCAATGGATAGGTAGAAGCTGCCAACAAGCTTATCATCAACTTGCTAAAGAAGAAAGTCACCAACTTAAAAGGCAATTTGGCAGAACAGCTCCCCTCAGTCTTCTAGGCTATGAGGATAACTCCAAACTCGGCCACAGGGGAAACTCCCTTCAAGTTATCCCATGGGTCTGAGGCACTCATCCCAGTGGAGTTTGATTTTCGGAGAACGAGAATCATAGCCGCAAGATAGGGCAGCAAAGAGTGGCGCTTGGAGAATGAAGAGGTTCAGAGACTATCACTGGACTACATTAAAGAACTTCGCGACTTTGCCTCCATCCGCCAAGAGGAAATTAAAAGGTGCATGGAAAAGCACTTTGACAAGAACGTTCGCCTCAAGAATTACTATGCAGGAGATCTGGTCATTGAGAAAGTGGATGTCGCCGGAAGGGGAGCAATTGTTGACAAGATATATACAAGCTGGGAAGGTCCCTTCATCGTCTAGAAAGCCCTAGACACTGGAGGCTACTACCTGTAAGTTCAAGTGGGGGAACAGCTGGGAGGTACCTGGAGCGGGATGACTTGAAAACATTTTATCCCTAGCGGCAACTTATGTACTCTTTATAATCATGTTGATATGAATATATAATTGCAAAAATCTTGTTTCTCTCTGCGTGTTAATTTATCTCAAGGATTGTGAAGGCTTCAAGGTCCATCCCCGCAATCGACTCCGAAGACCATCATGTACATATGATAGGACGATGCCTCGGGACCTAAGCGCTCTCGTAAGACCGAGCATCTGCATTGATGGCCGAGATTAGCTCCCCCCTTGTATGTCAGCCTATGGCTCCCCAATTGCATCTCTCCTACGACTAGAGGAACTATCTAGAATGGGCCTAGATGCTAACCTCCTTGACTCGATAGAGGTTCGATCTCACCAAGCAATCACTGATCTTCCCTCTATTGTCAAAGTAGGATAACCTTCCGGAGAAGGGGAAAGAACAAGCCCAAGGGAAGATGTTGGCGTCGAGTGCGTCCTGAAGGACCCTCGGAGGAACATTCCCCTTCGCCTGTGCACTGGCACTTGCCGCCAGGTGGCATGGCCAAAAGAGATCTACACTATTGGATCGGGATACGAGGCTTCAACCTATTCCTCCTAAATAGCCCAGTATGGATGATAGGATGATGCCTCGGGGCCTAAGCGCTCTTGTAAGACAGAGCCTCTGCCTTGAGGGCCGAGATCAGCTCCCTCCTTGCATGTCGTCCTATGTCTCCCCAATTGCATATCTCCTCTGACTGGATGAATTTATAGGAACAGGTATAGACGCCAACTTCTTGATTTGGCAGTATCAAGATCATCTCTTGTGAAGGTTTCAGTCATTTGCAAAACGTCAGTATAACTAACTCATCTATCATCTCTCAAGTAACAGGATAAAACGACCTCTCTAATAATGATTAAAGTCCTCGAGTGGTAGAGTTATCATAAGTATGAGTCCCTGCATGAGCTCCTCTCCTACACATCGGCTAACGCCCTCCTCGAGAAAGACCAAGTTCCTCGCTGGAGCGTTGTCTAGTCCTTAAACTCTATACGAGCTCCTCTCTTGCAGATCGCCTACTTGCCTCCCCGAGTCGACTCACACCACACCAGCTGAGCAAGGCTCCTGAGAGCTGTCGAATCCAACAATGTTTAAAGTCCTCAGGTGGTAGAGTTATCATAAGTCTGATTCCCTGTACGAGCCCCTCTCCTGCACATCGGCTAAAGACCTCGAGAAAGACCAAGTTCCTTGCTGGAGCGATGTCGTAGTTTGTAAACTTTGTACGAGCTCCTCTCCTGCAGACCGACTACTTGCCTCCCCGAGAAGACTAACACCACTCCAGTTGAGCAAGGCTCCTGAGAGCTGTCGACTCCAACAATGATTAAAGGCCTCGAGTGGCAGAGTTATCATAAGTTCGAGTCCCTTGATGAGCTCCTCTCCTGCAAATCGGCCAACGACCTCCTCGATTGAGACTAGGTTCCTCGTTAGAATAATACCATAGTTTGTCAACTCTGTACGAGCTCCCTCCCTGCAGAACGACTACTTGCCTCGCGAACCAAACTCCACCCCTAGTAGAGCTTGGCTCCTACTGGGTGTCGACTACTCACCAACAGCCGTGCTTGGCTCCTGATAAGGCAGGCGCGAGTATGCCTTGGCAAGCATGCGAGAACGACTATGGAGAGCATGAGAGCACGATCATGGAGAGTATACAAACAGGCAGTCAAGCGAACACCTTTGTACGAGTAGTTGGAGCGAGCGTGACCGCACGAGTAGCGACTGTGCGACTATTACCAACATCAATGCATGGGTAAGCGTCACAAGAACTCATCCTCTCTGAGCCTATGAGCCTAGCAAGCGATATCAACCAACTTGCTAGAAAGGAAGGGCAAAGAATGAAATAACTTGTATAAATATGTCAAAATATTACAACTTACAAAAGTTTCAAAAAATCTATTACATCCGAGCGTGGCAAAGATCGGCGAGCAATTAGGGCTCATTATCACCAGTATCTGGCCGATATTCGTCATCTTCGATATCGGCAACATCTTCTTCCTCTCCGCTGCCGCTGTCTCTACCACTGCTGCTGGAACTGCTAGAGCCTGATGATGAGGATGGGATGCGATCGGGAGAGATAGGCACCTCGGCGAGCAGCCCTGGGATAAGCTCATCGATGGTGAGCTGCTTCTCCCCCTCGACGAGCTGATCGTTGATCCTCAACCTAGCGAGCATGATATTCCCTGCAGCCCGCGCTATCTCGCGGCGGACGTACGACATATCTTCCCAAAGAGCGTGGGACCACTTGATGGCCCATTGTGGATCGTCTTCTGACCGCGGCGCCTCTAACAAAGGAGCGGAAGAGCTCGCGCGTCCTTCAGCTGCGACCAACCGAGTTTCCATCTCGGCGGTGTGAACCTGGGCATCCTCCAGCTCCGCTTGAGAAGTGGCGAGCTTCTCCTTTCATTCAGACATCTTCTTCGCGGCCTTAATCTCGGCGGTCTGTGAGATACCAACTGTCAGCAAACAAATTCTAAGTCGAAAATCATCAATGTCGCATAGGGGAAGCGACTCACCTCATAATCCTTCCAACGAACCGATTGCATGTTGAGATATATGGCCTTCTTGGAGACGACCTTCAAGGCCTCTGTTGTATCCAACTGGTTCCTTGCTATGTAGTGTCCTAGTTTGGCAGATCGCGCGAGCGAGCATGCGAATTGTTGGGCGAGATTTATCGGACCGAGCTCCAGTATTGACTCAGCATCTACCTGACATACAAAGCGTGGAGAACAGCAAAGGCCTCACCCTTGTCCTCCTAGTCCTCCGACCAAGTCACCAGCGGGCGATCATAAACATCCACCACCCCTCCCCCAAGGTTATAGTTTGGGTGAAATCGGGGTGCTCGAGCTTCCGACGATGACTCCTGGTCATCAGAGTGAGGCTACGACACTTTCTCCCTCCTACTCACAGGCCCCAGCGACTTGACCTTCGCCTTCCCCTTGGCGAGTTTTTTCTTATCCCCAACATCAAGCGGGGGGGGGGGGGGGCTTCTGTGAGAGACGTGGTGATTTCCTTTGCCGCAGGTAGAAGCTTTTCCGGATGCTCGTTGGCCACTGTAAAGATCGAGCGACATGATTAGTGTCGAGCACCAATAAACAGGCGTGTGCAGGAGAGTATACATAATTCTCGCTCAAGTATTACCCTCGTGCGGATGGATCTCCTCGAGCGTGTTGACGTTAAGCCGCCAGTAGATGACATCAAACCAGCGACCTTGGAAGTACTCGAATAGTTGCTCGCGGACACCTTCCAAGATCGGCGGGAGGAAGGTGACATCAGCGGGTCGGTGAGGCCTTCCCAGGAGGCCAGCAAAGTTGCCATAAATGACGAGCGGCTGCTCGAACTAGTGGGGGACGTTATTCGCTATCCCCACCAAAGTATAGACGTGACTGCAAAAATAAACAACTCCCTCGGCAGTCGCAGCAAAGGCGAATATCTTGCGAAAAACAGAAAAGTCAAAGGCGACCCTCTTTTCCCACAGATAGCAAAGGAACCCCATGATGATCTCCACTCCATTGGGGTTGATTTGCATGGGGACGATCCCAAAGTATCAGAGGATCTCACAATATTTGTGCAAGAATGGAAGTCGCAGGCCGACGTAGAAATTGCAAAGCGGCAAGACCATCGCGCCCTCAATATATGTATTGAGTTGCTTGTTGCGAGTAGGGAGCCTCGTCGAGTATCCATCCGGCAGAAGTCGCTCCCTAAATGTGTCCAAATCTCGCTCTGAGGTTATTGATTTCTTGAAGGCCGCGTCGGCAAAATTTGTGGCATGGGCTTATCGACGAGCATTGGCATCGTCCCCAACCATTTTGGCAAGCTAGCGAAAAGACGAAAGAAGGGAGGCAAAAAGAAGAAAGAAGATAGGCGAGAAGGAGAAGAAGACAAGAAGACATGAGCAGAGAGGTTACTCGCGAGGTGGGTTGAGAAAATTGCAGCAACGTACTTATGTCCCACCTACCCCCTCTATTTATAGGCGAAGGCAAAGGGGAGGGGGTATATGTCTGCCTCGGCGAGTATCAGTCCAAGTGGCGGTTAAGGCGAGAAAACAGATAGCCGACGTCAACCCTATCTCGCACGACAAAGCAGAGGATGACGCAACATTTGTCAGAACCTGCATAGTAAATTCGGCACACTGCAGAATAAACAAGAAGCAAAATGACGGGGAAATTGGAGGCAAGATGAAAACTCGCTTATTACTGATAATACGTTTTGTAGCCTAAACTATTATCGTATTTTCTAGTTTATAATTTACAAATCAAGTCTTATTAGTTTATTTTTTATCGTTTTTATGAAAATATTATTGCCATGAACATTTTCTTGTCTTTTTGCAAGTTTC
Source organism: Platanthera zijinensis (assembly GCA_039513925.1). Taxonomy (NCBI): domain Eukaryota; kingdom Viridiplantae; phylum Streptophyta; class Magnoliopsida; order Asparagales; family Orchidaceae; genus Platanthera; species Platanthera zijinensis. Next base: position 18,384,043 of record CM077091.1, read on the forward strand.
CAAAAGTTTGGCCAAAATGCACCTGTCACGCCCCCTGTCACACCCTCCATGGGCGTGACATAGGGTGTGTCACCCAATCCCGAGGAAGCCTGATGACAGAGACAGAGTAACCAAAAAACGACTATCACGCCCCCTTGACACGCCCTCCCCGGGCGTGTCCTCGGGGGTGACACGGGGCGTGTCGCCCTCTACCCGAAGCCTGCCACCGCATTAAATGCTATTTCGCCTCAGCTTGCCAACAGTACTGTCACGCCCGACGTCAAAGGCGTGGCACAGGGCGTGACCCCCCTTTTTTGATGACTGGTGGATTTCCGACCAATGATTTCGACGCGACGTGCGTGTCACGCCCAACCTACACGGGCATGACCCAGGGCGTGTCCATCGACGTACAGAAGCAATTATCCTTACCGCCAGAATCTAGAGCCTGAGGTCAACCCCATAATTATGCTCCCTTCTATCCTCCTGCTCCTTTTGTAGCTACAACTTATACTCCCTTTTTTCCTATAAATTCAGACCGCCCCCTTCCATTTCAGAAAGTTTGGGTTGAGAGGGGATGTGCTGCCCTTTTGTTTCTTGGTCTTTTTCATATTCTTCCCTCGCTCTCTTCCATATTTTGTAATTTTTCTAATCCTAGCTTAGTTCTTCATTATTTTAGCTTTTGTAATAGCTCTTGTAATTGCTTTTAGCTTAATGTTATGCTAGCCTAGTTTTCATTTTCATGCAAGTATAGCTCTTTCATTTTCATGCAAGTGTATCTCTCTTCTAGTATTAATAAAAGTGCTCTTTTCTTACTTGTGTTCTTATTATGCTTTACTACTCACCCCCCTCCTCCACTCCATTATGATTAACTAATCCTCCTTGTACTCGATCTTGATGATCCGAGGTTCGAGTGATTAAGTTATGATGCTTTAATTCTACCTTTTCTTTTTAGGGTTTTAGACCTTGAATTACTCTTGAATTATCTTGGGTTGGAGATATATCATCGATATATATTCTCCACAATTGCTTTCATTCTTGGCTAGCCGAGAGACCGATAGTTTGAAGTAAGCGCTCAAGAGTAAAGGGAGTTGTACGCACCCCTCGCGAGAGGCAGACGTCCAAATCTCTCGGATTGGAGTAAAATCTAATAGTGGGGTTCACTGCGTAAAGCGAGCTTTAGGCCTCCGATTTAGACGAGAGTCGGTCGGACCTTCCTAAACTCAGTTGGGCATGACTTCGAGAGAAGCGTATTCAAGCTTTAGGAACCTCCACGGTTAAGGATCTTTACCCTATTAAGTTTAGGTTTTATCGCATTTCTTAGTCGACTTTAGCCGAGGTGATTCTTGATCGAGTGCATTTCCATTTCATATTTTCAACCCTTCGTTTTAATCGCTTTTAATAGCTCTTTAATAAACTGCAGTAGCTCTCTTTATAACATAGTTTTATTTCCTTAATTGCAATTTGTTTCTCAAACCCTCGTTTTTCCATCGATAAAATAATAGCCTTCTTGTGAGTAAGTGTACTCAACAGTTCCCGGATTTCAATACGACACTTGTGTCCCCTAGCTACATTTCGATAGGTATACTTGCCTCATTGGATTGGTAGTTCATTTTCTTTTATTTTCTTCGAAGATTAGCAACCACCAAGTTTTTGGCGCCGTTGCCTGGGAACAACTTTCGTTTATATATTGAAAACACGAACCTATTAATTTTATCTCTTCTCTTTCTCATCCTCTTTCTTGAAAATTAAAAAATATTATTACCGCTCTTAATAGTAACCCACTTCACAATTTTTTTACGCAACCTAATTCTCTCAAAAAGGGCAAAGCAGCTTTAAGTGCCACTATCTTGTCTAGTACCTTGCGAACCCTTCATCGGGTAGTCCTTGGGAAGTTCGGGAGTTAATATATCAAAAAAAATCTAGCTTTTCTTTCTAGTTTATTTTATTTCTCTTTCTTCTCTTCTCTTCTTTTAGTTCATGACACGCGGGAGTCCGTCGAATATTTTAGACTTGGACAACGAAATTGAGCGTACTCTTCGGAGAAGATCGTGATTTCAAGTTCCTACTATCCAAGTGCGGTTAAGGACTCCGAGTCATTCTCTACTCTAAGAATGGAAGAACCCAACGTAGATAAAGCCTTGCAAAGTACTGCATCCTATTATACATGACCAAATCTCGAGGGAACAGAATCAAGCATAGTCCGTCCTGCTATAGAAAATAATAACTTCGAATTAAAGCCTAGCATAATTCAAATGGTGCAGCAGTATGTGCAATTTGACGAACTTCAAGATGAAGATCTGAAAGCACATATAGCAAGCTTTCTTGAAATTTATGACACCTTTAAGATAAATGGTGTCTCAAATGATGCAATCAGGATAAGACTCTACCCCTTCTCTCTAAGAACTAAAGCTAAGCAGTGGTTGAACACTCTACCTAAGAATAGCATAACCACCTGGAATGAATTAACCGAAAATTTTTTGACAAAGTATTTTTCGCTAGCTAAAACTTCAAAACTTCGGAACGACATCTCTGCCTTTGGAAATATAGACTCTGAAACCTTATATGAAACTTGGGAAAAATTTAAAGAACTATTAAGATGATTCCCACATCACGCACTACCTGTATGGTTACAAGTGCAGACGTTCTATAACGGGCTAAATCAAAGCACAAAGCAAATGATAGACGCAGCTTCTGGCAGAACTTTAAATCATAAGACCCCGAAAGTAGCTCTTGAGATTTTTGAGGACATGTCCATGAACACTTATTAGTGGAATATTCCTAGGTCCCACCCGAACAAGCCTGCAGGTATCTTTGAAGTGTACAATGTCTTCCAGCTAGCTCTGCAAGTAGAAATCCTAAGCAAAAAGATAACGGAGATGACTGCTGCTTCCGCCCCTCAGGTATGGGAATCTACAACTCCTTCCCCCGAACATTTAGATTTTGTTAACAATATGCCTAAAAACGCTTTTCATAATTTTTCTGCTACGAATTTTCCTGCGCCTGGTTTTAATTTTCCAAATAGTTATAATCCTGCCTTAAGAAATCATCCAAATTTTTCGTGGAGTAATCCATCGAATGCTATGCGCCCACCACCGCAAAATGATTTTTCTGCACCACCACCACCTCCTCTTTAAAATTTTACAAAACCTCCAAGTTTAGAAGAAATGTTTACAAAATATATGAATGTGAATGACGCTATGATAAGAACCCTAACCGGGTCCATAAAAAGTCTAGAAAATCAAGTAGGACAGCTCGCTAAAATTATTTCTGAGCGACCCGCAGAGTCTCTTCCTTCTAATACCGAGCCCAACCCGAGAGAGCAAGCAAAAGATATAACTCTACGGAGTGGGAAGCAAGTTCCCTGTATGGTTAGTGAAGAGCCCGAGGCAAGCTCCTCCCCCGGTTTTAAAAGTCAAAGCTCTGCTCCTATTTTTAAAAATCAAAGCTCCGCTCCCATTTTAAAAATTCCACCCTCTGCTGAAGAAGAAGTTATCACCCCTCTCTCTGCATTAGAAAAAGATCTCACTCCACCACCCATTTTTAAAATAATCCAACCCCTCCTTACCCTTCCGAACTTAATAAACAACGTCAGGATGATCAATACTCCCATTTCTTAGAAATATTAAAGCAAATCCACATAAATCTGCCTTTCCACGAAGCGATTTCCAAAATGTCGAAGTACGCCAAGTACCTTATGGACCTCCTGGCCAATAAGAAGAAGTTAGAGAACCTCTCGTATGTCACGTTAAACACTGAGTGCTCTACGGTTTTGACAAACAGCTTACCAAAGAAAATCAGTAACCCGGGTAGTTTTTCTATTCCGTGTGTCTTTGGTCATCTTTTTGTCAAGCACGCATTAGCCGACTTAGGTGCGAGTATTAACCTGATGCCCCTCTTATTGTTTAAGAAGTTAGGAATTGGTAGCCTCAACCCCACACGCATGAGTATTCAGCTCGCCGACAGATCCGTCAAGTACCCGTTAGGAGTAGTGGAGGATGTCTTAGTAAAAGTCGACAAGTTCATCTTCTCGATGTACTTTGTCATTTTGGACATCGAAGAAGACGTCGAGGTTCCCCTGATCCTTGGCTGACCATTCCTTGCCACCTCCCGAGCTATCATTGATGTAAGCAATTATAAGCTCTTCCTTCGAGTAGGCGACGATGAAGTCACTTTCTCTATCACCCCCTCGATGAAGAACACCTTAGCAAATGACGACTCCTGTTTCTTCTTAGAATCCTTAAGTGAATAATCCTCCTCTCACCTCTCCAAATTTGAAAAGGAATTTTCTGATTTTTTGTTCCTCCTCTTCTCTTTCAACTGAATCGCTACAACTAAGTGAATAAAGTGTAGAATCCTCTTATCTTCTATGTGATTTTGAAAAAGAATTTTTGATTTTTGTTCCTCTTCTACTTTTCCAACTGAATCATTGTAAAAAGTCGCCTTGTCCACCAGCTCGACCCTTTTTAATTTTCCATATAAAAAAGTCTATGAAGATATTGTTTTTGAAAAAGAAAGAATTTCTAAATTCTCTTATGAAGAACCCCTACCCTAGAACATAAAGAACTTCCTGAACATCTCAAGTACGCCTTCTTAGAAAAGAACTCCAAGCTGCCAGTTATAGTTTCGGCCTACCTCACGGATGTCCAAAATGAAAAACACCTTTTAGTTTTACGTAAACATCGCCGAGCTATTGCTTGGCAGATATCTGATATCAAGGTCATAAGCCCATCTTTCTGCACTCATAAAATTTTAATGGAAGATAATTCGTATAACTCCATTCAACCTCAGCACCATATAAACCCGAACATGAAAGAAGTATTTAAGGGCAAGGTTATGAAATTATTAGACGCGGAAATTATCTACCCTATATCAGATAGTAAGTGGGTTAGTCCTATTCATGTAGTACCAAAGAAGGGAGGGATAACGGTAGTTAGTAATGAAAATAACAAATTAATCTTGACATAAACGGTGACTGGTTGGCGTATGTGTATAGATTATAGGAAGCTGAATGACGCCACCCGCAAGGACCACTTTCCTTTGTCGTTTATCAACCTGATTTTAGAATGATTATACGGCCATAGCTTTTATTCTTTTCTCGATGGCCACTCGGGGTATTTTCAAATCCCTATCTCTCCCGAGGACCAAGAGAAAACTACGTTTACTTGTCCCTTTGTCACCTTCGCCTATCGAAGAATGTTGTTTGGATTGTGCAATGCGCTAGTGACATTCCAACAATGTATGCTCGCTATCTTTGACAAGTACGTAGAAAGCATTATGGAGGTATTTATGGACGATTTCTCTGTGTTCGACGATTCCTATGATTGATGTTTAGAAAACCTCGAAAAAGTCTTAGAACGATGCGAAGAAACTAATTTTGCCCTAAATTGGGAAAATTTCCATTTTATGGTGAGGGAAGGGTTAGCCTTGGGTCATAAAATTTCAGTGAGGGGTATTGAGGTAGATATTGCGAAGATAGAAGTTATCTATAAGCTTCCGCAGCCTATGAATATAAAAGCTATAAGAAGTTTCTTAGGTCATGTTAGTTTCTATAGCCGCTTCATAAAGGACTTCTCTAAGATCACCAAGCCCCTTACCCATCTTCTAAAAAAAGATGCCCCATTCATTTTTGATGACTCTTGTCTTTCAGCCTTAGAATTACTAAAAGAAAAGTTAATTAACGCAACGATTATGATAGCTCCGGTATGGGATCTTCCATTTGAGATAATGTGCGATGCGAGTAGTTTTGCGATGGGATCCGTATTAGGTAAACACATATCTAAAAACTTCCACCCCATCTATTACGCTAGTAAAATGCTCACATCTGCACAGGAAAATTACACCACGACCGAGAAGGAGCTCCTAGCTGTAGTATTAGCTTTCGATAAATTCCATCCTTATATTACACTTTCAAAATTTTTTTTTTACGAACCACTCGACCCTCAAATATCTTCTTGCCAAAATAGATGTCAAGTTGCGCTTGATTCGCTGGGTCTTACTCCTCCAGGAGTTTGACTTAGAGATACGTGATAAGCGAGGAGCCAAGAACTTGGCCGCCGACCATCTCTCTAGATTAGACAATCCCTTTATAAGAAAATTAAATGAAAAATCTTTTAATGATTATTTTCCTGATGAGAAGCTGCTTTCAATTAACACATCTACTTCTCTTTGGTTCATACACAGCCAACTATTTAGTGGCCCCGGTGCTCCCAAAAGAGTTCTCCTCTCAGCAAAAGAAGAAATTCTTTTCTGAGCTGAAGAACTATTTTTGGGAAGATCCGCATCTTTTCAGAGTCTGTGCGGATCAAGTGATGAGGATATGTGTTTCTTATGAAGAAGGTTTAGATATTTTAAAACACTTACATGAAGGTCTGACAGGTGGGAACTATCAAGCTGCTCGCACAGCTCAAAAGGTGCTTTGCCCATGTTTTTACTTGCCTAGCCAGTTTAAAGACGCGCAAGCCTTTATGAGTAGGTGTGATAGTTGTCAACGGTCGGGCAACATTTCAAATAAAAATGAAATACAGCAAAATTATTTCCTTGAGTGCAAAATTTTCGACCTATGGGAATCAATTTTGTTGGCCCCCTTCCTTCTAGCTTCAGAAATAAGTATATTTTAGTTGTCGTTGATTATGTTTCTCGATGGGCTGAAGCCTAAGCTCTTCCTACGAATGAATCCCGAGTTGTAGTCACATTTTTAAATAAATTGTTTTCTAGATTTGGTACGCTGCGCGCCATCGTTTGCAATAGGGGTTCCCATTTCTGTAACGCACAATTCTCAAAAATCCTTACCAAATACGGCGTTACACATAAGGTTTCAACTGCCTACCACCCCCAAACTAATGGATAAGTCGAAGTAGTAAATAGAGAAATAAAAAGAATTTTGAAAAGACTGTTTCAAATTCTAGGAAAGACTAGTCAGCCAAATTAGACGATGCTCTATGTGCCTACCAAACAACATACAAAATCGCCCTTGGATGTATGCTGTATTTGTTGGTCTATGGAAAATCGTGTCTTTTACCCGTAGAACTCGAACACCGTGCTTTTTGGGCCTTACGATTTTTAAACTTCGATCCCCACTATGTCGGTGACCTTAAAAAATTTCAACTTAATGAACTCGATAAGTGGAACTCTTACACTTACAAAAATAACAAACATTATAAAGAGCGGACGATGCGTTTGCATGATAAGCACTTAAGGAATCCAAAAACTTTTATGCCGGGCGACCAAGTTCTTTTATATAATTCTCGATTGCGTTTATTTCCTGAAAAATCAAAATCTTGTTGGTCTGGGCCCTTTTCTATTTTAGAAGTATTTCCGTATGGTACTATTTTGATTTCTCACCCTGAAAAGGGTAATTTCAAAGTGAATGGTCAGCATCTTAAACTTTATTTCTCTGGTGATGATGATGTCAGTCCAAACATTATTAAGTATCTACTGCACGAACTCTAACTTCGAACTTTTATTTTATTTTTTTAAAAAAACCTTTAATTATTATTCTGGACACAATATTTTTGGACAATATTATTTTGATGCGTCAAGCTAAAACGATGCTTTAAACAAAGGGCGCTCTTGGGAGGCAACCCAAGTTATCTTTTTCTATTTTCTTTATTTTATATTTTTTGCCCTGGACGACTCCGACAAGTTGAAGCTTCAACGATCTCCTGCTCCAATGTTGCTGAATCCATCATGAAGTCCAAAGAAGATAATTGGGGGAGCGACATCACTCAGCTTTTGCAACAAATAAATCCGGCGAAGTACCTATTTTTAAATTCTGTCTTTCAATTCTGTACTTTAATTTTCTCTACTTCTCCAATCCCCTTGTTTTTCCATTGAGGACAATGTCCATTTTAAGCTTGGGGGAGGACTTCCTTCTTTTTGCTTAGTGTAAATATTTTTTCTTTTTTTGTATATTTTTTTCAAAAAACCAAAAAAAATAAATAAATTAATATCTTAAAATTCCAAAAAAAAAGAAAATATTTCCAAAATCCAAAAAAGAGAATATTTCAAAAATTAAAAACAATATTATTTGCTTTTTGTTCTTACTATAATAATTTAGACATTTTTGTATCTCAATAGTACCCCTAGTTTTTGTTTTGTTTTACTCAAAATTTCCAATAAACAACTTAGTTAATTATAATATTTCTAATCATATTTTTTAATTATATTTCACAAGTAAAATGTTGGTCATGCTGTGTTTCTAATTCACGGTAGTATGTTAAGGTGAAATATTTTTCTAAAACTCACATTTTTATTATGGATTTTCGTTCCTTATTTCTTTTCTCAAAAATTTATCATCCACTATTTTCCTTTTGGTTTTTGGATAATTTTTGTAAGGTCAACTTTTGAATAGCATAGTAGATGTGAACGATCCGAGTCACTTATTATTTCTATTTTCAAGTAATTTCATCAATCTTCTTTTATTATCTAAGACTTGCTTTTTGAAAATTTTCAAATCTTTATTTTAAATAAATTTAAAAGCTTGAAAATAATTTAGGCCGTTTTTATTTTCATTTGAGCTTTCCTGCCAAACTAAAAACTTTTACCACTAGTTAGCCGCTTTTGAGCCTTTTTTCTGATTTCATTTGATAGCTCTTATTTTCATTTCATTTTCACCAAAGCCAAAATTTTAAACCTATCTAATCACACAAGCCTTTTTGAGTTTCATAAAAAAAAATTTCCATGATTATGATAGGTTATTTTGTGATATTTTTGGGAGAAAGGTTTTGAAAAAAAGTATGCTCAAAAGATATGTTTGTTTTTGTCTGGGCAATTCAAAATGAAAATAAAAATATTTATGGCCTTTGTTTTGAATAAAGAAAAAAAATTGAGAAAGGAAGAAAAAAAAAGAAAAAAAAATTTAAATGAAAATTATTGAAACTCTTTGTTTTGGTTTAGTGTGATTTTAAGCCTTCACTTTTATCTTTGAATTCCACTCCTAATCATATTCCTAAACCAAACGTTTTTGTCCTATTTAAGTCCTTTTGATTCACGCCTTTTGAATTTTATTTAATAACTAAGAAAAGAAGAAAAGTAAATCAGTTTTAGTTTTGGATTTAAACTTAGATTTTTGTTATTGAATAAATATAATTATAATGCGTTGCTTGGATCTAGTAATAACTCAATGCGTTTTTTTCATTTTCATTACTTTGCTTAAATCTATTTAAAGAATTTCGTCAAAATTTTGGAAGATTTATTTTCGTTAAGTAAAGTTTATAAAAGTTATACAATACCTAAATAATTGTTTTAGATTTACGTTTCACCTTTTCCCTACTTAGAATTTCGCATAGTACTTATGTGGGCATAATTAGAACTTTTTGATTAGTCCTTTTTATGATTATCTTATTTTTATAATTTTGCTTGGGGACAAGCAAAGCTTAAGCTTGGGGGAATTTGATAATACGTTTTGTAGCCTAAACTATTATCGTATTTTCTAGTTTATAATGTACAAATCATGTCTTATTAGTTTATTTTTTATCGTTTTTTTGAAAATATTATTGCCACTAACATTTTCTTATCTTTTTGCAGGTTTCTAGAAATTTGGCCCAAAATGACCTTTCACGCCCCCCTATCACGCCCTCCATGGGCGTGACCTAGGGCGCGTCACCCAATCCCGAGGAAGCCTAATGACAGAGACAAAGTAACCGGAAAAACGGATGTCACGCCCCCTTGACACGCCCTCCCCGGGCGTGTCCCCGGGCATGACACGGGGCATGTGCCCTCTGCCCAAAGCCTGCCGCCGTATTAAATGCTATTTCGCCTCAGCACGCAACAGTAATGTTACGCCCCACGTCACAGGCATGATACAGGGCGTGACCCCCCCCCCCCCCTTTTCCGATGACTGGCGGATTTCTGACCAATGATTTTGACGCGACGTGTGTGTCACGCCCACCCTACACGGGCGTGACCCATGGCGTGTCCACCGACATACAGAAGTAATCATCATTCCTGCCAGAATCTAGAGCCCGAGGTCAACCCCGTACTTATGCTCCCTTCTATCATCCTGCTCCTTTTGTTGCTATAACTTATGCTCCTTTTTTTCCTATAAATTCAGACCCCCCCTTCCATTTTAGAAAGTTTGGGTTGAGAGGGGAGGTGCTGCCCTTTTATTTCTTGGTATTTTTCATGTTCTTCCCTCTCTCTCTTCCTTATTTTGTAATTTTTCTAATCCTAGCTTAGTTCTTCTTTTATTTTAGCTTTTGTAATAGCTCTTGTAATAGCTTTTAGCTTAATGTTATGCTAGCCTAGTTTTCATTTTCATGCAAGTATAGCTCTTTCATTTTCATGCTAGTGTAGCTCTCTTCTAGTATTAATAAAAGTGCTCTTTTCTTACTTGTGTTCTTATTATGCTTTACTACTCACCCCCCTCCTCCACTCCATTATGATTAACTAATCTCCTTGTACTCGATCTTGATGATCCGAGGTTCGAGTGATTAAGTTATGATGCTTTAATTCTACCTTTTCTTTTTTAGGGTTTTAGACCTTGAATTACTCTTGAATTATCTTGGGTTGGAGATATATCATCGATATATATTCTCCACCTTTGATTTCATTCTTGGCTAGCCGAGAGTTTGATAGGTTGAAGTTAGCGCTCAAGAGTAAAGGGAGTTGTACGCACCCCTCGAGAGAGGCAGACGTCCAAATCTCCCGGATTGGAGTAAAATCCAATAGTGGGGTTCACCGTGTAAAGCGAGCTTTAGGCCTCCGATTTAGACGAGAGTCGGTCGGACCTTCCTAAACTCAGTTGGGCATGAATTCAAGAGAAGCGTGTTCAAGCTTTTGGAACCTCCACGATCAAGGACCTTTACCCTATTAGATTTAGGTTTTATCACATTTCTTAGTCAACTTTAGCCGAGGTGATTCTTGATCGAGTGCATTTACATTTCATATTTTAAGCCCTTTGTTTTAATTGCTTCTAATAGCTCTTTAATTAAATCAGTAGCTCTCTTTCTAGCATAGTTTATTTCCTTAATTGCAATTAGTTTCTCAAACCCTAATTTTTCCATCGATAAAATAATAGCCTTCGTGTGAGTAAGTGTACTCAACAGTTCCCGGATTTCAATACGACACTTGTGTCCCCCTAGCTACAGTTCGATAGGTATACTTGCCTCATTGTATTGCTAGTTCAGTTGCTTTTATTTTCTTCGAAGCTTAGCGACCACCAATTACAAAAATGTTTATTACAAATAGTCGCCTACGATGAGTTCAAAATAAAAGAAAAAAGAAATTGTCCTAAGTTCTAGGTTGTCACTATGGAGGGTGAGGATGTCGCCCGGCCCAGCCCATCTCACGCGCCCGCCGGTAATACTCTGTCGCCAATGCCATAGAATCGTCGCCAAGCCACAGTTGCTCCTCAATCCTCGTCAACAGCCCCACGGAGCCCATACTCGCCCAGATGTCGGCCAGCTCATCGACGACAAGCTACAGGCGTTGGTTGTTTATCGCCAGCTGGCGATCATTCTCCTTCACCATATGGAAGCGAGCCTCGTAGCACTCCAGAGTCATCCGGAGTTCTTCTATCATCGCTACTCGCACCTCTAGAGGTGATATCCGGCGATGAGGATCGCAGATAGCGAGCTGATCGAACTTGCTCTCCAGCTCCATGTAGGGGCGAGCAGCAGCATGGCGATACTCGCTCCCAGATAACCCAATGAAATCGATCAAGGCCACCCTAGGAGTCGTCGGGCGATCTGTCAGAGTATATAGAAAAATTGCTTGGTCAGAACTGAGTACCTAAGTCATCAAACAAAGCAACAACGATAAAGATTACCATGATGAGGGGACCAAGAGCGTCGAGGAGAAGGGATGTGACCTGGGACATCCCGCCGACTAGAAGAGGGACCACCCGCTTGATCGACTGACCTTCCATACCCACGACCTCCATAGTCGGAGTCCCTGACTCTCGGCGGGAAGTAGCTCGGCCGTGATTTATCCTGCTTCAGGGCCAGAGTCTTTGACGGAGGCAGTGGAGGCTGCGACAAACCCGCCGGACGATGCGAGGTCTTCAGCGGAGGAGGCGGGGGAGGTTGCTATAAGTCAACTTGTTGCTGAGCGGTCAGGGGAGGCGGCAGAAGTAAAGAGGTACTCGTCGTCTAGATAGAAACCGCGTTTAGAAGAGGTGGTGGCGGTAGCAAGGAACTCGCCGCTGACAGTGCCGAATCTCATATAGGAGTAAGAGCAGCCTTTCTTGCTGGGAGATCCTTGCTCCCTGGAAGATCCTTTCTCGTCGGGAGATCGTTGCTCCCTAGAGTATCCTTTCTCGCAGGAAGATCCTTCAGCGGTGGTTCCTTACTCGCCGGAGGGTTTTCCTTTTCCAAAGGAGTAGTATCTGATGCTTTCTTGGAGCCGAGATTTATCCGGATCGTATGCGCGGTCTGGAGTGGCTTATCGGCTGCCAGTGCGAGTAGCGGTGCGGAGTTCTAGGGGGTGACATCCAGAGGCACATTCACGACGTTCTGAGGTGAGTCTGCAAATAAAGAAAACACATCAGCGAGAAGAACCTGGCAATTAACAATTTTGGAAGAGTGGTTTAGCGAGATGATAACCTGATAGGGAGACGACTTTGACCTGCGACGACACCAGCGGGTTAGCGACCTCTCAAGCCTTCAACTGGCTGAGAAGGCTCGAGTCATGAGCGGCCAATTTGGGTATGTCGTCTAGCCCGAGGTCACTAAGGAGCCTCAAAGTGCTAGCATAACGTGCGGGATTGCTACTTGGAACGGTAACCTGTTCCATGACGGAAGAGTGTCGACCACCTTGTAGGCCGATATCTTCGACTTCTTTGTTTTCTTCTTATTTTGGGGGGGGGGGGTAATTCGGCGACGACATCTTCCTCCCTCGGCCTTTTCAACTTGGTGATGCCGAGAAGAGCAGACAGGACGGCGAGGCTGTCTTGAAGGAGTTTCTCATTTGCGTTCGACATTGTGCGTGAGCTTTGGAGATACGCATCAAAAACCAGGCCCCCCTATTTATAGAGTCTGACAGTTTTCAAGGCCAAGAAACTCCAATACTCAGCACAGCAGCTCGCCAAATAAGTGTTGGAGGTTTCTTTCCGAGCTCCTACGTCACTCAAAAAGAGCGGGGATTGTGTACAACCCATATTCGTCGAGGATGGGTCCCACCACAGCCAGGTCAACAGAACTCAAAGTCAACAAGTCAAGACAGAAGTCAAAGTCAGCGTGCAAGACCGTAGAAGGCCTGGGCGAGTATGTCAAGCTCCCCTTGCATAATCGCCTTGTAGGAGTCTAGGCGGGCTGCTCGCCCAGCCCGTGCGAGTTCCTTTGGAAGTCGCCAGGGGGTGGGGTATAAATATGACCCCCCCCCCTCCTTGGATTTGCCTATAAATAGGAACCCAGGGGTAAGAGGGGGAGGACTGTAGATCCTCTCCAGGATACTCGCGAGTTCACCTTTTTATATACTAGCCGAGTCTCTGGATTCCTTTTCCTTAGAAGACCAGGTCGCGACCTTACGACAAGGTCATCAGCTAGTCTCCCTTGTATCTAGTTCGTCCATTCTTGGTTGAGAAGTTGCTGCTCCTTTCGAGCATCCGGGTACGTGGTGGGTCCTTCCTGCCGCAACATCTGGGGTCCTGTTTCCTCAAGTTCTTCATCCTAGTCATCTTAACAGTCTGGTCTTACCTCTGAACCGGTAACCTTAGGCTGCCTTGATCTGAATTCTGAGGTTGGGAATTTCCTGGCTTCAACACCAACAATCACCTCCACTTCCTCCTCCATGGTCCTGCCAACAGCACTCACAGGGAAATCTGAGGCAATCTCCTTGCTTTTGTTGAGAACTGTTGTTTGTTGCTTCTTACGAGGTGTAGGAAGGGAGGAGTCGCGCTTTTGCTTCTGGCCGCTTGATCCCGGTAGCGATTTCCCATGTATTCTGCAGGCCGCAGCGGCAGCCTCAGCGCGTTCCATCTTGGAAGAGAGTTCAGCATAGGGAGGGTTGAGAGGAAGATCTTGCCCTGCACAGGTATCATAAGTTAGAAAAATTCCAAAGCATGTAATCTTTAAAGATGGGTGAATGCGAGAAATACCTTCCTCGACAAGAACTGGAAGCAGCATGTCGATGTTCCTCCTAAGGAAGGGAACGTCGAAATCCTTCCCGAAGAGGAATTGGTGAAGCTTGGCCTCATGATTGCCAAGACTGATAGGGCGGTATGTAGATTCTTCCAATTGGATAGACGAGAGCGGGAGGTTAACAAAATCTCCAGAAATAAAGATGAATTTCTTGACCCAGTTATGATTTTTGTTGGCGAGACCTTTCTCCTTAAGATTATTGCTAGAGAAGAATGTGACCCCGTCCCTCTTGGTGCGAAAGTTGAATAGTTTGTGGAAGACGGGGAGGCTGAATTCCATTCGCTCTCATCGCAGGTAGTATGCAAAAGTGACCAGTAGTGCTATGGAGTTAGGGTTGAGCTGGGCGGGGACTGCGCTAATGTAGCGGAGGGCTTGGCGAATCTCAGACTAGATGGGGAGGCACAACCCTACTTCGAAGTGCTCGGCAGGGATGACCAGCTCACAGGGCGAGAAGTGGTTGATCACATCATCTCTCCCCGGGTGTCGCGCGGTGAATTCTTGAGGTATGTAGAGGTTGACAATAGACTGATACTCTTCTTTGGACAAGTTGTTGTTCACAAAAGGATAATCAACGAATGCAACCACACACTTGGTTCGTCCTTCAGCTTCCCCTGTCATATCGCTAAGAAGGAGAAAGATAGAAAAGTGGTGAGTGCGATAGAAAGAATGTTAGCACGGGAATTGGAGGCTATTGAATGTGATAATTAACACGATAGGTAAGGGCCTATTTATAGAAATTTTTGGCGGGAAAGGGCCCAGGCATAATAAGGTGTGGATAGCCTATTTTCTAGATATTGCCTTAGATCCCGTCTTGGACCCTGGCGAGATTTCGCGCTCCCTCATTCGCGCTCCCTCATTCGCGCCATAGATCTAAGCATAGATAACAAAAGCAGAGACACATGGGAATAAGCAGAATAAGTGGCTAAAAAACAAAGCGAGATTAAGTAAAAAATGTATATTCATAGCTTATCGTTTATACTTGGTATAAGCGCTGGCCATACACCTATTCACAAGATCTATTCTAAGTAAAGAGCTAAAGTGAGGGTCCTACCTATGAATCCATCAAGGTATCAAGACCGGGGCTCTTTAGCGAAAGGAAGTTTTCTACCTGTCGAGTCGAGCTGATGTATCGGATCGCTCTCTTTGGCTCCTTAGCAGGTCAGCCGTGGCTCTATAGGACATGAGTGTTTTTCCAAGAAATGATGAGCCCATGGTCACATCGAGAAGAGAAAAAGAACATCTCGTAGGAGAGATCGGCAAGTTTGTAGGTTGGGAAAATATTCAATTATATTGGAGTGAGGAAGGGCCGACAGTTATTATTACATGGCTCAAGTAAAATAGAAGTTCAAGCGGGAAGGAGAGTGCCGGTAGGCCCACCAGAGGCCATTACTACCGTCCCCGGCCCCTCCCTACCTCCCCAGGCATTGTGCGAGTATAATAAAGAGAGTGCTTGGTTTGAACTTCTCGCTATGCAAGGTGTGGTTGATCCTTGACTCTAGCGAGACGAAAGCAGGGGTAGTCCGACCCGCTGCCTACTTCTCCCCCAAGGTTGGCGATCAATTGCGTGTTACTGTTCTCTAAGCTAATAAGCGCTTCTCGGCAGACTCCTAGTTCTCCGAAATTTGGTTGGCGATCTCGCTCAACAGCAAATATTGCTTCCGGAGTATCTACACCAGCTGTCGCTTCATCCCCTCAACATCCATCGGGTCACCTAAGTATTCGGCAATCGAGCCCGGGGAAGGGAGAGGCAAGATCTCCTCCTCGTTAATGTCAACATCAGTGGACGAGATCTCGCGGAACCCTGCACGAAGTGGTATTAGGTACGCCTTGTTTTCACGCCTTGTGGAAAGTGATTAAGGTTTGTTACCTGGTCTGGTGCTTGCATTCTTGTCGAAAGGTCGGCGAGAAGTGTCGGGTCATCCTTCAAAGGGAGTGTTGAATATTATGCTCCCTTTCCCAAGTCTTGGTGGAAAGGTTGTCGGTTCAACAACGGAAGTGTTGACCTGCGGAGGAAGATTAGGTATAGTATCTGTGGGTGGCATAAGGCTCACCGCGGGATCCATAGGCATCTGACGGGCAGGGGATCTCGGCACAGGAACTCTCAACCCCACGATTCCAAATGGGGGGAGCTACGAAGAAAAGGCGTGCGAGCCATATGGTGAAGATTTAGAAGACAAAAGAAGGCTTACATTTCTCTCGCAGGGGAGCATCCGGTTTCAATGTTCTGAGTGGAGAGGTGATCTCGTGGGCCATCTCATCATTCCCCGGCCCCGTATGAGTGTGATTTGGCACTCGCTTCCCCGGCTTCTTTTTCCTTCGGCATAATCTGCAGTTAGAGCATCAACGTCTTTCTTTACCCAAGCAAGCTGTAGAAAGCAAGTGAATGTATCGGAGGAATCCCGCAGTTGGAATGCTCCTGCGTGACAGACTCATCTCTGGTTAGATCGCGTATGACTATCTTTGCTTTCTTCATCTTTGGGGATGATCTGGGAACTTTGCACATAAGCTAGGGGCTAATGAACCTATCAAGACCTTGTCCTGGAACAAACTACATTAAGACGATCCAGAGCTTCCTTTGAGAGAGACATTCTCGTGGAGGCGAGAAACAAGAAAGTCAAGAAGGGAAAAACAGCATCGACCCCCATTGAGAATATTTATAAAGCCATGGAGGAGACCACAAACCATTCCTTTCTAGGTCACCAAGCACTCATCGAATATTTAGGGTTGGATGATTCTTCCAAGCTTTCCAAAAGCTCGCAATGAGCGGAGATTATGTACAATCCCGTATGCATTGTGTAGGCCATCCCAGGCAGGTTCAGGGCATTGTTGGGCAAAGGCCTAGGAATACTAGCTAGGCGAGTGAGTCAGGCTAACCTGCACTCATCCAGCCCCCTAAAGGGGCATTCACATAAACCATAAAGGGGGAATTTAGGTCCTCGGGCGACTATGATATTTATTAGGCACTCGCCCAAACCTCGTGCCTTAGTGCATATGCAGGACAAGTTCTCGTACAATGAGGCGAATGGGTTCTCATGTGGGCACCCACCCTTTTAGATAAAATCAAGGAGGCGAGTGCGTTGTTCTCCCGACAATCGCTCCCTCAGGCGAGTGGTGCTGCCATGGACCACTCACCCAATAGGGTCCATAGGTGAAATTACCTGGGTGCCCTTGTAGGGCTGCATATAGCTATTTAGAACAACAGAGATTGGATGTTGGCAGACCCAATTGGGCTTCATATAGCTGTTTAGAACAGCGGAGGTACGCTATTTACATGCCAGGTTGTAAAAAATATAAATAGACCCAAGGGGGTACCTCAGAGGGCTTGCTTACTTTTGTCCAGATCTTCTTACGCTTTCTGAGGTATCCTTAGCTCAACACTTGGCTAAGGAGGGTAGGCACTCTAAGATCTTCAAGGTGTGTGGTGGTACTACCATGTTGGAGCCTTGGGTCTATTCCTTGTGCTAAGTATTTTGTTGTTTAGCTTGTGAGAGAGAAGTAAGTGTGCAATCACCCCTTCCCCAAGGGTTGAACTCCACAGAGACCGATTTTCTGGTTTCAAAAGTGGGAGTATTGTGGATTGTATGTTTGTTGGCTGTAATAATTCATTTGATAAATAGAGTACTGGCTACATTTCATTTATATATTTTGGCAAGTTCTTTTATTTTGTAAATTTATTTCTATTATGATAGAGTAATTTAACATAATAAATGCCCATAGAATGTTTGCTTCTATAGGACTCAAGTGGTGACTTGAATGTGAGAGCCTATACTTTAGAAGCTTCATTCTTAAATAGTCCCTAGTCGAGTGTCATCTTATAAGCTAAGGGCGATGATGACACATTAAGACTAGCATGTGCGTTGATTGATAAATGGTTCTAACAAGTCTTGATATTGTGATATCAAGTCATCACATGAGTACTTATTAGTGAACAAGTCGTACTGGACAGACTCATCATGAGAATACTTTGTAGTTTGTTATATGAACATGTCACAAGTATGACTTAATTGGGAATGGTGTTTATGGTCCTTTGACCTGAATTTGCAGTATTCATCGAGTGAGGAAGAGCATGCTCTGATGCTATCAAAAGTCCATTCATGAGAAAGTTGGATGATAAAGGTGGTTATTGGGTATATTACGAATCATTTGGGTGTTTTCTTGTGAGCAGACATAGGATCTGTCCTCCTATATGACCAGAGTTATATCCAAGGGCCCCTTGATGGAATGAGAATGAGAAATGCATGGCCATGCTTGGTTGAGTCAATATATGATATTGGGCTCAATAATTTTTGGAAGTCCATTCTAGATCAGGAAACTAGGATTGAACAATTATGAGGGCGACACGGTCTATATCTCTAATAATATTCGGATGTAAGGGATGAAGGGACATGATAACACTAAAACATTGGTCACGATGGCTTTACAGTTCCAAACTCTTATTGCTTGGGGAGCAATGATGCATTGCTAGATGCTGCTCATTGTTTGTGAAGCTTTTGTTTGATACTTTCAAGATCAAGTGGGAGACTGTTGGTGTTAGTATTATGATATGGAAGTGATCATGTATGTAGCCTCACTGCCAACGCAGTATGATCCTATCTGTGTCATACATAAGAATGTCTGGAGAAATTGGGAGATTAGCTTAGTATGATTTGCTCATATGATGAGTGAAAAGACATAGCACAACCAGGATTTGGAGGCATTGAGTGTGTTGAGACCACTCAATGCTTTCGTCGAGTCAAGTGTTGACTCATCGAATGGTGGCATTGAGTTTTTTGAGTTAACTCAACGATTCGTCAGGTCAAAGAGTTGATTCATCGAGTATTGCGCTTAAGCCTTGAGTGTGTTGAGTATACTTGATGATTCGTTGAGTCAAGGAGTTTATTCGACAAGTCTGAGTTTTAGGAATTGAGTTCGTTGAGTCCACTCAATGACTTCGTCGAGCTAAAGGTTGACTCAATGAATCTAGCACTTAGGCATTGAGTGCGTTAAGTCCACTAAACGCCTTCATCGAGTCAAGTGTTGATTCGATGGGTTTGGCGCTGAGAGCATTGAGGCATTGAGTTCACTCAACGTCATTTGTCGAATATCTAATTGAAACTCGACGATTCATTGAGTATAGTTTGTATACTCGACGATTCGTCGTATATTTCATTGATACTCGATAATTCGTCGAGATAAGGGTTTTCTGGTCGAAAAACACTGGATTCTAAGACCTGGGTCTACGAATAACGATGGGGTGTTCTGTTTATTCCTTTGGGTATAATAGATGGATTTTAGGGTTTCTCTTAACTGACCGAAAAACTGCTACTATAGATCGATTTTGACGGGTTGCACACGAGCCGCACTATTCGATATCCCGAAACCCTAAAAGATGACAGAAGTTGTTCCACCCGCCGCTGATCCCGCCACCGTCACTTAGCTTGATTCTGACGAGTGTCATTGCCGCCTCTTCTGTAAGGGACCTAGCAGTCTGTGAAGATGCAGAGCTTTCTCTCCCGACCTAGATCTTGTACGACAAGATTCTAAGGGTTCTCATGTTCGTGTGGAATTCCTGTAGAGGTACGGATAATATTCTGCACTATGAACTATAGCTGCATAGTGGTCGACTGATTTTATGGAGCATCTTGGTTGAGTATAGACTCAATCCCACAGAGATGAATATTATTTACAACACTTTTTTCTTGATACACGTGCATTTCTAGATCCGAACATCTTTCAGGTTTTCTTTTTAATTATTTCCACAGTATGCTCAACTATTGTGCCATCTAGTAAAACCCAACATGAAAACCATTTCCCTCATTCAGATTGGCATCATAAGATTCAAGAACAGTCTCATTAGGGATCTTGAAGAGAAACTTTAGAGGGAGAAAAGGATAGTGGCTAGTTACTCTAAGCCAAGTACTTTGTTGCCCCTGATAGACTCCTCCTCTCAAAAGGGTAATAAGGGGTTAGGATTCAAGAGAAGCACATGATTTGCCAATTTTAATGGGAAAGGCAAAGTTCTTGTTCAGCCTCTGGCATCCAAGCCTCCCATTCCTTTTAGGAAAGTTTAGTTGACTTCAAATAGGTATGACAAAGAAAGCATCTATTGTCACTATGTTGGGAATACTGCCCTCAATGTTCCATAGGGTTTAGGGTTTAGGGTTTAGGGTTCAGGGTTTAGGGTTTAGGGTTTAGGGTTTAGGGGTTTAGGGTTTAGGGTGTAGGGTTTAGGGTTTAGGGTTTAGGGTTTTAGGGTTTAGGTTTTAGGGTCACCAAGCACTCATCGAATATGTAGGGTTTAGGGTTTAGGCTTTCTAGGTCACCAAGCACTCATCGAATATATAGGGTTGGATGATTCTTCCAAGCTTTCCAAAAGCTCGCAATGAGAGGCTTGATAGTTTAACTTTCAAGACAACCTAAACACCTAGAGGGGGGGGGGTGAATAGGTTCTACTTGTTTATAAAAACTTTTAGGCAGAATTCAATTAATGGCTAACACAATAATCACAGCAATCACAGAAAATAAAACATCACAGATTGCACAATGTTTTATAGTGGTTCCCCAAGGTCTGGGTACATCCACTTTCCCCCCTTCACCTATCTAGCAGTATGCTAGATTCGGCCAAACTTCCACTATTCTCAGATCAACAGATCCTACAACTCAGAACCCAACTGGTTCCTATAACTCAGGCACAACAGCCCTACCTCAGCCTTGCCCCAAGGCCTACAACTCAGAGAAGACCTTCTCCTACACTCAGGCACACAGCCCTACCACTCAGAGTACAACACTCCTACACTCAGCCTTTATAACATAGGCTTACAACTCAGATCTGTGTAAACAGATCCTACAGAAATATAGAAAAGTTTATCTAACTGTCTTGCCTAAATTGAGAGAAAAAAAGGCCAAGACAATTCTTGATCAGCTGATGAAATCAACTGTATCTGAGCTTTCTTCAAAGCTTCTTGAATAAGAACTTAGCTGAGTTGATTTCCAAACAGCTTCTTGAGAATCCACTGGTGGTTTCTTTCTTCTTCTTCAAATTCTGGCTTGATCTCTCTCTATCCAGCACTTTGAATGATTCTTCTGAATTCTGATTAGAACTCTTCTTTGATCTATCCTTAGATAGTCTTCTTAGATCTTCCGGAGAAGATCTTCTTAAGTGCCTAGCACTTTCTTGAAATGAATTGGATCGTAATCCTTCTCAACTTTTTGATTCTCAAACAATGTTTTCCAAAAGTTGTTTTCTCCTTCTGAATCTGTCTATTTATAGACTTTCTTCATGGTAACCGACTGATCCGGTTTCTAACCGTTTTCTGACAAGTCTGACAGCTTCAGTTAACCGGTGGCAACCCACAGCTGTCAAGTCTTCAAACAAGTCCTGTGCCTTAGTCTTGAACCACAAGTTGTCGAGACAGTCTGTCAGAAAGTGTCGAGACCATCTGTCTATCTGTGTCGACACAATTGACTTTGGTGTCGACACAGTCTTCAGTGATGTCGACTAAGTTGCCTTTGAGTCGACACAGCTTCTTCTGAAATAACTTGGTCTTGACTCTTCAGTGTGTTGACACATGTCCTGTGTGTCGACACATTTGTTGTAGAATCATAACTTAGTAAGTGTCGACTTAGCCTTCAGGTGTCGACACAGTCTTCTTTTAACTCTGCTGTAATGTGTCGACTTAATCACAATGTGTCGACACATTCTGCTGGTGTAGACAAACTTGAGGTCGACTATATTCTTCTGTGTCGACACATACTGCTGGTGTCGACAAACTTGAGGTCGACTATATCCTTTTGTGTCGATACATTTTCCCAATGTTGAGGTCGACGCTTTTCTTCTGTGTCGACACAAATTCCCAATGTTGTGTCGACTTACTTCTTCTGTGTCGACACACTCTCCCGGTATCATTGTAGACTAACTGCTATGTGTCGACATACTTCCTCTGTGTCGACACTTTTTCCCAGTGTAGTTGTATACTAACTGCTATGTGTCGACATACTTCCTCTGTGTCGACACTTTTTCCCAGTGTAGTTGTAGACTAACTGCTATGTGTCGACACTGCTTCCCAGTGTTGATGTCGACTAATTTCTTCTATGTGTCGACACATCCTTCTCTGTGTCGACACTTGGACTTAGAATTTTTTCTGCATACTTTATCAATTCTTCACCTGCACATGTCAACTCAAAAAACAACATCAAATACACCTTGATGTATATCATTGAGCTAGGTTGGGCTTCTTCAAATCAGGTACACATTTTCCAATGTACCCAACAATCTCCCCCTATTTGGAGAAGTCATAACCCTTATAGCCAATGATATACACCATTTATAAACAGTACTAAATTGATGATATATGACATAACAGGAATACTTCATATAAACAAAACATAAAAAATAATCCATCACAGAATGAACATTATAATATGCCAATCAACATTTCACAGAATGAACATTATAATATGCCAATCAACATTTTGTTTATAACTGGGTAATGTTTGATTACATTGTTTTACATTTAATGATCACATCACAACATTACAAAAAAATTATGAAGGAACTAAAAACATAATCAGGATTGATCAGGCTCTCTTATGATAATCCCTTTGCCAGATTGAATTGTAGCTGTCACAGGAGCTTCTGATTCTTCAGCTATCTTCTTTCCTTTTTGATCAGCTTTCTTCTGAGCTTCTTCCTTGATCCTTTGCCTTTCAAAATAGTGAAAAGGCTTTGGAAAGTATTTGCTTGGCTCCTTAACATCTGGTGTCAGCCTTCCCAGCTTAGCTTTCCTTCTGAATTGTACTATTGCTTCCTGTCTTGCCTCATACTTTTGCCATTCTATCTCATTGTACCACTTCCCTCTCTCATGAACTTTGTCTTGTACAGCTTTCCATGCAGTGAGTATTATGTTCCTTGAAGTAGGACTCCACTGCTCATAATCTGGCTTGAGTGCAGCCTGCTCTCTGAATCTCTTCTTTGCTAATAGAGCATCTTGCTGTTCTTTCAGAGTATCCTCTGGCTTATCAACCTTCCCAATGACAATATTAGTAACCTCCTTTGGAGGACTATACATGCCTTGAACCTGCTGATCAATCATGTCAAAATCTGGAGGGGGGTAAATGACTTGGGCAATCTCAGGTTGATTGCCTTCAAGTAGATTTGTTTGTATTCCTGACTCAGCTACCATAGCATCATCACACAATGGGGGATATCCCAATGTGGCTCGGATACTATTGGTCACCCATTTGGAGTGCTCTGAGCCTGCATGAATTAGCATCCTCTCCCCCTTTATGGCTTCTCTAGATACATGATCTCTTAGATCTTCCTTTTGAAATCTTATTTGGCCATCCAAATAATTCACACCCTCTTTAAAAAATGGTTTTAACTTTTGAAGCTTTTCAGATATTTCTTTTTGAGAGGTTGTGATGGCAGTCTTAACAGAAGCAATGGCAGCTTGAAAATTCTTATCAAATTCTTCCCTTTCTTTGGCTCTATCTGCAGGCAGACCTGGAACAATCTTCTTTACCTCCTCAATGATCTCATTATGAGATTCAGTTAAATTATCATTCATTCTTAGCATGTTGACTTGAAACTGGATGGACTTTATATCCTGAGCTAAGTCAAACTGAAGTGACTTGCTATTTTCATCAACATACTTTTCCAGTGCCATCCTTTGTTCATCCAATTTTACCTGTAGATCCACCATAAATTTGTTATAATCAAAGGCTGGAGATACTTGTGGAGGTGTTGTTTGTAAAGCCTGCTTATAATTCTTGCTTCTTCTCTTAAAGACAACAAGTTTTCTTTTCTTTGCCATCCTGGCTCCTTCAGTGTCAGTTTTAGATGAAGTATCTAAATGAATTCTTTCTTGAGGAGGATGAATTGTATCTGTCCTAGTGACCTGTTGCTCAGCTTCAACAACCACTGGCTCCCCCTCAACTTGTGCCTCAACTTCAGCTTCCTGATCAATGTCCATACCTATGGACTTCTCAATGTCTGGTTCTCCTCCTACTTTATCTGTAGTAGTAACAGCATCAGGGAATAACTCCTCCAGAGTAAATTCCAGTTGAGCTGTAACTTCAGCAGCAGTTAAATCTTGAGATAAGTCTAAATTTGCTTCCTCTTGCACTTGTACTTTAGTATTTGTAGTATCTAGAGGAGGAGTGGACACTAGCTCCCCCTGAACCTGTGCAGTAACAAAATATGAGCAATGTCTTTGATAGTAAAATACATTAGCTCCCCCTATACTTGTACCTGATCAGGAGTAGATTCCTTTTGAGCAGGAGTGGAAACTGGCTCCCCCTGCATCTGTGCAGGTGTGGACACTTGCTGGACTATAGTTGAGTCAAGCTGTTCTTCAACCTGTGTCCTCAGTGGGTCTTCTTGTAGTTGTTCAGTTTCTTGATTTTGAGTAGGGGATTTCACAGGGGTGTCTGGCCTTCTCTCTTCAGGCACATCCTTGGATAGCACCCTATCCCACCTAGAGAACAGTCTCATATCCATCCTTCTCATATGATTGATCTTAGTCCCTGGCAGTTGCTGCATCACTTCAGGGATCACTCCAATGAGATATAAGCTCATGATTATAGCCATGTTGGGCTTCTTGATTCCTTCTTTGATCTTGTCAAAGAGTACTCCTGACCAATCAGTAGGAATTGTAAAAACAATCCTGGTCATAAGGCTGAACATATAGACAGAAATCCTATCATGTCCACCTGACTTGCAGAGGATTACTTTCCCAACAACTTCAGACAAGAATTTCCCTTGCTGATTCATACCCTTCCTGTTGAATGCAGCTCCAATCTTCATACTCGAGTCCAGTCCACACCATTGAAGGGCTTCCCTTGTCTTAGAACTAGGAACTTCCTCTTCATTCTCAACTTCTTGTAATTGAAAGATTTTTCTCAAAGTTCTTGGAGTAATCTTCACCTTAGTCCCTTGAACATTGGACTTAATCTTGAGGCCTGTTGAGTGGACTGATGCAGAGATAAAGAACTCGTGCACCTCCTTCTTCCAGATTTTTGTTGGCTCTGAGATTAGAAATTCTAACCCTGACTCGGAGAGGAGGGTGATAACTCCTTGAACATCTGGCAGCGCATCTGCAAAGGCCTGGCGTACCAACTCATACCCCTCATTGACGTTGTCTTCCATCCTTGGTGCCATCGATTTGTCGAGAAAGCTTGAGAGAAGAGAGAAAGATAGACTGTCGACACAGGGTTTTAGTCTCGAAAACCTTGGAAGCATGTCGACAGAAAGCGTTTTTCACCTATTTATACCTTCTGTTGAAAGAAGTTCAAAAGGCGCCAAACACAGACTAAATGTGTCAACACAGACGGAATGTGTCGACACAAACTTCGATTGTCTCGACATTACTACAGCCTACTAAGTGTCGACACCAATTTGTGGTTATGTCGACACCTTAGATAGACAGAAATTCTGTGTCGACTCTAAGGATAAGTGTCGACACATATTCTGTAAGTGTCGACACCATTTTCCTGGTTG
Organism: Platanthera zijinensis; assembly: GCA_039513925.1. Classification (NCBI taxonomy): domain Eukaryota; kingdom Viridiplantae; phylum Streptophyta; class Magnoliopsida; order Asparagales; family Orchidaceae; genus Platanthera; species Platanthera zijinensis. The sequence continues at coordinate 18,409,576 of CM077091.1, forward strand.
AGTCGACATTACATTTCTGGTTAAGTCGACAATATAACTCTTAAGTGTCGACACATATTCTCTGTGTCGACACAATATTTCTGACTTGTCGACATTATTTCTCTGAGTCGACACATAATTACTGAATGTGTCGACACATTCTTACTTAGCCAATTTCTTACTTCAATGTGTCCTTTTTAACACTTGATTATGTTGTTATTACTTTTACTTACTTACATACCACTTCAATTGCATTGTTAATGATTTTGTTAATACATTAATCAATGGTTAACATACCTAATTCAATTTTGAATTTATTGAATTTGATTTCATCTAAAGGCTTAGTAAATACATCTGCTATTTGATAATCTGTTTTTACAAATTCCAATGAGATGTCTCCTTTTTCTACATGTTCTCTAAGAAAATGGTATTTGATTTCTATATGCTTAGTTCTACTATGAGAAACTGGATTATTAGCAATAGAAATAGCACTCTTAGAATCACATAAAAGGGGTGTTCTACTTACCTGAATACCATAATCCTTAAGCTGATGCTGCATCCATAATAGCTGTGCACAGCAGCTTTCCAGCAGCAACATACTCTGACTCAGCTGTGGAAATTGCCACACTGGTCTGCTTCTTACTACTCCATGATATTAGTCTTCCTCCCAGGAATTGACAAGTACCTGTGGTACTTTTCCTGTCCTCTCTACATCCTGCAAAATCTGCATCTAAATAGCCTGTTAGTAGAAAATCTCTATTCCTAGGGTACCAAAGGCCTAGATTAGGAGTGCCCTTTAGATATCTCAGAATCCTTTTGACTGTAGTATAATGAGATTCTTTAGGGCAGGCTTGGTACCTAGCACAGACACATGTTGCATACATAATGTCCTGGTCTACTAGCAGTAAGATATAGTAGAGACCCAACTATTCCTCTATACAATGACTCATCAACAGGTTTTCCTGCCTCATCTTTGCATATAGGAATACTTGTTCCCATAGGAGTTCTCATGGTGGAGGATGACTCCATACCATATTTCTTAATTAATTCTTTGGTGAACTTAGACTGGGATATGGATAATCCATCATCAGTCTGTCTTACTTGGAGTCCCAAGAAGAACTTAAGTTCTCCCATACTGCTCATCTCAAACTTCCCTTGCATAAGTTTGGCAAACTTTTTACAAAGGTTGTTTTCAGTAGATCCAAAGATTATGTCATCAACATAAATCTGAACTAAGATGATCTTACCTTTGGATTCTCTAAGGAATAGAGTTTTGTCTATCTTTCCTCTTGAGAATTTATTCTCAATGAGGAAGGTAGACAGGGTTTCATACCAAGCCCTTGGAGCTTGTTTTAACCCATACAAAGCTTTCCTAAGCTTATACACAGAATCAGGTTTAAGAGGATCTACAAAACCTGATGGCTGCTCTACATATACTTCTTCTTTAAGATCACCATTTAGAAATGCTGACTTCACATCCATCTGGTATACTTTGAAGTCTTGGTAGGCTGCATAGGCAAGGAACAATCTGATTGCCTCCAGCCTTGCTACTGGAGCAAAGGTTTGATCAAAGTCAATCCCTTCTTCCTGCCTGTATCCTTTTGCAACTAACCTTGCTTTATTCTTCACTATTATCCCACTCTCATCTAGCTTGTTCCTATAGATCCACTTGGTGCCAATTATGTTGTGGCCTCTTGGTTTAGGAACAAGCTCCCAGACTTTGCACCTTCTGAATTGATTCAGCTCCTCTTGCATAGCATCAATCCAGTGCTGGTCTTGGATAGCTTCTTCAAACTTCTTAGGTTCCATTTGAGACAAGAAACTTGAATGCAAAACTGTGCTTTGATTTCTGCTTCTAGTTTGCACTCCTTGTCTTGGATCACCAATTATCTGATCAGCAGGATGATCTCTTAGATATCTTATAGCTGGAGGAAGATTCCCTTCAGGTTGAGCATCTCCAGCTTCTTCATTCTGCTGAACCTCTTGGTTTTCATCATCTTCCATTATCTCTTGTACTCCCCCTGGACAGCAGCCTTCATTTTCCAATGCTCCATCTTCCTTTGAAGCTTCAGCAATGGAGAGCTTGTCGATCCTCTTGCTTATACCTGTTGAGTCATTTGATCTACAAGACAACTCACAATTGATTAATCTTATTTCATCAAGTACAACATGCACAGATTCTTCAACAACTTGAGTAGTTAAGTTGAAGACTCTATAGGCCTTACTATTTGTGCTGTACCCAACAAATATCCCATCCTGGGATTTGGCAGCAAACTTAGTCAAATATGACTTGCCATTGTTAAGTATATAGCACTTGCAACCAAAGATCCTAAAATAGGATAGATTTGGTTTTCTGCCTTTCACAATCTCATAGGGAGTCTTTCTGTGGCTTTTGGTGATAGAGGCCCTATTGATGACATGACAAGCAGTGTTAACTTCCTCAGCCCAAAAATATTCTGGGAGAGAGGTGTCACTCAATAGAGTTCTACCAGCTTCAATTAATGTTCTATTCTTTCTTTCAGCAATTCCATTTTGCTGAGGTGTTCTTGGTGAGGAGAACTCTTGGAAAATCCCAAAGTCTTTACACAAGTTTGTTATGCTTTCAGATTGAAACTCAGTACCATGGTCACTTCTGATTTTGACCACTGTACTATTCAGTTCATTCTGAATTTGCTTTACAAAATTAAGTAATACACTTGGGGTTTCAGATTTTTGTCTCAGAAAGAACACCCATGTAAATCTAGAATAGTCATCTACAACCACAAAAGTGTAGACCTTCCTACCTAGACTATGAACTGGCATAGGACCAAAGAGATCCATATGCAAGAGGTATAAGCACCTCACAGAATCCTTGTTTTCAAGGCTTTGAAAGGAGGATTTTGTCTGCTTTCCTTTTTGACAAGCTGAGCATATCCCTTCCTTTATACACTTAACTTGAGGTCCATTCCTCACTAGCTCTTTGCTAAAGAGTTGGCCAATTGTCTTGTAGTTTAGATGAGCCAATCTCTTGTGCCACTTAACACAATGAGAAGTATTGTCATCAGCTACAAGACAGATGGGAAAAGCCTTATTCTCACATTCAAAATTAAGACAATATACATTTCTCTTTCTATACCCAGTCAGTATGATCTTTTGATCACTTGACCTCTTGATATGACATCCATCTTTAACAAATGAAATGTCATATCCTAAATCACTTAGCTGGCTTATGTTTATTAGATTATGTTTCAAACCTTTTACATAAGCCACCTGAGTGATAGTAATTAGGTTAGAAGAAATGTTACCAAACCCTTTGATGACTCCTCTTTCAGATCCACCAAAGATCACTTTAGGTCCATCTTTGACAGATGAATACTCCTTCAGCAGCCCCTTTGTTCCAGTCATGTGCCTGGAACAACCACTATCCAAGTACCATATAGGGGCATGGTTACTTGGATTCACCTGCAATACAGAATTACTTACCCTTAGAACCCAAGTAAGTCTTGGGTCCTTGGTTCAGGTTAGCATTAATAAAGTTATCATAACCTCTTCTAACAGGTAGACTCTTATTCTTTATAACACTTGTGTTATACCAGCAGTCTAATGCAAAATGACCTCTCTTGCCATAGCACCAACATTCAAACTTATTGTATCTAGATCTAGATACATCCTTGTCAGAAGTATTTCTGTTCATTGCTGGTGCTGTTGCAACTTCACCTACTGATTTCTTAAAACCATTGGGTTTATGACCATAGGTAGGCCTGCTTGCATTAACACCCTTGTTCTTCAGAACATTAGTCTTAATATGACCTTGAATGTCTTCATGATCATATATGTTAGAAGGCACTTTCACCTTACTAAACTTTATGGGGACTGAAAGGTTTAGTGGCTGAATAGGGGCTTTGCCTTTCCTCTTGAATCTGCCAGCCCTGGAGTAACCTTTAAATCCTAATCCAGCCTTACCCTTCTGAGTGACAAATTCATCTATCAAGGGTAAGACAGATTTTGGCTTAGAGTAACTAGCCACTAAATCCCTTTCAATTTTAAGTCTGGCCTCCAGACTCTTCACTTGATCATTAGTATAATTAATTGTGCCCATCTGAATAATAGTTATATTCTTCAGCTTGGCAATTTCATTTAATTTTTGATCAAGGACTTTTTCTAACTCAGTTGTTGCAACCCTTAGTTCAGCAATTTCCTGAGCCTGAGTTTTAACCAGGTTCTTGCTTTTCTTAAGGGCCTGCAACAAGTCCCCATACTTGTCTATCAATTGATAGACATCTCCTTCAGATTCAGATGCATCTTCATCACTTGATGCAGATGTAGATGATTCTTCACTTGTACTACAAACAGATGTACTGGAAGGACATTTTACCTCATTAGGACCAGACTGATTCTGGCATATGTCCTCTTCTGATCTTGTCATCAACCCCATGCATTGATGTTCATTGATGGAGTCTAGCAACTGCATAAACTCCTCTTCCTCAGATGCAGCATATAGTCCAATATATGCTTCAGCTTTAGATCCTGATTCTGAAGTTGACTGGTCTGACAAACTCTTATCTTTCTTTGCTACAAAGGATTTCTCCTTCTTGCCTTTCTGATAAGTCTTCTTCTTTTCTGAAGATTCCTTTCTCTTGTCAGGATAATCAGCCACTACATGTTCAGGCCTATTGCAACAATAACAGACAATCTTTGAAGTAGTGGCTTTGCTGGGCTTTGATCTGCTCTTCTCTTTCCTTGATGACCTTTTCTTCTTATAATAGTCATCAACTTGCTGTGATGGGGAAGGCCTAGACTTCCACTGCTTCTTCTTCAAGAACCTCTGGAATTGTCTTGTGAATGCAGCAAAATCTGCATCTGAATCACAGCTTTCAGATCCCTTGTTTGAACTTTCAGAACTATCTTCTGTAACTTCCTTAGGAGGAGATGGTGATTTCCTCCTATTCTTTCTAGTGGCTTCTGCATTTAATGCCACAGCCTTATTCTCTATACTCTCCTCTTGAATTCTTTTCCTCCTCCTTTCCTCACCATAAGTTGCATTTCATAGGATAGCAACTTTCCAAACAGGGTTGGAGGAGATATCTCTGCCAATTTAGCCACTTCTCTTATGGCACAGATCTTTGTATCCCAATCCTTTGATAAGGATCTTAAGAATTTGTCATTCAGTTCATAGGTACTGAAGACTCTTCCATAGGATATTAGCTCATTCACAATTCTATAGAATTTCTTATAGCACTCAGTTATGCTATCAGATTTTCCTTGTCTAAAGCTTTCATACTCCTGATTTAGCATAGACTTCCTGTCCAGCCTTACTTCTTCAGATCCCTCCATGTAGACAATCAATGTGTCCCACATTTCCTTGGAGGTCTTGCAGTGAATCAGATTCTGAAATGTTGAATCATCTATGACACTCACAATAATGTTCTGAGCTCTTTTATCCATGGTTGCCAAGATGATTTCATCCTTGGTCATTTCTGAATAAGTCTTTGGAGTTTGGATATTTGCATCAAGAACTGATACCTTCATTGGAATGAAGGGGCCTTCCTGTACTATGATGTAAATTCTTGGGTCAGATGCTTCCATAAACAATCTGACTCTTTCTTTCCAGATCCCAAAGATTTCCTTCCTACATATGGGTAATTTCATAGACCCTAGCTCCTTATGATTCTCTCCAGAACCCATCTTCTTGAATCTTGAATCTGCCTTTCAGATCTACCTCAGACTGTTAAGTCCTTTTTGAGGAACCTCCCTCTGATACCACTTGATAGTTTAACTTTCAAGACAACCTAAACACCTAGAGGGGGGGGGGGGTGAATAGGTTCTACTTGTTTATAAAAACTTTTAGGCAGAATTCAATTAATGGCTAACACAATAATCACAACAATCACAGAAAATAAAACATCACAGATTGCACAATGTTTTATAGTGGTTCCCCAAGGTCTGGGTACATCCACTTTCCCCCCTTCACCTATCTAGCAGTATGCTAGATTCGGCCAAACTTCCACTATTCTCAGATCAACAGATCCTACAACTCAGAACCCAACTGGTTCCTACAACTCAGGCACAACAGCCCTACCTCAGCCTTGCCCCAAGGCCTACAACTCAGAGAAGACCCTTCTCCTACACTCAGGCACACAGCCCTACCACTCAGAGTACAACACTCCTACACTCAGCCTTTATAACATAGGCTTACAACTCAGATCTGTGTAAACAGATCCTACAGAAATATAGAAAAGTTTATCTAACTGTCTTGCCTAAATTGAGAGAGAAAAGGCCAAGACAATTCTTGATCAGCTGATGAAATCAACTGTATCTGAGCTTTCTTCAAAGCTTCTTGAATAAGAACTTAGCTGAGTTGATTTCCAAACAGCTTCTTGAGAATCCACTGGTGGTTTCTTTCTTCTTCTTCAAATTCTGGCTTGATCTCTCTCTATCCAGCACTTTGAATGATTCTTCTGAATTCTGATTAGAACTCTTCTTTGATCTATCCTTAGATAGTCTTCTTAGATCTTCCGGAGAAGATCTTCTTAAGTGCCTAGCACTTTCTTGAAATGAATTGGATCGTAATCCTTCTCAACTTTTTGATTCTCAACAATGTTTTCCAAAAGTTGTTTTCTCCTTCTGAATCTGTCTATTTATAGACTTTCTTCATGGTAACCGACTGATCCGGTTTCTAACCGTTTTCTGACAAGTCTGACAGCTTCAGTTAACCGGTGGCAACCCACAGCTGTCAAGTCTTCAAACAAGTCCTGTGCCTTAGTCTTGAACCACAAGTTGTCGAGACAGTCTGTCAGAAAGTGTCGAGACCATCTGTCTATCTGTGTCGACACAATTGACTTTGGTGTCGACACAGTCTTCAGTGATGTCGACTAAGTTGCCTTTGAGTCGACACAGCTTCTTCTGAAAATAACTTGGTCTTGACTCTTCAGTGTGTTGATACAAGTCCTGTGTGTCGACACAGTTGTTGTAGAATCATAACTTATTAAGTGTCGACTTAGCCTTCAGGTGTCGACACAGTCTTCTTTTAACTCTGCTGTAATGTGTCGACTTAATCACAATGTGTCGACACATTCTGCTGGTGTAGACAAACTTGAGGTCGACTATATTCTTCTGTGTCGACACATACTGCTGGTGTCGACAAACTTGAGGTCGACTATATCCTTTTGTGTCGACACATTTTCCCAATGTTAAGGTCGACGCTTTTCTTCTGTGTCGACACAAATTCCCAGTGTTGTGTCGACTTACTTCTTCTGTGTCGACACACTCTCCCGGTATCATTGTAGACTAACTGCTATGTGTCGACATACTTCCTCTATGTCGACACTTTTACCCAGTGTAGTTGTAGACTAACTGCTATGTGTCGACATACTTCCTCTGTGTCGATACTTTTTCCCAGTGTAGTTGTAGACTAACTGCTATGTGTCGACACTGCTTCCCAGTGTTGATGTCGACTAATTTCTTCTATGTGTCGACACATCCTTCTCTGTGTCGACACTTGGAATTAGAATTTTTTCTGCATACTTTATCAATTCTTCACCTGCACATGTCAACTCAAAAAACAACATCAAATACACCTTGATGTATATCATTGAGCTAGGTTGGGCTTCTTCAAATCAGGTACACATTTTCCAATGTACCCAACAGGGATTATGTACAATCCCGTATGCATTGTGTAGGCCATCCCAGGCAGGTTCAGGGCATTGTTGGGCAAAGGCCTAGGAATACTAGCTAGGCGAGTGAGTCAGGCTAACCTGCACTCACCCAGTCCCCTAAAGGGGCATTCACATAAACCATCGAGGGGGAATTTAGGTCCTCGGGCGACTATGATATTTATTAGTCACTCGCCCAAACCTCGTGCCTTAGTGCATATGCATGACAAGTTCTCGCACAACGAGGCGAATGGGTTCCCATGTGGGCACCCAACCTTTTAGAGAAAATCAAGGAGGCGAGTGCATTGTTCTCCCGACAATCGCTCCCTCAGGTGAGTGGTGCTGCCATGGACCACTCACCCAATAGGGTCCATAGGTGAAATTACCTGGGTGCCCTTGTAGGGCTGCATATAGCTATTTAGAACAACAGAGATTGGCTGTTGGCAGACCCAATTGGGCTTCATATAGCTGTTTAGAACAGCGGAGGTACGCTATTTACAGGCCAGTTTGTAAAAAATATAAATAGACCCAAGGGGGTACCTCAGAGGGCTTGCTTACTTTTGTCCAGATCTTCTTACGCTTTCTGAGGTATCCTTAGCTCAGCACTTGGCTAAGGAGGCGAGGCACTCTAAGATCTTCAAGGTGTGTGGTGGTACTACCATGTTGGAGCCTTGGGTCTATTCCTTGTGCTAAGTATTTTGTTGTTTAGCTTGTGAGAGAGAAGTAAGTGTGCAATCACCCCTTCCCCAAGGGTTGAACTCCACAGAGACTGATTTTCTGGTTTCAAAAGTGGGAGTATTGTGGATTGTATGTTTGTTGGCTGTAATAATTCATTTGATAAATAGAGTACTGGCTACATTTCATTTATATATTTTGGCAAGTTCTTTTAGTTTGTAAATTTATTTCTATTATGATAGAGTAATTTAACATAATAAATGCCCTTAGAATGTTTGCTTCTATAGGACTCAAGTGGTGACTTGAATGTGAGAGCCTATGTTTTAGAAGCTTCATTCTTAAATAGTCCCTAGTCAAGTGTCATCTTATAAGCTAAGGGCGATGATGACACATTAAGACTAGCATGTGCGTTGATTGATAAACGGTTCTAACAAGTCTTGATATTATGATATCAAGTCATCACATGAGTACTTATTAGTGAACATGTCGTACTGGACAGACTCATCATGAGAATACTTTGTAGTTTGTTATATGAACATATCACAAGTATGACTCAATTGGGAATGGTGTTTTGGTCCTTTGACCTGAATTTGCAGTATTCATCGAGTGAGGAAGAGCATGCTCTGATGCTATCAAAAGTCCATTCATGAGAAAGTTGGATGATAAAGGTGGTTATTGGGTATGTTACGAATCATTTGGGTGTTTTCTTGTGAGCAGACATGGGATTTGTCCTCCTATATGACCGGAGTTATATCCAAGGGCCCCTTGATGGAATGAGACTGAGAAATGCATGGCTATGCTTGGTTGAGTCAATATATGATATTGGGCTCAATAATTTTTGGAAGTCCATTCTAGATCAGGAAACTAGGATTGAACAATTATGAGGGCGACACGGTCTATACCTCTAGTAATATTCGGATGTAAGGGACGAAGGGACATGATAACACTAAAACATTGGTCACAATGGCTTTACAGTTCCAAACTCTTATTGCTTGGGGAGCAATGATGCATTGCTAGATGCTGCTCATTGTTTGTGAAGCTTTTGTTTGATACTTTCAAGATCAAGTGGGAGACTGTTGGTGTTAGCATTATGATATGGAAGTGATCAAGTATGTAGCCTCACTGCCAACGCAGTATGATCCTATCTGTGTCATACATAAGAATGTCTGGAGAAATTGGGAGATTAGCTTAGTATGATTTGCTCATATGATGAGTGAAAAGACATAGCACAACCAGGATTTGGAGGCATTGAGTGTGTTGAGACCACTCAATGCTTTCGTCGAGTCAAGTGTTGACTCATCGAATGGTGGCGTTGAGTGTTTTGAGTTAACTCAACGATTCGTCGGGTCAAAGAGTTGATTCGTCGAGTATTGCGCTTAAGCCTTGAGTGTGTTGAGTATACTTAATGATTCGTTGAGTCAAGGAGTTTATTCGACAAGTCTGAGTTTTAGGCATTGAGTTCGTTGAGTCCACTCAACGACTTCGTCGAGTTAAAGGTTGACTCAATGAATCTAGCACTTAGGCATTGAGTGCGTTGAGTCCACTAAACGCCTTCGTCGAGTCAAGTGTTGATTCAATGGGTTTGGCGCTGAGAGCATTAAGGCATTGAGTTCACTCAACGTCATTTGTCAAATATCTAATTGAAACTCGACGATTCATCGAGTATAGTTTGTATACTCGACGATTCATCGTATATGTCATTAATACTCGACAATTCGTCGAGATAAGGGTTTTCTGGTCGAAAAACACTGGATCTAAGTCCTGGGTCTACGAATAGTGATGGGGTGTTCTGTTTATTCCTTTGGGTATAATAGATGGATTTTAGGGTTTCTCTTAACTGACCGAAAAACGACTACTATAGATCGATTTTGACGGGTTGCACACGAGCCGCACTATTCGATATCCCGAAACCCTAAAAGATGATGGAAGTTGTTCCGGCCGCCGCTGATCCCGCCACCGGCACTTAGCTTGATTCCAACGAGTGTCATTGTCGCCTCTTCTGTAAGGGACCTAGCAGTCTGTGAAGATGCAGAGCTTTCTCTCCCGACCTAGATCTTGTGCGACAAGATTCTAAGGGTTCTCATGTTCGTGTGGAATTCCTGTAGAGGTGCGGATAATATTCCGCACTATGAACTATAGCTGCATAGTGGTCGACTTATTTTATGGAGCATCTTGGTTGAGTATAGAATCAATCCCACAGAGATGAATATTATTTACAACACTTTTTTCTTGATACAGGTGCATTTCTAGATCCGAACATCTTTCAGGTTTTCTTTTTAATTATTTCCACTGCATGCTCAACTGTTGTGCCATCTAGTAAAACCCAACATGAAAACCATTTCCCTCATTCATATTGGCATCATAAGATTCAAGAACAGTCTCATTAGGGATCTTAAAGAGAAACTCTAGAGGGAGAAAAGGATAGTGGCTAGTTACTCTAAGCCAAGTACTTTGTTGCCCCTGATAGACTCCTCCTCTCAAAAGGGTAAGAAGGGGTTAGAATTCAAGAGAAGCACAAGATTTGCCAATTCTAATGGGAAAGGCAAAGTTCTTGTTCAGCCTCTGGCATCCAAGCCTCCCATTCCTTTTAGGAAAGTTAGTTGACTTCAAATAGGTATGACCAAGAAAGCATCTATTGTCACTGTGTTGGGAATACTGCCCTCAATGTTCCCTAGATATGAAGAGACATCACCATCAACACTAAGAGCATAGTTGTATTTGATGTTGCTTAAGTTCATCATGTGCAGGATGTTCCATGGAACAAGTTTAGACAGGTTTACTAAGTGATTTTGACAGGTGGTCACAAGGTAGAAAGATGGAGAGACAGAAATCTGTCTAAGTACACAGGCATTGAGTGAAGCGAGCTCACTCAATTCCAGATTCCAAGGAAGGATGCTGGAAAGACTTAAAATATTCTAAGTCCACAGGCGTCGAGTGAAGCCAGTTCACTTGATGCCAGATCAAAAAAAGCACTGAGTAATGGATATATAGTCAAATCCCAGCAGTTTGCAAGACAGAAATGCGGCTGTCCACAGGCTTTGAGTGAAGGAGTTTCACTCAATGTCATATAATAGGAGGCGTAGATTAAAGCTCAGTCTATCAAAGCTTCAACATTGGCAAGGGAGAAATTTGACTAAATACAGAATCGTTGAGCGAGGACAAGTCACTTAATGCCTGAAGAAAGTAGTATTGAGTCAAGCTCAAGTAATTAAAGCATTTGAAGAATCTGTTAAGTATTCTGGCTAAGTCCAAAAGCGTTGAGTGAGGATAGCTCACTCAATGCTCAAAGAAGCAAGCGTTGACAGAGCAATGATTAGTCAAAGCTTAAGTAAATATAGACTGAAAAATTTGTCTAAGTCCAGATGCATTGAGTGGGGACAACTCACTCAAAGCAAGCCCATCAGGAAAATCAGCTAAGTACAGAAGCGTTGAGTGAATCTATTTCACTCAATGCCTTAGCATGAAGGCAGGCAGTTAGTGAACCGGCTAAGTCCAGAAGCATTGAGTGAAGGCTATTCACTCAACGCACTCAACGCCTAGAATTGCAAAAGAAATATGCTAAGTTCAAATTCATTGAGTGAAGTCAGTTCACTCAACGCACTCAAAGCCTAATCAGCAGAAAGATTGTCGAAGGACAAAAGCATTCAGTGAAAGCCATTCACTCAACACACTCAACACCTAGTAGTGCAGATGGAATTGGTTAAGTCCAGATGCATTGAGTGATGAAGGTTCACTTAACGTACTCAACTCCTAGAAGTGCAGATTATTTGGCTAAGGGTTTTTGCGCTGAGTGAAGGCCATTCACTCAATACCTGGGATGAAAATGTAAATTTGGCTAAGTCCACAGATGCAGATTTCAGCATGAGTCTGCAAAGTTTAAAATTGTTGCGGGAAAGCTACAGTACTTGACAAATGGCGTCGCAGACTTACTGTATAACTTTTCCTGTAAAAGCAAAGTTGAAGCCAATAACTTCAGTGGGGCCCACAGGTCAAATAGTCGTTGGACAGCAAAATATAAAAGGGATAAGATCGATGGAAGCAAAAAAACTTTAGGGTTTATCATTTCAGAAAGAGGTGGAGCTTCATCGTCTTCTCTCTCGCCATTATTGTTGAGCTTGAAGCTAAAGTTCAAACCCGCTGGACTAAAAGTTATTCCAGTTAGCTGTAGCAATTTCACCAGCTATAGCAAGTTCAGAAAAGCTTTCTGAGAAAGAAGACTAAGAAGAGCCTTCAAATTTCTGCAGTCAAGGTTAGCTGATTGAAGAGCATATAGAACTGTGAAATCTTTGTCTTCAACAATAAGTTAAGAGACCTTGTTTTTGACATACTTCTAGCACAAGCAGCAGTTTAATAAAGATCAACTTTCTTGTTGCTGAGAAGAAGTTTGGGCTAAGTTAACTCAGCTCAGGAAGCAGTAGACTAAGAGAACTTCTCTGGAGTCAAATCAACAACAACAAAACTCTTTCTTCTGTAGGATCTTAACAGATCTAAGTGTAGGCCTATTTTATAAATGTTGAGGTAGGATTTAGTTATGGATCTTAGTTGTAGGGCATGTGTGCCATAGGAAGGACTCTTATGTGTATCTGAGTTATAGGACATGTATGCCTAAGGTAGGGCCTTTGGCCTGAGGTAGGATCTGGTTCAGATATGAGCTATTTGAGAGTTTCTCTCTGAGCGTAGGGCTATTATTGGGTCCATTGATCCCAATGGTCCTTATTTGAAGAAGTCAAATAGGTCAATGATATACACGTAGTTGTATTTGATGTGTGTGTAAGTTCATGCATGCAGGTTAGTCCTTTTCACAATGATTGGACATGCAGACACAAAATTGTGGGCTGGAAAGGCAGGAAGTTGCCTAAGTCCATAGGCATTGAGTGAAGACAGTTAACTCAATGCCATAGCACAAAAATAGCTGAATACAGCAGGGTTTGTCAAAGAATCAAAAATGGAATACAAAAAAGTGGCTAAGTCTACAGGCATTGAGTGATGTCAAATCACTCAACACTAGACATAAAATTCATCGAGTAAAGCTGCCTTAGTCAAAGACACAGAGTTTCTGGCAAAGAAAAAGATTCTAAGTCCAGAAGCATTGAGTGAAGCCAACTCACTCAATGTCATGCTATTTCTGTCAAAGCCAAAGAAGATATACAGAAAATCTATCTAAGTCCAGAAGCATTGAGTGATGACAGCTCACCTAACGCCAGATGAGCTAAAGCATTGAGAAAAGATAGGACAGTCAAAGCCTTGGAAGAAAGACAAGAAAATCTGTCAAAGCACAAAAGCATTGAGTGAAGCCAGTTCACTCAATGCCAGTGGAAGAAAGCTTTGAGCTATGCTGCTGCAGTCAAAGCCTAAAGAGAAATCAGAATTTGACTAAATCCAAAAGCATTGAGTGAAGCCGGTTCACTCAACGCCTAGTCAAATGTTAGGGAAGAAAGAAGATAGCGTTGAGAGAATTCAACTCACTCAACGCCTTCATGCAGAGAAAAATTATTCTAAGTACAGAAGCGTTGAGTGAAGACAGTTCACTCAATGCCTCAGTAGTTAGCAGAGTTCAGAAGAAGCTAAGGCAAATAGCGTTGAGTGAAGGCCAACCACTCAATGCTCTCAACGAAATGGATGTAGAAAGACCTAAAGAATAAGCTAAGTTCAGAATTGTTGAGTGAAACCAGTTCACTCAACGCACTCAACGCCTGGAGTGATTCTGTGAATTTGGTTAAGTCCAGAATGGGTCATGTCAGCAAAAGTCAACACATTTCAAATTCTTTGAGAATGATGTAGTATGGCCTTAATGGTGCCGGCGGCCAGCGATTGTCGTTTTCTGCAAATGGAAGGTGGAAACTCGTCATTTTTATGCATGGCCCATAGCGCAAAGAGCCATTGATCGATGATCAATAAAAGGGGAATATTGTCTTAGTCGACAATAAGCAATTAGGGTTTTCTAAATACGCATAGCAGCGAAACTTCGTCTTCTTCCTTGCCATTAACATCGAGCCTGAAGCATAAGTTCTGATTCAGTTGACCTGAAAGAAGAAATAGATAGCTGTTACGATTCTCATCAATGACAACAAGTTCAAAATCAATTTTTGATTGAGAAGAGAAGTAGAGCCTTCAGAGTCTGCTGGTCCAAGTAGCTGTTTGAAGAAGATACAAAAACCTTCAGATCAATTGTCTTAAACAGCAGTTAGAATCTTGATTCTGAGTTTCTTCGAGCACAAGCAGCCTAGGACTGAAGATCTTTTCAACTTGTTGTTGTGAAGAAGATAGGGCTGAAACTTCCTAAGCCTAGGAAGACATACATAGAGAAAACTTTTTGGTGTCTAACTGTGTATCGACTCTTCAATTTTTTGTAGGATCCAGTATTGGATCTGAGTGTAGGATTCTGAGTGGAATCTGAGTTGTAAGACTGTGTTATAAAGGTTGAGGTAGGATCATTTGTTGAGTTGATTGTAGGAACCATTTTGGATCTGAGGTAGGGTTGTCCTTCCAGCTTGAGTTGTAGGGCCTTTGACCCTAAGGTAGGTGATTACTGAATAACTGAGTTATAGGTCCTTGGGCCTGAGTTATAGGTCTTGAAGGAGACGTAGTGGTCCTGTGGGATCGAGTTGTAAGCTCTTAAGGAGCCGAGTGTTGGGGAAGAGACTTATCTAACACACTGTTAGAAAGGAGGTGAGGGATAGTGGATGTACCCAAAATCTGGGGAACCACTATAAATTGTTTGTGTATTTTGTGAATGTCTTGAAAGCCTAAGCAAACAAATCATAACTTACATCTAAGAGAACAAGCTCTAAAAAGAAATTAAAAAGACCTATTCGCCCCCCCCCCCCCTCTAGGTGTTAGTTGACCTTGAAAACAAAGACTTTCAAGTGGTTTCCGAGGGAGGGATCTCAAGAAAGGCTTAACAATCTGAACATATCTCCAAGGTTAGCAAAAAGATTATCCTTATGGTTTAAGGAGTGAACTATAAGGAGTTGGGTTCCATTAAGCTTCCAATCTGTAGGAAGGAAGGGTTTGGCATCTGAAAGGAGAGGGTTATGCTCTTTATGGAAGCAGCTGACCCTAAGATCTTTATCACTGTCAAGGAGGGACCTTTAATCCCCATAAAAGTGTCAGTTCTGAATGCAAACGAGCAAACTCCTAAGACATATGTTGAGATGACAAAGGATGAAGTCATCCTTGCCACCATAGACAAAAGGGCTCAGAATGTAATTGACATTGCTATTGATGATTCTACCATTCATAAACTGATCCAATACATAACTACAAAGGAGATGTGGGACACAATGTTGATCTACATGGAGGGGACAGAAGAAGTTAGAGATGATAGAAAGTCCATGCTCAATCAAGAGTATGCGGCTTTTAGGCAGAGCAAGACTTACAACATAGCATAGTGTTATGAGAGATTGTTCAGGATAGTCAATGAGCTGAGGACCTATGGAAGGGTTTTCAGCACTTATGAGCTGAATGACAAGTTTCTCAAATCTCTAACTAGAGACTGGGATACGAAGATCTATGCCAACAGAGAGGTGGCAAAGCTTGCTGACACTCCACCAGCAATACTATTTGGGAAGCTGCTATCCTATGAAATACAACTGACTGCCAGGAAGGAGGAGGAGAAAAAAAGTAAGTCTCAGGCCAAAAAAAAGTCTTTGGTCTTCAAAGCTGAAGCCTCAAGAAGGAGAAGAAGGAAGACTCCTTCTCCACCAGGGAGGGATGTTGAGTCTGACTCAGATGAGTCAGAGTCAAGCACATCAGACTGCCACATGTATGATGAGGACTTTGCTGTCTTCTCTAGACAATTCCAGAAGTTCATGAAGAAGAAGCATAGGAAGAGCATTCCTTTCTCCTCCTCTCACCACAAGAAGAAATCCCCCAAGGAGGACATGTATGGTTCTAAACCTAGTAAATAGATTTCCACTAATGTTATCTATTATTGTTGCAGTCAGCCAGGGCATGTTATAGCCGACTGCCCAGTAAAGAGAAGAGAGGATGGAGAGAAGAAGCAACATTACTAGCACAAGGGTAAGAAGGAGAAATCCTTCATTGCTAAGAAAAAGAAGAGCTAGTCTGACTCTTCCTCATCAGAATCAGAAGAAGAGGAAGAAGAGAAAGCCTACTTTGGGCTATCTACTGTTGTAGAATATGAAGATTATCCTACTACTAGGATAGAATTCAGGGCCCCTCTATCACAACCAGATAGTGAGTTAAAGGTGGATGAGGATAAAGAATAAGATATCTGCTACTATGGGATGATGGCTAGGACTGATTAAGAATCCAGCTAGGATCAGCCTGGTCAACAAATGGTACCTTTCCTATCTAAGTCTTCTTCTGATTCAGGCTATGAGACAAGCCCAGATTCTGAAGCTCATTCATCAAGAGATGAAGGAGACTCTGAATCTGAGGAAGATGTAAATTCTATTATTGACAAGTATGGTGTCTTGCTGAATGATTTCAAGAAAAGCAAGTTGTTGGCTAAGAAGCAGGCTAAGGAGATTTCTTCTCTTCAGCTTGTTGCTTTCCAGCATGCATACTCAGCTTCCCTGCTGGATCAGAAAATGAGGGAAATTAGTGAATTAGAAACTATTTCCTTCATCCAGTTAGGCACAACAGAGTACCAGGAAAACCGAATAAATGACCTGGAAGAGCTGCTTTAGAGGGAGAAGTGGATAGTGGCTAGTTATTCAAAGCCAAGTTCAGTGCTGCCCATGATAGAATCCTTCACCTCCCAAAAGGGTAAGAAGGGGTTTGGCTTCAAGGTACACACAAGCATTACCAGTCCCAAAGGAAAGGGCAAAGCTTCAGTACAGCCACTAGCCTCCAAGCCTCTTGTTCCATTTAAGAGAGTACTGCTACCTTCAAATAGGTATGAACAAGAAATTATATTTGGTCACTGGATGAATGGTAGATCCACCATAGGGAACAAAGATGTTCACCACTATGGTGGAAGATATAGCAAGGGTGTAAGTGCCTTCAAGGCGGACCATAATAAGATTAAAATGGCCCATCATGGACCATTTGTGCTTGGTGCACCTGCCCCAACACTCAAGCACAAAGCATCTGCCTGTTCTCAAGATCTCCCAACATAAAAATCCAACCAGGGGCAAGTCTGTCAGCAAGATAGATTTGGGCATATCTGAGGCCATCAAGAGTATGCTTTCTGAAAAGAAGACTACGGCTGGTAGGGCTCAAGATATTCCAAATACTTCTACCGTAAGACATATCCCAAGTCAAACTGTTGATTGCAGATACAAGAAAAAGGCTGTTGTTGTACCTTCTGGACTCTGAGATGCTGATAACACTGCTATAAGACCAGCTCTTAAAAGAAGGTACAATATTTATGAGTGTTGACACTGTGGTAAATGAGTCACTAAGTTATTGATTGTTGGCATAATACAAGTGTGCAAAGGGAAAGAGAGAGCTTACCTATTAGAAGAGCTGCAGGTAGGCATGGTTATTATCAAACTAACATACACCTAGGACCCAATAATAATTGGGGTCCTAAGGTTAACTTATTTATGTCTTGCAGGTTAGTCCAATTGGTCATACCCCTATATAGTACTTGGAGAGTGGATGTTCTAGGAAAATGAATGGAACAAGGAGCTTGCTGAAGGATTACTCTCCAGTAAAGAATGGCCCCAAAGTCATCTTTGGTGGTTTAGATTGGGGAGTGACCAAAGGGTATGGTAAGATATCAAATGGCATAATCACTATCACACAAGTAGCTTATGTAACATCCCTCAGACTTCTAGACCCCTAGGATGGTTTTGTCATGACTAAGTCAAGACAAAACCCTGGGAATCACTAAAGGGTATAATGACACCCAATGTAACACCCCAAAAAGTAAAGGCTAAGAGCACCGAGCTGGAGGAAAATCGTCGAGCATAGCTCGACGAAATGTCTAGCAGATCTCGACGAAATTGTCGAGCTGAGCTCGACGATCTTCTCAACGAAAGCCTCGAGCAAGGTGAGTGGAGTTTGACGAATGGAATAGCCATGGATGCTCAATAACCCCCACTTTTATGGGGCTTTTATTCCTCTGAGGGAGAGGAGGAGTTTCTGGAGATGGCTGGTCATTGATTGGTTCAACCCTCTTAATTTGGTTGAAACCGAAGGGGTGGAGTTAATGGCCATTAATGGAGTTTAATGACCTTTGGGAGTTACAATCCTCCTCTCCCAAATTCCCTCTCTAAGGACCTTCACCATAGCAAGGGAAAGCGTTTCCCCCGATTACTTTTCAATTCTGTTGTGGTTGGTGTAGAAGTTGCAGAAGAGCTAGAAGCTCGGTGTCCGAATTGGTGAAGAGGCAAAGCGTATGTCTTCAGCCCGCAAATCAGGTCCTCCTCTACTCCTTCTATGGATAGACCTTAGGAATCCTTAGGGATGATAATCAGGCTCAATTGAGCACGATCAAGTGGAATTTTTCCATTGGTTTTCCGTGAAAACTAAAGTGTCGGGTTCGCCGAAATCTGCCGTCTCCGGCAGCCAAACCACCTTTGGCCGATAACCCTCACCTCAATGGAGGTAGTGTGGCGGTGGTTGGTCAGGGAGGTGGCCGGGTGGCTGGAAAACGGGCTTGGAAAATGCTCCAGGTCGGGTTGATCTCAGCACTTGGCTGGAGGTAGAAGAAAACCAGCAACCGTTGGATTTGCTTAAAGATCTGTGCTAGATCTAGTGTATTAAATTTTAATTTATGTATTTTCCGTCACATACTATCACCTGTCTTGAAATTTAAATTAAAAATACTTAGAGGCCTATTAAGAAAAAGTAGTCAATATAAAACTTGTAGCCCTATGAGTCTAGTTTAATTCAAAATGTGTTTGAACCAATTTAGTGTTCAGGTCAGACCACAACACTCATTTTGGTGAGGTCTATACCTAGGCTTGATTAGAGATTATTTTGAGTGCCCCCATTTATCCAGCCATCCAAATGACTTGAGATTTTGACAGGGGGTCACCCTTACCTATACCTAAAACATATCAAAAAATGGGAATTTTTGGAAAACTTGTTCCTAAAGTTTTTGTAGAAGTTTAATAATCCATGTATGGATTATTTAAAAGGGTCTAATGACCTCTAAACCCACCAAAATTTTGGTGTCAGACTCTTAGGTTCTTAGTACAATTATGATAAAAATCTCAGCCCAATTGGGTTAGCTTTGAATATTTTTTGGTGAGACCAAAGTGTGGCCCTTTAAGGGTTAATTAGGGCCATAATGAGCTTGGGGCATGGAGGGGCCAATTCTCACCCAAAGGGGTTGGGACTTTGGCAAAAGCCCAATGGTTAGTTTAGACACCCTCAAATGGAGTTTAGGGTGGATTTTCCCTAGAACCCTAGTTCAAAACCTATGTTTGAACTTTGGAGGTTTGTGAAGGACATGGAGTGATATGTTCTTGTATGGACTTGGTGTTTAGTCCATGTGATCTTAGGGTGGTTAAGTGCCCTAGTATAAGAGACGAACAAAAACAAATCGAAAGTGGTATAACTTGTACAACCTCGGGCTCACAGGAGGGAACCCAGCAGAGAGGGAATTAGAAGGATCCTCAAAAGGAGACAAGGCCCTAAGCGAAAGAGGTCTAAAAGCTGGGTCCACTCGCAATGGGCGAGAGGAGCCCAAAAGAGGGTCCACTCGCAATAGGCGAGAGGAGCCCAAAAGAGGGTCCACTCGCAATAGGCGAGAGGAGCCCAAAAGAGGGTCTACTCGCAATAGGCGAGAGGAGCCAAAACGGGGGACCATTTGCCTGGCGGGTGGGGTCAAAGGAAGATTGTCTATATGTCGTCTGAGGGTCTCGCCCGCGAGGTAATCCTTTTCAGCCGCAAGGTGGTCCTCTCGCCAAGCATCGGGTCGGCAGGAAGAGATAAGACCGGTTCAGCAATTGGGTGGGGACCGGCTCACTTAGCAAGCGGTTCATCCTTTTTGGCCTTTTTACTCTTTTACCCTCGGGGGTCTGCTCATAGCCCTTCAGAACAGCGGAGTTTGGCTGTTGGCAGACCCAACCCAGGGTATTCAGGTAATTTCACAGATGCTTGTTTTGGTTATTTGCAGTTCAAATCCTGAAGCCTATAAATAGACCGGTAAGGTGTCTGAGAAGAGGTGCATGTGGAACCTTCCTTTTCCTTCTCACTCAGACACCTAGCTCAGCACTGCCTAGGGAGGGGAAGGATTCTAGTCCTTCTGGGTGAGTGGTGGGACCTCCGAGCTGAAGCTCCTGGTCTGTTCCTTTAGGTGTCTTGTTAGGAGCATGGTTCAAAGAAAGTAAGAGTGGGTTGCAGCCTTAGATCCGAGCTTTTAGGGGAAACTAGTTCGACTGGTTTCAACATTTTTGGTGCGGTGAGCGTGGATCGCAGCCTGAGTCGAAGAACTTTGGATCATCTCATGGCAGGAGATCTAGGAGGAGGAGATGAGGGCGGAGG
The DNA here is from genome assembly GCA_039513925.1 of Platanthera zijinensis. Classification (NCBI taxonomy): domain Eukaryota; kingdom Viridiplantae; phylum Streptophyta; class Magnoliopsida; order Asparagales; family Orchidaceae; genus Platanthera; species Platanthera zijinensis. The sequence goes on from CM077091.1 coordinate 18,430,269, forward strand.
AAATGAGGGCGGGTCCCAGAACCCAGGAGGATATGTTGGGAGGGAAGAATTCATGGCATCCATCGGGGGCATCATGGGGATGTTGCAGCAGATCTCGCAGCGAGGCGAGTGCGTGACCCCTCTACCTCAGGGGCCGGGCCTCTTGCCTCCGGAAGGAGCCGTCTCGGCAAGGGTAGGCGAGGATGCGCCAGGAGGGCGGCCCGGAAAGGAGAAAGTGGTGGAGGGAAGCGGGCGAGACCTGGCAGGAAGGGAGTTGTTCCCCAGCCCGGCGAGCGCCGTCTCGCCAGTAGATCTCGTCGCGCGAGTGGAGACGGCGAGACCCCTGGCGAGAGGGTCCCCCTTTTGCGAGCTGGTTCTTTCGGCTCCCGTCCCGGAGGGGTTCCGCGAGCCTGAGATGGTTTATTATGTGGGGAAGGATGATCCCCTCCAACACTTGCAATGGTTCGAAGATGCGGTCTCCATCAGGCCGATGACGGATGCATTCAAGTGCCGCCTTTTCGCGATCACCTTGAAGGACAAGGCCCGGGACTGGTTTCATCAACTCCCAGCAGGGTCAATATATGGTTTTGAAGATTTGAGTATGAGCTTCCAGCTGCGCTTCTCGACCTCGAAGAAGAGGAAGAAGAATCCGGAGTCCATCTTCCTGATCAAGCAAAAGGCAGACGAGTCCTTAGCCCAGTACGTGGATCGCTTCCAAGAGGAAATCCTGGACATTCAGGAGGTGCCGGGATTTGCTCTCCAGATGGCCTTTACTGTGGGTCTCAGGGAAGGCTTTTTCAAAATGAGCCTCACCAGGAAGGCACCCTTATCCTTTGAAGGGTTGATGGAGAAGGCAGCCAAGGAGATAGCGATGGAAGCAGCGAACCCGGCTTTTGCCAAGAAATTAGCAAGGCTGACGGAGGTAGAATCCAGAGAACCAGGAGGAGCGAGGCAGCAGGAAGGGAGGAGAAGGGAGGAGCCAAGGGGGCCGGCACCGCAGGAGTTGAGTTGGAGGCAACCGGAAGGCCCGGTTCAAGGGCAATGGAGAGGTCTTCCCCCGGGGGAAGGAACTACTACCATGGAGGAGCAGGAAGGTTGCCACAGCTGGGGTGGAGACAGGGACCTAGGCCACTCCCACCCCCGCCTCAGCAGGCTATGGCTATAGGCCGGGGAAGAGGAAGAGGAAGAGAGCGAGGAAGGGGGGAGCCGGAGCAGGAGGAGAAGGAATCACCAAGAAGGGAGGCAGGAGGGGGAAGTAGCTATACCATTCTGTGACTTTCACGAGGAGGAAGGTCACGCGACAGCTACATGTCCAGAGTTTCTGGAGCTGAAGGGGAGAAGAGGAGCGGGAGAGCAGTAGCCACCGGCGCGGATAGTAGAGATGACCGGAGTGGGGGAAGAGGATAGATGTGTAGATCGGTCAGATGTGGGGGATAGAGGGGGGATCGGGGTGATTCATGGTGGGGTGGGAATCGAGGCTACCCGAAAGGCCAGTCTTCATACAATGTACCGTCGAGGTGTCGCCTCGACGTCGCAAGCCCCGCCCCCGGACGAGAAGATCACCTTCTCCAGGAAGGACTTGCCAGATCACGAAGACCCATTCTGCGACGCGCTGGTGATTCGGACGGCTATCGAAGGTTTCACGGTATCAAGGATCTTGGTGGACAATGGGAGCTCGGTTAATGTCATCTTCAAAAAGGCATTCAATGAGATGAGGGTGGAAGCCAGGAGGGTGTTAGCAGCAGACGGACCGCTGTTCGGATTCTCAGGAGAAAGGAAAGAAGTGGAGGGGGGAGTCGGTCTCCAGGTAACCCTGGGAGGGCTGTCCAGGAACTGCCGCTTTGTGATAGTGGACGCTCCCAGCAGTTACAACGCCATCTTCGGGCGCCCCTTGATTAGTGCCTTTAGGTGTGTACCATCATCTTTTCATCAATGTCTGAAACTCAATTCAGGAGGGACCCAGATCAGGGTGAGAGGAGATCCGAAGGCGGCCCGGGAATATTATGTGACAGCAGTAAACACTATCTCATGGAGGGGGGATGCGGAAGAGTTAGAGAGAAGACTGGAACGGGAGGAGCAAGAGGAGAGTAGAATTGAGGAGCTGGGAGGTGGCATTGCGGAGGAGCCAGTAATGGCAGGAGAGTCAAGGGTCGGAAGAGAAGGGAAAGAGGAGAGAGGAAGGAAAAGAAAAATAGGAGAGATGGAAGAGTCAGTGCTAGGAGGAGGCCCGGTGCGGGTGGAGGAGAGGTTCGTAGAGAAAGTAGACATGGCAGTGGAGAGAAAGGAGGGTGGAGAGCAAGAGCTCGGAAACCAGGAGGGGGGGCTAGCAAAGGAAGAGGAGATTCCGAAAGATCAGGAGGAAGAAGAAGAGCCCTCGAGGCTGAAGGCTGCAGTTGAGCTACAGGAGGTGGACATCCTAACAAAAGAAGGAAGGAAAGAAAAGATCAGAATCAGCGGAGAACTCGGTCTTGAGGATCAGGAGGAGATCCGAAAATGCGTGCAGGAAAACATTGATGTCTTTGCGTGGAGCGCGGCCGACATGCCAGGGATTGACGCAGATGTGGCATGCCATCGTCTCAACCTTGACCCCAAGGTTCGTCCCATCCAGCAGAAGAAAAGGGCCATCGCCTCCTGGATGGCCCAGCCTATCAGGGAGGAAGTGGAAAAGCTGCTCCAGGCGGGGTTCATATCTGCAAACAAGTATCCAGGGTGGGTGAGCAATGTGGTGATGGTAAGGAAGGGGGAAGGGAAGTGGAGAATGTGTATTGACTTCTCTCTTTTGAATAAAGCATGTCCCAAGGATTGTTACCCTTTGCCTCGAATCGACGCGCTGGTTGATTCATCCGTCGGTTTTTCACTAATGAGTTTTTTAGATGCCTTTTCAGGATACCATCAAATACGCATGCACCCACCGGACATCAAGGATGTCACCTTTATCACCGAGGATGGATGCTTCAGCTATAACATGATGCCTTTTGGGTTGAAGAATGCGGGGGCGACCTACCAACGGATGATGGACCGGATCTTTCGAGAACAAAAGGGACGGAACCTCGAAGTCTACGTAGACGACTTGATGATCAAGAGCCAAGATCTCAAGTCTCATATTGCGGATCTGGAAGAAACGTTTGCAACGGTAAGGAAGTACAAGATGAGGCTTAATCCGCTGAAGTGCGTATTCGGGGCCTGTAGGGGAAAGTTTTTAGGACATCTCCTCACCCCATCAGGAGTAGAGCCTAACCCGGATAAGGTAAGGGCTATCCTAGAACTAGAGTCCCCAACGAATACCAAAGAGGTCCAGCGTCTTACCGGCAAGTTGGCGGGGCTCAGCAGATTCCTTTCCAGGGTAGGAGAGAGGTGCTCACCTTTCTTTCGGACATTGAGGGGGGGAAAGAAATTCGAGTGGACCTCCGAGTGCGAGAGTGCTTTTCTAGCTTTGAAGCAGCAGCTCACCAAGGCACCACTACTCCAGGGCCCGAGAGAAGGAGAGATTCTATTCTTGTACCTAGGGGTAGGGGCAGGGGCAGTGAGTTCTGTCCTCGTGCGGGAAGAAGGTAAAAAGCAATTCCCGGTTTACTATGTAAGTATAGTCCTCAAAAAGGCAGAGCTAAAGTACCCTATCCTGGAGAAACTAGCCTTCGCCCTCGTTATCTCAGCTCGGAAGCTCAGGCCCTATTTTCAGGCCCATTCCATCCAAATCGTGACGGACCACCCTCTCCGCCGTATTCTGGAAGGGGTAGAGCACTCAGGAAGATTAGCTAAATGGTCAATAGAACTCAGTGAGTTTGACCTTTCTTATGTTCCTCGGTTGGCTATCAAGGCGCAAGCTGTAGCAGATTTCCTGGTAGACTACACGGTAGAGGTCAAAGAGGCCGAGACGTCTCCCATAGTAGCTTGGGAGATGCTAGTAGACGGGGCCTCGGGTAAGAATTCTTTTGGAGGAGGGATGGTTTTGATAAGTCCCGAGGGAACGCGGATCGAACAGGCCCTGAAGGTTCATTTCACTCTCACCAACAATCAAGCGGAGTACGAGGCCATTATTACAGGGCTGAGGTTGGCTCGTGAGCTCGGTATACAGGATATCAGGGTCTCCACGGATTCTATGATAGTGGCGAGGCATATAGAAGGGGAATTTGAGGTAAAAGAACCCACCCTCCAGCTGTACTTAACAAAGGTAAAGAGGATCATTGGTCAGTTTCGCAGTTTCTCAGTCCAGCACATCCCAAGAGAGGAAAATACTCGGGCAGATCTGCTCGCCAAGCACGGTCCCCGGGCCGGAGAAACCATGACCGAGCTCTTTAGGCCCTCCATCGAAGAAGGAGAGCTGATGGAAGTAGATCAGCAGGGATCCTGGATGGATCCATTTACCACCTACTTGATAACGGGACATTTGCCTGAGGGAGAGCTCGAGAAGAAGCAAGTCAGGTACAAGTCGGCATACTACCTGCTAAAAGAAGGGATCTTATACCGTAAGACGTTGTCGGGGCTGTTGGCTCGATGCGTATCCGAGAAGGAGGTCGCGAGGGTGCTGGAAGAAATTCATTCTGGAGAGTGCGGCAGCCATTCCGGGAGTCGGACCTTGGAAGGAAGGGTGTTGAGGCAAGGCTATTTCTGGCCCACCCTTAGGAAGGATGCCGAGGAATTCGCAAGAAAGTGCAGAAAGTGCCAGGAATTTGCCCCTCTTCAGCTCCTCCCGGCCCAAAGGTTGCGCACGATCACAGCTCCGTGGCCCTTCGCCATATGGGGGCTAGATCTGGTGGGTCCATTCCCTCAAGCCAGTGGCCAGAGAAGGTTCCTGCTGGTCATGGTAGACTACTTCTCAAAATGGCTGGAGGTGAAGGCATTGGCGAAGGTGACGTCTCAGGTAGTCAAAAGCTTCATATGGGGGGAAATCATCTGTAGGCATGGGCTCCCCCTGGCTATTGTTACGGATAACGGACCGCAATTTGCCAGCAGAGAGTTCGTGGATTTCTGTATACGACTAGGTATAGACCTTCGGTTTGCTTCAGTGCATCATCCTCGAAGCAATGGGCAGGTGGAAGCCGCGAATAAGGTCATCGTGAATCTCTTAAAGAAAAAGGTGGAAAACTTGAGGGGAAGTTGGGTGGAGCAGCTCCCCTCCGTCCTCTGGGCCTTAAGGACCACGCCAAGTTCCGCCACGGGGGAGACACCGTTCAAACTTTCCCATGGCTCTGAGGCCGTCTTACCGGTTGAGTTCGAGGTTGAGTCACCTAGAGTAGCCGCGGCAAGGAAGGGAGATGAGGAGTGGCTGGTGGATAATGATGAAGAGCAAAGGCTCTCCCTTGACTTGGTGGAGGAGCTTAGAGAGCTGGCATCTATCCGACAGGAGGAGGTCAAGCGCCGGATGTCAAGATATTTTGATAAGCACGTCAGAGTCAAGCAGTTTGAGAAGGGAGACTTGGTCCTCAAGAAGGTGGATGCAGCAGGGAGAGGGGCTTCGGTAGGGAAGCTCAACCCCAACTGGGAAGGTCCTTTTATCGTAAAAGAGGTCTTGAAATCAGGAGGGTATCACCTCCAAGATGTAGACGGGACACCCCTGGATCGCGCCCGAAGCGGCGACGACCTAAAGCGTTTCTATCCTAATGCTTTTGTTCATGTTCATTATCTATTATGAATGAGATGTAGTTTTCTTTGTTTTTCTCTCTCACTTTCCAAGGTTAGCCAACCTGGCAGGACCTTCTGGCACTGCCACGCAGTTCCAAGTAGCTGTCCCCTCAAAGCAGGAAGATTTTATTTTGGAAAAGAGGCCCCGAGAAGACCCGCTGTCCAGGCTACCATCGAGCTGGCAGGTCTGTAGGCTCACTCGGTGGTTGGAGTTGGTTTTGAAGAGGAGACCCCGAGAAGACCCGCTGTCCAGGCTACCATCGAGCTGGCAGGTCTGTAGGCTCACTCGGTGGTTGGAGTTGGTTTTGGAGAGGGGACCCCGAGAAGACCCGCTGTCCAGGCTACCATCGAGCTGGCAGGTCTGTAGGCTCACTCGGTGGTTGGAGTTGGTTTTGGAGAGGGGACCCCGAGAAGACCCGCTGTCCAGGCTACCATCGAGCTGGCAGGTCTGTAGGCTCACTCGGTGGTTGGAGTTGGTTTTGGAGAAGGGACCCCGAGAAGACCCGCTGTCCAGGCTACCATCGAGCTGGCAGGTCTGTAGGCTCACTCGGTGGTTGGAGTTGGTTTTGGAGAGGGGACCCCGAGAAGACCCGCTGTCCAGGCTACCATCGAGCTGGCAGGTCTGTAGGCTCACTCGGTGGTTGGAGTTGGTTTTGGAGAGGGGACCCCGAGAAGACCCGCTGTCCAGGCTACCATCGAGCTGGCAGGTCTGTAGGCTCACTCGGTGGTTGGAGTTGGTTTTGAAGAGGAGACCCCGAGAAGACCCGCTGCCCAGGCTACCATCGAGCTGGCAGGTCTGTAGGCTCACTCGGTGGTTGGAGTTGGTTTTGAAGAGGAGACCCCGAGAAGACCCGCTGTCCAGGCTACCATCGAGCTGGCAGGTCTGTAGGCTCACTCGGTGGTTGGAGTTGGTTTTGGAGAGGAGACCCCGAGAAGACCCGCTGTCCAGGCTACCATCGAGCTGGCAGGTCTGTAGGCTCACTCGGTGGTTGGAGTTGGTTTTGGAGAAGGGACCCCGAGAAGACCCGCTGTCCAGGCTACCATCGAGCTGGCAGGTCTGTAGGCTCACTCGGTGGTTGGAGTTGGTTTTGGAGAAGGGACCCCGAGAAGACCCGCTGTCCAGGCCACCATCGAGCTGGCAGGTCTGTAGGCTCACTCGGTGGTTGGAGTTGGTTTTGAAGAGGAGACCCCGAGAAGACCCGCTGTCCAGGCTACCATCGAGCTGGCAGGTCTGTAGGCTCACTCGGTGGTTGGAGTTGGTTTTGGAGAGGAGACCCCGAGAAGACCCGCTGTCCAGGCTACCATCGAGCTGGCAGGTCTGTAGGCTCACTCGGTGGTTGGAGTTGGTTTTGGAGAGGAGACCCCGAGAAGACCCGCTATCCAGGCTACCATCGAGCTGGCAGGTCGGTAGGCTCACTCGGAGGTTAGGTAAAGGGGCAGCATATGGATAGGAGTTTCATAATTTGATCAAAAGCAAGATCCTTGTCCCAAAAGAAGAAGAGGAGGAAGGAGTCGGTCTCTCAAGATCCTCTCGCGCCAAGGGGCAAGGCGAGTGGAAGGGTACATGGCTATTCGCACCTAGAGTAAGGGGTCTGCTCTTCGGCCAAAGGGCGAGAAGAGGAGTACCTTCATCTCGCAAACAAAACCAAGCATAATAACGATTCGAGACCCACTCGCGCCTGGGGCGTCCGGGGATAAGGCGAGAGGGAGTGATACGTCCCTGCGCGAGAGCACTGAGGGCCCGCCCACTCGCGCCACAAGTAAAGCTAGCCTCTCCATCGTTAGGCGAGACAAGTCGTGATCTCGTTCCGCAAAGTGAAGAGAGGGTAGGCATACAGGAAAGATGAAAAGAAGGGCCTTAAAATAAAATGTATATATGTCATCCACAAAAAGAGGCTGTAATACAAAAATGCCTCAGCAGCAAGTATCCAAAAGAGAAAAAGGGGGGGAGAAGAGGAATATACAAAAAAACACTGTAAAATAAGTCCTCTATTCTTCCGCGCTGGAGGACGGGCCGTCTTCCTCCTCGCCATAAATCTCTGGTACCAGGTCGCGGGCAGTGACCTCCTCGCAGCCTTCCCTGATAACTTCCATCTCCTTCATCATCTTCACGATTAGTTCGGCGGTCCTGATGTTGGCGTCTTTGCAGAGTCCCACGACCTCGGCATGAGAATAATGAGAGGGAGGAGGCTGGGGGATCACCACGCGAGAAGGCGAGAGAGCAGCCTCCTGAAGCCGAATGATCTCGGACTCCATGCTTTTAACCTCCCCTTCCAGAGTAGCTATGCGCGAATGCATCCGATCGGCCGTCTCGGCATCCTGCAAGAGGTTTATTCATTAGGGGAGTTGAAGGTGAACAATGAAAGGGAAGGAATTGAGAATGGGGAAACTCACCACACCACCCCGCGCCTTGGCGAGAAGGTTTTCGGCCACGGCCAGCCGTTTCTCAAGATCCGTAGACTTCTCGCGCTCTGCCGCCAGGCTCGCCTCTGAATCCCTCCAGCTCTTATTATTATAAATCAGACGGCGTGAGACCTGGTGCGATAGCTCTAGCGAGCGCATCTGGGATTGCGCGGCCCTTAGGATCAAATCCCGCGAGGGGGGCTCAGCGGCAGCTTCTCGCTCTGCGCCTCCATAAAGGCCAAAGCCCAGAGAGAATGCGTGAGCCGTGGGTTGGTCTCGCTCCACCCAGGGAGGAAGGAGGGTAGAGATAGAGACCCGGTTCTCCTCCTTGTCCCATATCAGGGTTGGCTCACCGACAGCATCCGGGATCGCTGGGCCCATGTTGAAGTTCAGATGAGTGGAGGGAGCCGGGCGGCTGGAAGATCCCACCTCGCGAGTAGGAGATTTCGGGGGGATGTCGTCAGCAAGAGAGTCAGGTTGACCCGCCCCGCCAATCGGCGAGACGGTCCGCTGATCAAGAAGCCGAGAAGGGGATTGGGGAGATTGAGAACCCAGAGAGATGGGGGATAAGGACCCCGACACATCCACCATCTCGGCAGGAACTTGCTTCGCCTTTCCAGAGGGAAGAGACGCTCCTTTCTTGACCTTTGCTTTCTTTGAAGGACTCTGGCGAGACGGGGCGGAGCCTCCTGCAGGCCTTTTCTTTAGGGAGAGGGGTAGGTTTTCTCTCGCCACCTCAGCTGCCATCGTGGCGAAGGCGACGTCTTTGGAGGGTTTGATGCTGCTTTTATAAGGCGGGCGAACGGGAACATTTCTTTCTCCTGGAAACGGCGAGACGATGCGTTTATAACCGCTATTCGTTAGACCTAGACGAAAATAAAGGGCCCCAGCATTTACCTTCGCCTGGAAGCACAGGAAGGAGGGAGTCGAGGCCGCGCCTCAGGAACTGTACCTCGAAGTTCTTGCCGATGAAGAAGTCACAAAGAAGCTTGTCCGTGCCACTAACCTGGGGAGTGGTATAGAACACCTCGGCTGGCGACACAGGCGCCAGCGGAATGCCACCCATGTTGCCGCGGATGAAGACGAAGCGAGTAATCCAATGATGATTCTTGTTAGGCGTCTCGCAAACCTTGAGACCCAGCCCCGTGAAATAGGAAACGCCGTCGGCATTGGCATGGTAGACAAAAAGCTTGCGGAAGGAATTCAGGCTGAACTCGATTCGCTCTCTGCGCATATAGCAGGCGAAGGCAACGAGTACAGAGATGGCGTTTGGGTTCAGCTGCGCAGGAACAGTCCCGAAGTATTTAAGAACCTGTTTCACTTCTGGCCAGAGGGGCAACCTCAGCCCCGCTTCGAAATGCGAGACGGGGAAGGCGAGTTCACCGGGATAGAAAGTGTTGATTGACTCGCCCACTTTCGGAGGGCGGGACTCAAAACCTTCCGGCAAGAAATCGCGAGTAAAGGCGTTGTAGTCCTCCTCGGAAATCCGGCCGGGAGGAAAATCATGGTCACCAAACCGCCTCCCGCATCGGCTTCGCCCCTCGCCTTCTTCAGCCTTCTTTTTCCCCATTCTAGACAGAGAGAGCGAAAAGGAGGATGCGAGAAGAACAGGCGAGACGAGGCACCAGCAGGATCAGTTCGCGAGAAAAGGGAGAGAGAGGTGAGGTTTAGGGCGCCGAGACAAATCAAGAGCATGACCCAGGCCCCAGGGATAGGGGGGTATTTATAGCCCGTTGAATAAAGGGAAAAATACGAAGAGGTGGAAAAAAATATATATAGTGTAAAGGAAGGGGAAGAGTCGGCCGTCCTTCTCTCTCTCCTAGTCTCGATTGGTGTAGCCTAACGTAAGCCCCAAGCCGGGGGCGAGGCAGTATCCTAAAAAATACAATAAAAATAAAAAGAGAGTAGTGATTTAAGCACAGATACAACGCGCGAGTCACAGAGTAGAAAAGCGCGGTACTAGAAGTAAAATTATCGAAGGAACTGTTAAAAGAAGTTATTAAGCCGACCCATTCAGTAGGTCCAAAGAGTTCGGGCGGTAGCCGCGAGAGGAAATGTTATTACAAAACAAAGAGCGGTACAAAGAAAATAAAGGCGTAGGGTGGCGCGAGGGATTCAATCCTTATGCCACCACCAGCGCCCCCCACCGCGAGACCTCGCGCAGGGAGGACGGTGGGGGAGGTGAAAAGCGCGAGCCGCATCCACGCCGCGACGCGCGAGGCGAAGTTGTTGATCGACCTCGTTCAGAATCGCCTGGGGATCGGTCTCGTCTATCTCAATATCAGCATCAACTTCGGAGGTCAAGCGAGCAACCTCCACCTCTAGCCAATCAATCTGCCGGTCGGCCGTTTGCTTGTCTTTCTCCAACTCTTGAATCATGATCGCGTATTTTCGGAATAACTCGGCCACCCTGCGCTTCATCGCCAGCGGATCCATAGGGTCGCCAAGGTAATCTTCTATCTCGTCCAGGGGAGGAGGAGGCGAGGAGACCGCTCGCCTCGGGCGCTCCTCAGCAGGCGAGTCTTCGGCAGATGAGTCTACTCGCACATCTGCAAAGACAAGAACAGAAGGAAGGACATAATAAAAGGTGGACGGCCAGAGAAGGCTAGAGCCAAGGGTAGGGGATTCCTAACCAGAGTGGCGAGAGGTCCCAGCGACATGGGAAGGCTCACCATTCTTCCCACCAAGAGTAGAAGGAGGAGTAGAAGGAGGAGACGAGACAGGGTTTGGATGATGGCTGGCGAGATGAGTTTGTGTGCTACCAGACTGACCGTGGGGAGCGTGGCTCTTCTGAAAAACAACAGCAAAAGGAGCAATGAGAGATAGATTACGAACAGATGAGGTATACAAGGACCTTACCTCCTTTTCTTGGGGAAGCAACGGCGTAGGGGGGATGCGTCTTTCCGGGGATCCGGTAAGAGTCCTCCCGACGAGGGAACCAGATCGGTTGTTCTCGCCTTCTTTGGGCGAGAAGACGAAGGCGGAGGTGAAGAAAAAGTGCGGGCGGGAATTAGGTTCAAGGCAGCCGCACTCGCTTTGTTCCGCTGGCGCACCAGCGCGATACGATCGCGAAAGCTTTTGCTAAGAGACATGGCAGCAGGATAGATGTAGCGGTTACAAAGAAAGGAGGCCAGCTGCACTTGGGGAGGATCCCAATATTTATAGACTCGTGGGGGGGGGGAATCTCACCCGAAAAAGATTCCGCTTTAAAGTCGCTGAGGTGACGTGAGCCTCGGTTGGACTTTTCTTTTCGGGCTTAGACAACCCCGAAAAGAGCGGGGATTGTGTACAACCTCGGGCTCACAGGAGGGAACCCAGCAGAGAGAGAATTAGAAGGATCCTCAAAAGGAGACAAGGCCCTAAGCGAAAGACGTCTAAAAGCTGGGTCCACTCGCAATGGGCGAGAGGAGCCCAAAAGAGGGTCCACTCGCAATAGGCGAGAGGAGCCCAAAAGAGGGTCCACTCGCAATAGGCGAGAGGAGCCCAAAAGAGGGTCTACTCGCAATAGGCAAGAGGAGCCAAAACGGGGGACCATTTGCCTGGCGGGTGGGGGTCAAAGGAAGATTGTCTATATGTCGTCTGAGGGTCTCGCCCGCGAGGTAATCCTTTTCAGCCGCAAGGTGGTCCTCTCGCCAAGCATCGGGTCGGCAGGAAGAGATAAGACCGGTTCAGCAATTGGGTGGGGACCGGCTCACTTAGCAAGCGGTTCATCCTTTTTGGCCTTTTTACTCTTTTACCCTCGGGGGTCTGCTCATAGCCCTTCAGAACAGCGGAGTTTGGCTGTTGGCAGACCCAACCCAGGGTATTCAGGTAATTTCACAGATGCTTGTTTTGGTTATTTGCAGTTCAAATCCTGAAGCCTATAAATAGACCGGTAAGGTGTCTGAGAAGAGGTGCATGTGGAACCTTCCTTTTCCTTCTCACTCAGACACCTAGCTCAGCACTGGCTAGGGAGGGGAAGGATTCTAGTCCTTCTGGGTGAGTGGTGGGACCTCCGAGCTGAAGCTCCCGGTCTGTTCCTTTAGGTGTCTTGTTAGGAGCATGGTTCAAAGAAAGTAAGCGTGGGTTGCAGCCTTAGATCCGAGCTTTTAGGGGAAACTAGTTCGACTGGTTTCAACATAACTGAAACTTTATTATCCCAAAAAGATATCTATTACAAAGATATGGCCTCCCTTATATAGAATGGAGGAGATATGAGAGAAAACAAATAAGAGATGTGGGACTAAAAAATTACAGGACACAAGCGGACTATACAGACACAAACCGCATAAGCCGCGCGGTTAGATAGAATTACTAACCACTTGGCTACTACCAGAGAGAGAGAGATCGCCATGGGAGACCGCCAGACCGCCCGGTCTCCAAGTCACCAGAGATAAACCGATAGACTGCTTGGACCTCAGACAGCAACACACAACAACCAAACCGCTGAAGGAAAACTGCTAGACCGCACGATCATCAACCCGCCAAGCCAGACCGCCAGACCACCCGATCACCAACTTCAACACTCCCCCTCAAGCTGGAGCATATATATCGATCATGCCCAGCTTGTTACAAATATGAAGAAACGAGGCGGATACTGGCTTGGTGAAGATGTCAGCCAGCTCTTTATCAGAAGTGACGAAGGGAGTTCAAATTTGTTCCTTCAAAATCTCTTCACGAATGAAATGACAGTCGAACTCAATGTGCTTGGTTCTTTCATGAAAGACCGGATTTTTAGAGATGTATATGGCAGCCTTGTTGTCACAAAACATAAGTAGAGGATGGTTGTAGACCTCTCCTAAATCCAGCATGAGAGCTCGTAGCCATTTTAACTCACAAGTGGTCGATGCCATACTCCGATACTCTGCTTCAACACTGGACCTAGAAATGACAGACTGCTTCTTGCTCTTCCAGCTTACAAGATTTCCCCCAATAAAGGTGCAGAAACCGGAGGTAGACTTGCGATCCTCTTTGTCATCAGCGTAACTCGCATCTGAGTAAGCTTTAACCCTCAGTTGACCATTCTTCTGAAAGAGTAATCCTTTCCCAGGCACTGCTTTGAGACACTCAAAGATCCGCAAGGCAGACTGTAGATGGCACTCCCTAGGTGCTTGCATGAATTGACTCACCTTGCCCACAACATAGGAAATGTCGGGCCTGGTCACTGTGAGATATATGAGCTTACAAACTAGACGCCTGTACCGCGTAGTATCTGAAAGAAGAGGCGAATCATCTGTCCAGATTTTGTCTTCTCCAATGGCAATGGGGCATCGGGCAGGTTTGGCTCCAGTCAATCCTGCCTCTTTTAACAGATCAAGGGCATACTTACGCTGGGATAGGACTAAGGAGTTGGGCTTCCGAGAGATTTCGATCCCCAGAAAGTACTTTGGAGAGCCCATATATTTCGTGACCAGATGTTGACGAAGATGCCGCTTTGTCAATGCTACCCCTTCCTGGTCATCGCCAGTGAGAATAATATCATCGACGTACACAGCAAGAACCACTAGTCCTAAGGAGGTCTTGCGAATAAATAGCGAGTGATCGGCAGAGCTTCGCGCAAAACCAACGGCTGCCATGATGCCGCTTAACTTGTCAAACCAAGCTAAAGGGATCTGCTTAGGCCATAAATTGCCTTCTACAACCGACATACTCGTGTCTCTCCTTGAGCAACATACCCAGGAGGTTGCTCCATGTAGGCGACGTCCTGAAGATCACCATAAAAAAGGCATTCTTGACATCCAGTTGGGAAATCAGGCAATCTCTATTGACCGTCATAGGGAAAAGGACCCGTATAGTGCTGAGACGAGCCACGGAAGAGAAGGTGTCAAAGTAATCAACCCCATAGGTCTGAGTAAATCCCTTAGCAACAAGGCGAGCCTTATAACGATCCATAGTGCCGTCCGGGCCAAATTTGACCACAAAGACCCAGCAACAGCCAACAACATCAGTACCGAAGGGAGGAGGAACAAGAGTCCACGTACCCCGCTCTATTAGGGTCGCCATTTCCTCATCCATGGACATCTTCCAGTGAGGAATAGCAAGGGCCTCCTGGTAGGAACGAGGTGTGGTAGTGGCAGAGATAGCCAACGCAAAGGCTTGCGAGAATAGGTAAGACGATCATATGAAACAACAGCGGCAAGGGGGTGTAGTGTACACATTCGCACCCCTTTGCGAAGAACTATATGAAGATCCAGATCAGCGGGTCCCTCGGCATCCGGAGCATCCGTGGCAGAGAGAGCTGGCCCGGGAGGAGAGAGCGACGACGGCGGAGATGAGGGAGACAGTGGCAGACAAGTGGGAAAGAGAGGCGGAGGGGGAGGAGTGGATGGAGATAGTGTAGGGGTGGATATCGCAGTGGGAGATGAGAGAACAAAGGGAATAGCAGGAGAATCAGAAGGCTGGGGAAGAGGAGAGGAGTCATCCGAGAAGTAGGAGGCATTCTCGAAGAAAGTAACGTCAGTGGAGACAAACTGCTTACGAAGAACGGGTTCAAAGCAACAATATCTTTTCTGGGTGGTGGAGTACCCCAGAAAGACACATTTGGTGGAGCGAGGAGATAGCTTATCATGGGTGGCAGATGGGGCATGCACAAATGCCATGCAACCAAAGATTAAGAGAGGGAGAGGAAAAGGCTCCTTGCCCGGATATAGAATTGAAAATGTGGTTTTCCTGTGGAGAACTGTGGAGGGAATGCGATTGATGAGGTAGCAGGCAAGGAGAATAGCATAACCCCAATATGAGCAAGGAACATGCATCTGGGTCATCAATGTGCGAGCAACATCGAGGAGGTGACGGTTTTTGCGTTCCGCCACCCCATTTTGCTGGGAGGTATAAACACAGCTAGTCTGATGAATAATGTCATGTTGCACAAAAACAGAGGTAAAAGCATGACTCAAATATTCTTTAGCATTGTCGGAGCGAAAGGTTTTAATACAAACACCAAACTAAGTTTTAACAAACTGATAAAAAGAGTGACATACATCAAAAAGTTCAGAGCGATCTCATAAGAGATACACCCAAGTACATCTAGAAAAATCATCAATAAAAGTTACAAAATAAGAACTACCCCGACCAATGGTGAGGGTAGGAGCAGGTCCCCAGACATCGAAGTGGACTAGATCAAACGGACGAGTAGAGCCTCGACCGTGCTTCAGCGGGAAGGAGGAACGGTGATGCTTGCCCAGTTGACAAGCATCGCAGTTGAGAGGAGTACTGGAGGGAGGGAGGTGGGGCAGAAGCTGATGTAGAAGCCGTGGTGGAGGATAACCGAGACGGAGATTCCACTAGAGAAGATCCGTACATGAAGATGAGAAGGCGGACAAGGTGGAAACGTTGTCAAGGAAGTAGATGGCGCCGCTCTAAGTCCCAGTAGCAATCGTCCATTGGGAGCTCGGATCCTGAAAAGAATAAGAAGTCGAAGTAAACGTCAGAGAACACTGAAGCTGCTTGCATAAAGAGGTAACCGACAATAAATTGCACGGAAACTTGGGTACATAGAGAGTGTCCGCTAGATGAAGGGACGGAGTAACATGAACCACTCTTGACCCATGAACCGGGGAGGGAGAACTGTCTACAACGAGGACCGGGGGCAACCGATCATGCTGTTCGAGGAGAGAGAAGCACGAAGGATTGCCCGTCATGTGATTAGTCGCACCAGAGTCGATAAGCCATTTACCTTGTGTCACCACGTGGGCACTACCTGATGATGTGACCACGGAGGCATACGACTTGGAAGAGGAGGCGGAAGAGTCACCGGAGGGGCGAAGATGGGGATGCTTCGTCCAACAACATTCTACAGTATGTCCGGTGCGGCCACAGTGAGTAGAGGTAGCGGGAAGGAGCACGTCCGCCAGACTGGTGACTGTGGCTACCAGAGCCACTTTGCTGAGTTTGATGAGCATAGTTGTCCGGTGGAGGAGGAGCGGGTAGAAGTGGGCGCTGTAGGAGAGAGGTGACAGCGACGATGCGGGAAACAGTGGTATGTAAGGTAGGAGATTCCGCCTCACCAAGAATTTGCTGGCGGATCATGTCATAAGTATCAGGAAGCCGGAGCAGATAACACACAACCAGAAGCTCCTGGAAGTGCTTGTGTTGCTGAGCCAAATTCGTAAAGAAGGGGCGATTCTGAAGAATCTCAACCCCAAAAGCCTGAACCTGTTGGTAGGCAGCAGCAGGAGATAAGGCAAGATGGGCAAAGAGGTCCACATACAACGTATAGATGCGGAACGTCTGAGCCCCCTTTGAGTACAGAGCGGCAAGATGAAGCCAAGCGACCTTGACCGTCTCATCATGACGGATGACGGGAAGGCACTCATCAAGTAAGCTATTAGCGAGCCAAGTACGCACAAACGCATCACTCGCATTCTAGTCATCAAAGAGAGGTGAAGTGGTAGGAGGAGGATCATCAACGAGATGGTGGCGTTTGCATTGCAAGCAAAGGAGAAAGATGAAAGAGACGCTCCAATCCGGGTAGTTGGAATCGACAAGCTTGGAAACGGTGCCAAGGTTCTGGAAGGAGTAGGAGGAAGAGGCAGAGTGTAACGACCCTGGCGCGTACGTAACAGCGTTACGGCTCCGCCCTCCAGGCATTGCTACCGGGCTGCAGCCCAAGCACCCCAACCCCTCTCCCTCCACAGGCGGGTTGTTGGTGGCCACAGCCTCCCTTTGATGAGCGAACTCGACAGTTAAGTTGGGCCGTACGGGGACTTCCCAGGAGGTCACCCATCCCAGTACTACTCTCGCCCAAGCACGCTTAACTATGGAGTTCTTTCAACCTTCATCACCAATTGAGCTGGCTCAATTGGTGATGAAGGTTGAAAGAACTCCATAGTTAAGCATGCTTGGGCGAGAGTAGTACTGGGATGGGTGACCTCCTGGGAAGTCCCCGTACGGCCCAACTTAACTGTCGAGTTCGCTCATCAAAGGGAGGCTGTGGCCACCAACAACCCGCCTGTGGAGGGAGAGGGGTTGGGGTGCTTGGGCTGCAGCCCGGTAGCGTCACCTAGAGCGGAGCCGTGACATCGTCACGTTGGATCGGCTAGGGACGTTACAATAAAAAAAAGTGCACTTTTTATTGTAACGACCCTGGCGCGTACGTAACAGCGTTACGGCTCCGCCCTCCAGGCATCGTTACCGGGCTGCAGCCCAAGCACCCCAACCCCTCTCCCTCCACAGGCGGGTTGTTGGTGGCCACAGCCTCCCTTTGATGAGCGAACTCGACAGTTAAGTTGGGCCGTACGGGGACTTCCCAGGAGGTCACCCATCCCAGCACTACTCTCGCCCAAGCACGCTTAACTATGGAGTTCTTTCAACCTTCATCACCAATTGAGCTGGAACTCCATAGTTAAGCGTGCTTGGGCGAGAGTAGTACTGGGATGGGTGACCTCCTGGGAAGTCCCCGTACGGCCCAACTTAACTGTCGAGTTCGCTCATCAAAGGGAGGCTGTGGCCACCAACAACCCGCCTGTGGAGGGAGAGGGGTTGGGGTGCTTGGGCTGCAGCCCGGTAGCGATGCCATGGGGGGCTTCGGGCCAAATCCCGGGTCGTTACAATAAAAAGTGCACTTTTTATTGTAACGACCCTGGCGCGTACGTAACAGCGTTACGGCTCCGCCCTCCAGGCATCGCTACCGGGCTGCAGCCCAAGCACCCCAACCCCTCTCCCTCCACAGGCGTGTTGTTGGTGGCCACAACCTCCCTTTGATGAGCGAACTCGACAGTTAAGTTGGGCCGTACGGGGACTTCCCAGGAGGTCACCCATCCCAGTACTACTCTCGACCAAGCACGCTTAACTATGGAGTTCTTTCAACCTTCATCACCAATTGAGCTGCAGCTCAATTGGTGATGAAGGTTGAAAGAACTCCATAGTTAAGCGTGCTTGGTCGAGAGTAGTACTGGGATGGGTGACCTCCTGGGAAGTCCCCGTACGGCCCAACTTAACTGTCGAGTTCGCTCATCAAAGGGAGGCTGTGGCCACCAACAACCCGCCTGTGGAGGGAGAGGGGTTGGGGTGCTTGGGCTGTAGCCCGGTAGCGATGCCTGGAGGGCGGAGCCGTAACGCTGTTACGTACGCGCCAGGGTCGTTACACGGAGCTGGATTGGCGACAGGTGTGGTGGCAGGAGTTGTGGTAGTAGAAGCATCAGAAATAGCCATAGAAGCAACAACGTGAATTCGTGCGGTTAGGAAATAAGCCGCGCGGGTAGGAAGAAGAAGAGCTGCAACGGTCACGATGGCAGACACCAGCGGACAGAAAAGCCACGACAAAGCTGCAGAACCAAGCAATGGGAAAGAAGTCGAGCGGTTAGAAGACAGCCCGCGCGAACAGAAGCAAGGACCAAACAAGGCAACAGGCCGCGACGAACAAGACAATAGGTCACGGTGACTTAAGAAGAGGAGCAGCTAGAAAAGAAGGGAATGATGACTAAGAATAGGTCGTGGCGACTAAGCACAGGGAACAAAGCGGTCGCGCACACAAGGGCAATGATAAGGAGAGAAACAAGTCGCACAGACAGGGAGCAAGCAGGCGAAGCAAGCCGCGCAGACAGGGAGGGCGCACAGAATCAGGAGGAGAAGATCGACTCCTCTGATACCATGTAAGAAACGAACAAAAACAAACCGGAAGTGGTATAACTGAAACTTTATTATCCCAAAAAGATATCTATTACAAAGGTACGACCTCCCTTATATAGAATGGAGGAGAGATGTGAGAAAACAAATAAGAGATGTCAGACTAAAAAAATACAGGACACAAGCGGACTATACAGAAACAAACCGCACAAGCCGCGCAGTTAGATAGAAGTACTAACCGCTCAGCTACTAAACGAGAGAGAGATCGCCATGGGAGACCGCCAGACCTCCCGGCCTCCAAGTCGCCAGAGACAAACCGATAGACTACTTTGACCTCAGACAGCAACACACAATAACCAAACCACTGAAGGGAAATCGCCAGACCGCGCGGTCATCAACCCGCCAAGCAAGACCGCCAGACCGCCCGGTCACCAACTTCAACACCTAGGAAGGATTTTGGTGACACTTAGACTTAGGCACACAACTTAAACTAATTAAGGATAGTTTAGGCCTATACCTTTTATGAAAAATATTGGAGGGTTATATGATCCTGGATCTTCATGAGATTTTGGTATAAGTAATTTTATAGTGTTATTAACCCCTGAAATTTATTATAGGATGTTTAGAAAACAGTAGCTCATACTTGTAGGTATAATCTCCACCTTGCCCTTTTTGATGACTTTGAAGTAACCATGGTTAGATTAACTTAGAATGATATGAAACTCTGGCAAGGTTAATTAAATATCATTTAGAGACACTAGTAAAATATTTGGATCATTTGGGCATTTCCTCTTAGTACTTCATGTGTAAAGTAAACTAGTGCACCATATTTTGATAAATGGATAATAAATAGTATACCTTGTTGTAAAATTGTGTTACTTGGCCAGAGAATATTTTAGGGCATAATAAAGCCTAGAAAAATTATTACATGTTATTTGATGAGTTTATAAGAATGTTGCTTCACAAATGGCCGGTGTAAGTCTCGAACATCACGAGCAAGTGGCGGGACATTGTCGTCATCAAGAGTCAATTCATGTTGTCTTTGATGAATCAAACATGATTAACAGTGAGCTACCTATCTCTTCTTCTAGTTCTGCAGGAATAGAAAAGGTGATGGACAAGCTTACCATCAAGGAAGATGATCCAGTAGTCCAAGATAAGAGAAAATATGTGTGTTATTCAGAGGTACCACAAGAATCACAAGTTGAGGATGAAGAACAACCAGCTGAAGACAATGAAGCACAACAAGGTGAAGTTAGATTGCCTCCAGCTGCCAGGCATCTAATGGATCATCCAGCACACCAAATCATTGGTGAGGCAAGCCAAGGAGTACAGACCAAAAGAATTGAAAGGAGGGAGATATTCAGATCTACTCTATAGGGGGTGAATAGAGTGTTTAAAAACTTTAGGCTGCTTTAATCTATTCTATCAGAGTACTGAAAAGTGATACCAATAAATATATAAGCAGAAGGACAACTAGAGAACTATTCCAAATATCACAGAAACTAGCAAGAGCAATAAGAAAAGGTGCAACTAGACAACACAAGAAATTATAGTGGTTCCCCAAATCTGGGTACATCCACTCTTCTACCACCCTGGTACGAATCACTCTCAAGTTTTTTATCAGGTGACTGCCACCAAATAATATCTATTTCAAGGGAGATATTGCAACCCTTCTGGCTTTTGATCAGGTGCCGGAAAACCAACTTGAAGTCTTTTGATCTGGTGACCTCACAACCAGGAATTACTTTTGAAGGGAGTAAAAACCCTTTACATAGAGGGGTGGAAGGAAAAGTTTAGTTGTCTTCTCTTTTCTAAAACAAATGAGAGAAGACTTTAGAGTGTCCTGATGGAGTCAAGGCTTGTCCTGTGATTTGAATGGTTCAGGAGATCAGAGCCTTGTACAGGGTGTAGGACTTGAAATTAAGAAAGCTGAGACTGATTGAGGATGATTGTCTCCACAAGCTTCCTGAATGAAATCTTATTCTTGAAACTAAGAACTGTTCTTTCTCTTTTTCTTGCACCCTTGTTATCTCTTTCAAAAGTCTGTAGACTACATCAAGAAGTAAGTCAAGAATAATTCTCTCTATCTTTTATTCTCTGAGTCCATTTCCTTTGAGTAATTCCAAACTAAGTTTGAAATCGTCCACCTTGATTGACTGCCGGAATAATGGGAACTTGTGGAACGGCTATAAGAGAATTAACTCGTTTCCTTAACTGTCCTGAGAAAAGATGTATAATAACTCTGTGAAAACCAGCAATTAATGCTTGCCAAGGAACGACTATATTTAGTAAATATATGCATTAATCACTCAGAGTCATATAAGCAAAAGAATAATTAGTCAATAAGGAAAACAATTACTGCAGGGAATAAAATGATGATCTGGCAAAAATTATTGATCTGGTCCTGAGATCGTCGAGCTCAAACATCATCTATCGTCGAGCTGATCTCTGTGATCGTTGACCTGAAAAATCTTCTATCCAAACCGGGCTTCACGATCGTCGAACTGAAATGGTTGAACGTCGATCTCAATCTTGAAAGTAGATCAGAGATCGTCGACCTGAGTTCAGCAATCATCGATCTCAGCATTTAGAGATTTAACTCTGAGATCGTCGGGCACAGAATGAAGATCGTCGAGCTCTCTTCAGAGATTGTCGAACAACTTTTTACTTAGGAAAAAATTTCTGCCTTGTTTACTCTCTGCTGTCTTCTAAGTCTCTAATGTCTTGGTCTTGTCTTACTCAGTTATTGACTTGATTGACACCTAAGACATTAGACTAGACCCTGGTTATACAATATTGGTCTGACTCAGCCTAGTTTAGTGAACTTAGCCCAAATCCAAATTAGGGATCCAACAATCTCCCCCTATTTGGGTGAGGTAACTAAACAACAATAAAAGAAAACAACAGGAAAACTAAACAACTATATCTGTCATGAAATATAAGAAAATTTCAACAGATATTTACAAAGATAAATACAGACACAAAAAGAAAATATTTACTAAGACTTGTCTGAAGCTGGCTTAGCAAATTCAATTCTTCATTTTGGATCTACTGCATACTATCTTTTCATTTTCAAGTCTGCTTCACCAAGAACTTTAATTTTAGCTGCTCTAGGAACAACTGCCTTAGGATGTACCTGTATATAGGCATTAGCATCAAAGATATTCTTATCAATATTAAATTGTTCCAACTCTTTCTCCCTATATGTAGACATAGTTGAGAATTGAGAAGGATCAGTTCCTTCTTTTCTAGCTTTGTTTATTTGAGAAAGACCAATCAATTCATGAAACCTAGCCATCCTAAAGTTAGGATCGAGCTCAGGTTCATACTGAGATGATTCTTCTATAGAGTCATGAGAGGTCTTCTGAAGCTTTCTGTGCTTGATTGATTGTTCTTGGAATTTTTTTATGTTTCTATATGTTGAGAATGACTGTCATGAAGGTTTGGAGGAGGTCTGACTTGACTGAATTTTCCAGGAATTCTGAATCTCTTGCTAGAATCTGAAATATCTTCTCTGTCAGCCTGATCATACTGTCTACCTCTCCTTCTTGAATAGCCCCTTGAATAAGACCTGTATGGTCTATTGTGAGAGTGAGGAGCATAAGAAGTATGCTGATGGGAGGGGGTATCAGTCTTAGAAGCACTATTTCCACTAGCACCTACTGAAGAAGGAGGAGGAGAAGGAGGTGGATCCTTCCTGAAAACTTTGACAGGAGAGTAGCAAGTCTTTCTCCTTTTCTTCTGAGCCTTCGTCTCATTCCTGGAAAATCTCATCCAGTGAGGAGAAGAGTATGTGAGATTAATATTGTGCCTGATGAAGTAAGGAATGTCATCTTGAGGAAAAGACTTAGGCATTTCCTTCACTAGAGCTTTTCTTTTCTTGGTCACTTTCTTCTTCTTGCTGACATCTGGATCTGAGTCTGAATCTGAATCACTATCAGATGAGCCTAGAGGATTATTATACATATCATCAATCTCTTTGATAACTGAAAGTTCTTCAGTAGCATCAGCAGCCATAATTTCATCCAAGCTTGGGATTGGAGAAGTAGAACAAGCATAGGTTGGAAGAGAGAAGGACTTGGGCTCAGGACTCTCAAAGGAGAGAAGGACTTGGGCTCAGGACACTCAACCTCTGGCACACTGATCAGCTCACGCACTAGAACAGAAAAAAGAGCTACAGAAGGCTCAGTCTCAGGAGCTGCTAAGAGCTCAGGCACTGGAGCAACAAAAATCTGAAGAAGCTAAAGTAAAAGATCTTTGCTCACAGGAGCAGTATAACATACTATATCTGAAAAAAATTGAAAAGTAGTAGGGGGAAGATAATCTCTATACACAAGATCAAAAGAGCTTTGGACTGAAGTCAGTTCAAAAGCTGGAGAGATGAAGTAATCTCCATGAAGAATGTCCAAGGGTTCTTCAGGGATTTCAAGGTCATCTTCCAAAATTGCAATAACTTCTATATAAGGAAAATCAATATCTGCATTCTCTATAACTGCCAAAACTGTATCTACAATCATTTTTGTATCTATAACTGTCAAACCTATGTCTGTCTCTGCCAAAACTTTGTCTGCCTCTACTGTTGCAACTACTGGAGGAGGAGGGACTTCTTTACAGGACATCTCCCCCTGCCTGGTAGCAGTAATTTCTATTGTCAGGCCCCCAGATAAAGAAGGCCAGAGAAAGAGGCAACAAAGGAATTAAAAGAAACTAGTAAAGGTGCAATGACATCCTATATAATGGCTTTGATGGTAAGGGTGAGGAGGGCAATGAGAGCAGATGGAGTAGATGATGTAGAAGGAAGAGAGGAAGTGGAATAACCATAAGTTGTGCAGATGTTGGAGATGGTAGATTGAGCGGTTGATGCAGGGACAGACACTTGTGCTTGCTGGGGGGAAACATGAAGTGAGAGTTCATGAGTTGGTGAAGATAAATGAAGATCAAAATTTTGTGAGGTTTGGATTGAGATGTTTGTGGAGGGGATCTCTTCTAGATAATGTGGTAGAGGGGACAAAGGAGTAGGAATAACTAGAGGAGGGCTTAGAGGTGGAGTTGGTTGATGTGGCAAAGGGGAAGTTGGTCTAGCTGGGGAAGGAGAGATCTCTAGCTCATCTTCTCTAGGGTGAG
This sequence comes from Platanthera zijinensis, assembly GCA_039513925.1. Classification (NCBI taxonomy): domain Eukaryota; kingdom Viridiplantae; phylum Streptophyta; class Magnoliopsida; order Asparagales; family Orchidaceae; genus Platanthera; species Platanthera zijinensis. The sequence goes on from CM077091.1 coordinate 18,453,945, forward strand.
GAGTGACTGGAGCAGTCCTTGTGTCCTCAGAAACCTTATGGGTGGAAGGTGCCCTGGAGGGATTTAAGATATTCCTCTCCCACTTTCCAAAGAGAGTTGGGCTGAGTCTCTTGGAAGCATTGATGAATGTTGTTGGGGATGTCAACAACTCAGGGCATTTGTCAGTGAGAAAATCCCTAAAATTCTGCCAAGAGAGACCTCTCTCTTATTTGCTTTCTTCCAGATCAACTCAAACAAAACATCAGCCCAATTCACTGATTTCTAATTAACAAAAGCACTCATCAAAAGAAACTGGTGCCTGGATATATTATCATGGGTAGTGGCTTCCCAAGCACCACTTTTCCCACAATATCTGCCAAAAACTTGTATTGAGGAGACAAGTTCTTTTTCAAAAGCTTGCTAGGGTTTGCCTCAGTATGACCCATTTTGGCAAGCATGGCAGCAAATTCCTCTTTATCCAAATCAATATAGTCTTCTCCATTAATGAAACCGAAAATTTCTGTAAGAGCGACAGGGGTTAGATGTACCTCCTATCCAAAAATAGTTCCTGTCATTGTCTGTCTGTCTGAAGAAGAGGTATAAGGCCATTCTTTAATTTCTGATACTGGAAACTTCATCCTGGTCGTCAGAAACTTTTGTAACTTCAGTGCATCAAATAGCTTCAACATATCCTGAAACATCAGATCATTATGCTTGAATGAGTCCAGATAAATATCATAACCTAAATATAACTTCATGCTGCACACATTTGCCGCTAGAATTGCCATTGGAGAGTTCCAACAGAGAAAACGAAGATCAAGTGCAGAAGGGAAATGGAATGCGCGGGACTATTTCCGTCTAAACCCTAGATTATAAGGTTTAAGAAAACGAAGAGACGGAGTTAGCCAAGCGTATTAACTACTAAAAACGACTTCAAAACCAAGTTTGGCGAAGTATTTTAATATAAAATGAGTTTGGTAACCTCAGATCGAAGAGAAGGAATAAATCGTTGATCTCAGGTTGACGATAAATTCTCTGAACCAAAAATCGTCGATCTCTGTTCGACGACAATTGTTTCACTAAGAAGTGATCGTCGATATCCGTTCGACGTTCAACTTCCCGAGACGTTAGCAGATCATCGATCTCCATTCGACGATCTATCAACAAATCATCAAGCTCAGACAAAAAGTCAAATAATCTCATCTCCATTAATCATACATAGCTGATTCATGAAGAATAGATGTTTTTTTCATCCATGGGTTTGGTGAAAATATCTTCCCTTTGCAAATCAGTAGGGATGAAGGTGAGATTGATTTTCTTTTTTTCTACACACTCCCGAATGAAATGATGCCTTACATCTATATGCTTAGTCCTAGAATGATGGACTAGATTCTGTGCTGTAGAAATAGCACTAGTACTATCACAAAATATTATTGAATTATTTAAGTTGTATCCATAGTCTAGTAGCTGATTTTGTATCCATTGCATCTGAGAACAGCAACTGCCAGCTGCTGTGTACTCAGCTTCTATAGTTGATGTAGACACAGATGTTTGCTTTTTACAAAACCAAGAGACAAGCCTAGCACCCAGGAACTGGCATGTTCCAGAGGTTCTTTTTCTGTCTACTCTACATCCAGTAAAGTCAGCATCTGAGTATCCAGTCAACTCAAATTCTGACTCAGCAGGATACCAGAGTACTAGATTTGGGCAACTCTTTAAATATCTCAAAATCCTTTTTAATAAATTAAGGTGAGATTCTTTAGGGTTCACCTGGAACCTAGCACAAAGACATGTGGCAAGCATTATATCTGGCCTACTTTCTTTAAGATATAACAGGGACCCAACAATGGCCCTATATAATTTCTGATCAACAGGTTTCCCATGCTCATCATAATCAATCACATCATTGACAGTCATGGGTCTTTTCTTAGTTGAGGCACTAGCCATCCCAAACCTTTTGATCAGCTCATTAGCATACTTGGATTGGGATAGGAAAATGGCATCAGGTGCCTGCTTGACTTGGAGACCAAGGAAGTAGGAGATCTCACCCATACTACTCATCTCAAACTTTTAATGCATAAGGTCGGAAAACCTCTTTCATAGTTTGGGATCTGTAGAGCTAAATATTATGTCATCTACATATATTTGTACTAACAATATTTTATCATGATGATGTTTAATAAAAAAAGTCCTGTCTACTATGCCTCTAGAGAATCTATGTTCTAAAAAGAAGCTAGCTAGGGTCTCATACCAAGCTCTTAGATCTTGCTTAAGACCATAAAGAGCTTTATGCAACCTATAAACAAAAGAAGGTTAAGTTAGAGAGATAAAACCTGGTGGTTTTTAAACATAGACTTCTTCTTTTGATTCTCAATTCAGAAAAGCTCTTTTAAAATCCAATTGATAGACTTTAAATTTTTGAGAAGCAGCATAGGCCAAAAAGATCTTGATTGCCTCTAACCTTGCTACTGGAGCAAAGGTTTGATCATAATCAATGCCTTCTTCCTGCCTATACACTTGAGCAACAAGCCTAGCCTTGTTCCTTATAATTGCTCCTTGTGCATCCATCTTGTTTTTGAACACCCATTTTGTTCTAATTACTGGGTTATACTCTGGTCTTGGGACCAATTCCCAAACTCTACACCTCTCAAATTGGTTGAGCTCCTCTTATATTGCAAGGATCCAGTGGGGATCTTGCTCTGCATCTTGAATGGATTGAGGTTCAACTTGAGAAATGAAACAGGCATGCATCAAATCCTGGTGAAGCTGATGTCTAGTCTGCACACCTGTTGATATATCTCCAATCACTTGAGATACATGATGATCTCTAAGTATGACTAAATCAGCAGGAGGAGTTGGTTGCTCAATAGCTGGTGGAGCTAATTCCTCTTATGGAATTATTTCAGCTACTGGGACATTATAATTTGGCTCATTGATATCTTCATCACTGCCTTCAGCCATTTGTGGTGATGATGGTGTAACAACCTCAGGAGAAAGTGTTACAGCATCCAAATTCTCACACAAAGTAGGTACTTGCAAGTTCTGACTGGTAGAGGTATTCTTCTCCTTATAAAACACGTTAGTTTCATCAAAGGATACATGTACAGATTCATCTATTTTCAAGATAGATTTATTATAGACCCTATAAGCCTCGCTTACTTGGGAATATCCTAGAAAAATTCCCATTTCAGACTTGGCTTTAAACTTTCTTGTGTATTTTATGTTGTTAATATGAATATAACAAACACAAACAAATACTCTAAAATAGTCTACTTTAGGTTTCTTCCCTTTGAGTAGCTCATAGGGGGTCTTAGCCTTTAGCTTATGTATTAAACTTCTATTCAGGACATGGTTAGCTGTGCTCACTTCCACTGCCTAAAAGAAAAGGGGCAGGTATGAATCAGCAAGCAATGTACCTGCAGCTTCAATCAAGGTTCTATTTTTCCTTTCAGCTACCCCATTTTGTTGAGGAGTTCTAGGAGAAGAAAACATTGCCTAATACCTTCCTTCTCACAAAACTCTTGCATAAGAAGAGACTCAAACTCAGTACCATGATCAGTTCTGATCAATACAACTTGAGTAGATAACTCACTCTGTATGCACTTGAGAAAATCTGTAATAACCTTGAAGTTATCTTACTTATTTTTCAAGAAGAATACCCAAGTTAACCTGGAGAAGTCATCTACAATAACTAAGGTGTAAGACTTCCCTCCTAGCCTTTATACAGTAATGGGTCCAAAAAGATCCATGTGAATCAAATACAAAATCCTAGGTGAGTCACTCTTATTAATGGATTTGAAACTATTTTTAGTTTGCTTTCCTAGTTGACAAGCCCTGCACAGGCTTTTCTTCTTATAGGGGTAAGAAGGCAATCCTCTTACAAGGTTGTCCTAAGATAGCCTAGCAATGTATTTTAGATTTACATGTCCTAGTCTCTTATGCTATAATTCATTTTGATTACAAGATTGGTTAAATAAACAAATTTCATTTATGGCTGAATTGAAGTTAACAATATAAATGTTACCTACTCTAGAACCAAATAAAACTACTATGCTGTCAGCTGAAGAAATAATGCAAGAAGTCTGATTAAAAGTTACCTGAAATCCTTCATCACAAAGCTGACTAATGGAGATCAAGTTATGCTTCAATCCACTTACATATGCAACCTTACTTAATGTGACAGCACCTATCCTGATTTCTCCATAGCCTTCAGTTTGGCCAAATTTGGAGTCACCAAAAATAACCTTAGGTCCTAACTTTGACTTTTAGTTGGATAAGTTGTCCTTCCATCCTGTCATGTGCTTTAAGCACCGACTATCCAGATACCATTGCTGGTTGTATGGTGGACAGTTCTTCACCTGCAACAATCAAAAGATTAATTATTCTTGACCCAGGTTACCTTGGGTCCTTTGTTTTCTTGATAAGAAAAACTTAAGATGACAGACATGGTTGGCTGAGATTTATAGCCTAGTGGATGGTATCTCCTAGGTGGAATTTTCCATAGGGTGAAAGGATTGATTGATTGTCTTTTATGACTAGGGTTTCTGTTATAGTTAAAGGTGAAAGTGAAGGGATAGATACTACTCTAGAGGGGGGGTGAATAGAGTTATCAAATTTTGCACAAGACAAAACTTAATGGTCTACCCAACTCCCTTGGAGTGAAGTGCGGAATGAAAGATTATAGATATAGATTTAACCCTATAGCCTAACACAAGTGATGTGCACAAACTCAAGCTAACTGTAATTACAGTTAAGGCTTGGAAAACCTAATCAGCAACTAGCAACCTAGTTATATCTAATCACAGCCACAATGCAGGAATTAAACAAGTGAATCCAGACGACACAAGGAAATTTATAGTGGTTCCCCAAACAACTTGGGTACGTCCACTCTTCTACCCACACGGTAGGAATCCACTCAGGTTTTTGATCAGGTGCCCTGCCACCAACAGGATCTGCTTCAGGTAGATCCAGAAACCCTTTAGACTTTTGATCAGGTGTCTAAAAACCAAGCACAGGTTTTTGATCAGGTGCTCTGCCACCAAGGGATACTTTTGAAGGGAGTAATAACCCTGTACAGGAGGGGGAAGAAGGTTAAGATGTCTTCTCTATTTTACAATAGATTTAGAGAAGCACAAAAACTTGCACTGAGCTAGAAAGCTCTAAAGAATCAAGGCTCCCCCTGGCTCAAAGATGTCCAGGTGAAGTCTTGCTTCAGTGCAGAAAACTCTTCAGAAAGTTCTGAAGGAAAAGCTACAGGAAGAAAATAAATAACAAAATCAAAGATCTTCAAGCAGCTATCTTCTTCTTCTTCTTCAAAGGAACTCTGAGTTTGAACTTCCTGAAAGCAGGAGAACTCAGGTTGAAGAAGAGTCGAAGATCTTAACACTTCTCAGTTAGATGGAAATTGCTGAGAGCAGAAAGCTTGAAGGCTTGAATGCTTGAAAATATCTGGGTAACTAGTTAGCTATTTAACTAGCTTTAATCCTTCTTCAAAGGGTCCTTTATATAGCAGATACAAGCAACGGCTCTCTTCAGTTTGAATTACTTGTCTTCTTCTGAAACTTGAGACCTGGGCTGCAAATAACACACACTAAAACAAACTCTGTAGCAGGATATTCTATAAAAGGAAAGAACCTCTTTCTAAGAAGCTGCAGGACCAAATCAAATAACAGAAGGACTAAATAAAGTCACATCAAAGAAATACTCTTTATAGCAAAGAGAAGACTTTTCAGTCTAACGGCTATAAAGGGCTGTCAGCAGATAAAGTAATTTATAGAGACAGCTAATAAGACAAACAACTTTATCTAAAAAGATTTGACTCAGGCAAAAAGAATAGAGCAGATATGCCTGGAAGTATTATCATAAATCAACTGAAACAACTTGCCAGAAAATGCATTAATTAATTAAATATAATAAATAAATACAAAATATAAAGGCAAGCAGAAAGCGTCGAACGACCTTCGGAGATCGTCGACCAACGCACGGAGATCGTCGAACTATCGGGCAGATAGTCGAACGATCCAGATAGTCGACCTATCGAAGAAGATAGTCGAACTACCTCGGCAGATAGTCGACCTATCAGAACAGATAGTCGAACTATCAGATAGTCGATCTATCAGGACAGATAGTCGAACTATTAAGCGCAAACAGATAGTCGACCTATCAAGCAGATAGTCGACTTATCTCAGAAAACAGATAGTCGACCTATCAACAGATAGTCGACCTATCAAAACAGACCAGATAGTCGACCTATCAAAAGATAGTCGAACTATCAGATAGTTGAACTATCTGGACAGATAGTCGAACTATCAAAGACGACAGATAGTCGACCTATCAACAGATAGTCGACCTATCAAAGCGGAACAGATAGTCGACCTATCAACAGATAGTCGAACTATCAGATAGTCGATCTATCAGGACAGATAGTCGAACTACCACGCCAAGCAGATAGTCGATCTATCAACAGATAGTCGACCTATCAACGCAGACAGAGCGTCGACCAACTGATAGACGATCGTCGATCATCCGATAGACGATAGTCGAGCGGCGTTCGACTATAGTCGAACGAAAAACTACTTAACCAAATTATCAATCTGGAAAAGTGAGGACTCTACAGCTAGACTACTAACCATTGACCATAGATAATTCTTGGGTCAAGGAGCACAAAGGAGAGGACTAAACTCAAATCAAACTAGGGTACCAACAATCTCCCCCTATTTGAGTTAAATCCTTCAAAATCTAAAACATACAGCTAGCTATAGAACACTATAAACAATACAGGAAATAGATAGCAAATAACTAGCAGATTATCAACCAGATAGATAATAAACAAATATAACACAGCAGTTAATCAAACTATTAAGAATCTACAGAGTCTGGCAAAGAATCAGAGGAACTAGGAACAAAAGAGATTTTCCTTAGGGGATCATCAGATTCTTTCTTTGATAGCTTCAAGTCCTGCACCCCAATGATCTTCAATTCTGCAACTCTTGGGACTACTGCTTCAGGATGCTTTTCCATGTATTTTGAAGGGTCAAAAACATCAGGATTAACCTGGAACTTTTCAAACTCTTTCTTTCTGAAAGCAGACATGGTAGTTAGACCAGTCGTATCTTTTCCTTCTGCTCTTGCTTTTCTTATTTGAGCTGCTCCAACTAGTTCTTGAAAACGAGCCATCCTAAAATTAGGATCAAGCTCAGGATTTTCATAAACAGGCTCAGGAGGAGCAGCATCAGATACTTTATCTTGAATAACTAGATAAGACATTGGAAGCAAACTTAGCAAAAGGTTCTTGCTAGAGATTTTAAAACAAAGTAAACTATTTACCTTTTGAAACAATTTTCTCAGACTGAACTGGTGCAGCAGTTGAAACCTTTCTCTTAGGAGAGGGAGGAGGTGAAAAAGTTTGCTTTAGATGCACAACCTCCTTAACTTGTTCTTTCACTTCTGCTTCATGCATTTGACTGCCAGAATGAGACTTTCCATAAGAGCTGTGAGAGCTTTTCCTTGATTGATGCTGAGACGAAGCAGATCTTGCTGATGGAGCAGATTTTCCTGAAGAGGCAGAAGGGTTGGCAGACAGATTACCAGAAGCTCCTGCACCTGGAGGAGGAGGAGGACCTCTGGGAGTCCATCTTGAACCAGGACTATCATATCTTTTAGATCTTTTCCTTTCTTTCTGCTGGTTCTTAGAGAACCACATCCAATGCTGAAATTCCTTTGACTTAGGGTCAATGCCCTTCAGAATATAATAAGGAGTATCATTGTCTTTACTGGGAGGAGGAGGAGCAGCTTTTCTCTTCTTTTGAACAACTTTCTTTTTCCTTGACTTCTCAGATACATCAGAATCCTCTTCATCATCAGAATGAGATGAGGGAGGATTTTCATACGGATCATAGGCTTCAGAAACAGCCTTTTCTTTAAGCTTCAGATCTGATTTCTCTCTTTCCTCTTCCATGGCATCCAGAGCCAGAAGGGAATCTAAGTCCAACCCTGGTGAATCATCCCAAATGGTTGACTTTTCAATTTGCAGCTCTTTTTCTTTATCTTCCAACAAAGACTGTACTCTTAGATCCCAGGCAGCTCGTGCTTTTTCTTCTTCCACACTCAGAGCAGGAGTGTCAGCTTTGATTTCATCTTGCTTTTCAGACTCATCTTCTCTATCATCTAAAAAAGATTCCAATTCAGGATCTACTTGGATATCAGGAACAATTGGATCAGCTTCAGAGACAACTGCTATGATCTGAGCAGCTAAATCTCCTCTAATATAATCTGTAGAATTATGAATACAGATCTGCTAAATAAACAGAAATCATTCCTTCAAGGTATTCACAAACTATCAAATTAATCGACTCATCAACAAAGCGGATGAAAGAATTACCTTCATACTTGACCATCTCCCATGATTCATCTAGATATGAGGTAATAATACCTTCTAGGAATCGAGCAACCACGGGAGTGGTGAGATCTTTTAGGCAGACTTTTACTGCAATTTCAGATAGCATGATTCCATCAGCTATTTCCTTATCAGATAACACTGGAACTACTTCTTTTTCAGCTGGAGCAAACTCTTCCAGGGCTGTCATTACAGTATCTGTTATAGCTGGAAGGGAGGCAGGAGGTTCTGAGGCATCTTCATAGAACATCTCCCCCTGCCTGATTTCAGTGGAGACTGAAACCAGGCCCCTTGAGGAAGATGGCTCAGCAGATTTTGAGAGAGATTTGATGGAGGCAGTTAAGATATCAATGGAGGATGCAAGGGGAGCGATTGCCTCTTCAATCATGGTCTTGATTGAGGGGGTAATCAACTCCACAATGCGGGAGATGAGCTCAGGAGTAATCTCAAAAGATGATGGATGTGAAGTGGATGGAGCTGCAGCAGATATGGTTGAAATGCTGGGATGAAGAATGGTGTGGACAGGGGATTGAATGGGAGATGGAGCTGGAGAGTTAATTGGAGAATTAACTGGAGAATGAATGGGAGACAGAGGAGGAGTAGGAATCCTCTCAGATCCTAACAAATCAAAGCTAGGAGCAGATATCCTAGCCAGATGAGCAGGTAGAGGAGATGCTAGAGGGGAAAGAGGAACAACCGTGGTTGTTTCTGGAGCAGAAGAGGGAGAAGGTCGTACTTCAGCTGAAGTTGATGGAACTTCAACTGAAGCAGACAGCAAAGCAGAAGAGGAAGAGGGAAGAGCTGAGCCAGCTTCGACAGGGTGAGGAGTGACTGATTCTGTCCTGGTGTCCTCAGATGTTGCTGGAGCAACCCCTGTGAGAGCGGGTTTCACAAATGTTCTCTTCCACTTAGAGAACAGGTTAGGATCCATCTTCTTGCTTGCGTTAATTGTTGTTGCGGTTGAACTCAGCAGCTGGGGGTACTTTTCCTTCAGGAAGATTCCAATAACCCTTCCTAGGGTGACTTCCTTCTTACCAGTCTTTTTCCTTATCAAATCAAACACAACTCCTGCTCAATCTATCCTTTTCCGATTAACAATCGCACACATTAGTGCGAATTGTTGCCTTGTGATATTGTCGTGGGCAGAGTGCTTACCGAGGAGCACTTTTCCTACCAACTCAGCAAGAAACTTGATCTTGAAGGGGAAATTTACTTTGAGCAGCTTGGTGGGAATGCCCTCAGCATGTCCCAGCTCAACTAACATTCTTCCGAATTCTTGAGCATCTTGCTCATAATCCTCTTCACCATTTATTAAATCAAAAATTTCAGTCAAAACGGCCGGAGTTAGGATTACCTCTTCTCCGCCGATGGTGCCAGTCATCGAGTCGTCGGTGGAGGACGACGTGAAGGCCCATTCCTTGATCTCTGGGATGTTTATCTTAATCCTTGAAGACATTAACCTCTCTAATCCCTGATCCCGGCACAGCTGTAGAACTTCTACGATCCCAGCTTCGCAGCTACTGAACACGTCAAAATCGACACTAAAGCCTGCATCAAACTTTACAACTGCTAGAACTGCGGGAGAAATCGCCATGGATTCGCTGGAGAAAGCTCGAGGAGGACGGCGGAGACGAAGGGGACAAAGCGGCAGAAAATCACAAGCAGGAAGGCAGAATGCGAAAAGACACGCTCCGTCGACGATAAAACACAAGATCTTTTAACCTAGGTCGACTATCGGCTTTATCTTAGACCGGAAATAGTCGATCTATTAAAAAGATACTAGACCCGATAGTCGAACGGCCGTTCGACGATCGGCTCAGAAGCAGAGTAGTCGAACAATCGTTCGATTATTTCTGGCTTCTCAAACAACAGGCTATCGTCATCCAGAGATCGACGATGAGCTCGACTTGTTCGACGATGGTCGAACGCCGGTCGACGATCTTCAATCAGACAAACTTTCATCAACCATAGGTCGACGATGGACTTGACCCGATCGACTATCTTCGAACGTCGTTCGACTATCTTCAAACAAGTTTCAACAAAGGCAGATAAAGTCACACTTAGTCTCGTCCATTGATCATGCCTAGTTGAACTAAAAAGAACAGATGCTTCTGTTCATCTAAGGGCTTGGTGAATATATCACCTCTCTGAAACTCAGTGGATATGAACTCAAGACAAATCTTGTTCTTTTCCACACAATCTCTCAGGAAATGGTGCCGAATCTCAATGTGCTTCGTTCTAGAGTGGTGCACTGGATTTTGTGCAATTGAGATAGCACTGGTACTATCACACATGATTTTGGTGTTCTTGTGTGAGTAACCATAATCCACAAGCTGGTTTTGAATCCACAGGATCTGTGAACAACAACTGGCAGCTGCTATATATTCAGCCTCTGCAGTTGAAGTTGAGACAGAAGCCTGCTTCTTACAGAACCAAGAGACCAATCTCTCTCCCAGGAACTGGCAAGTTCCTGAGGTGCTCTTCCTGTCAACTCTGCAACCAGCATAATCAGAATCAGAATATCCAATTAATTCAAATTCTGACTCAGCTGGGTACCAAAGTCCTAGATTTGGGCATCCCTTCAGGTATCTCAGGATTCTTTTTAGAAGAATCAGATGAGATTCCTTGGGGTTGACCTGGAATCTAGCACAAAGGCATGTAGTAAACATTATATCAGGCCTACTTGCAGTTAGATATAATAGGGAACCAACAATGGCCCTATAATTCTTTTGATCAACTGGCTTGCCGTGATCATCAGAATCAATAACTACATTAGTAGCCATGGGTGTAGGCATTGCTGAAGCATCAGCCATCCCAAATTTCTTAACCAATTCCTTGGCATATTTGGATTGGGAGATGAAGATACCATCAGCATCTTGCTTAACTTGGAGACCAAGAAAGTAAGACAGCATACCCATACTACTCATCTTAAACTTGGAATGCATTAAGTTGGAAAACTTTTTGCACAGTTTGGGATCAGTGGAGCCAAAAATAATATCATCTACATACACCTGAACTAACAGGATTTTGTCCTTGTGATGCTTGACGAAAAGGGTTCTATCAACTACTCCCCTAGTAAAGTTGTGCTCTAACAGGAAACTAGCTAAGGTCTCATACCAGGCCCTAGGAGCTTGCTTTAGTCCATAAAGAGCTTTCTGCAACTTAAACACATGAGAAGGCTGAGTTGAAGAAACAAACCCTGGTGGTTGTTCAACAAACACCTCTTCCTTAAGCTCACCATTTAGGAATGCACTTTTGACATCCATTTGGAACACCTTAAACTTCATGAAGGCTGCATAGGCCAAGAAGATCCTTATTGCTTCTAGCCTTGCAACAGGAGCAAAGGTTTGGTCATAGTCTATACCTTCCTCCTGTCTGTAGCCCTGAGCTACAAGCCTAGCTTTATTCCTTACTATAATTCCATTAGCATCCAACTTGTTTCTATACACCCACTTGGTGCCTATGATCAGTTGGCCTTTAGGTCTTGGAACCAAATCCAAACTTTACATCTCTCAAACTGATTGAGTTCCTCTTGCATTGCAATGATCCAGTGGGGATCTAGCTCTGCATCTTTAAAGGTGAGGGGCTCAACCTGTGAGAGGAAACAAGCATGCATCACATCCTGTCTTAATTGGTGTCTTGTTTGCACACCAGCTGATATGTCTCCAATCACTTGAGATGTCGGGTGATCTCTAAGTGTGACAATATCAGCAGGTGGGATGTGATCTTCAGCAACAGTTGGGATAAATTCCTCAGGAGGAATTTGATCTACTGTTGGTGGTACAACAACAGCTTCAACAGCTTCAGCAAAGTCTTCATCACTGTCTGATTCAGTGATCTGAAGAGTTGATAGTTGAAGAATTTCTTGAGGGGCATCATGTACCTGCAATGAACTTGAGGAAGGAGAATTTTCCTTCTCCTTGTAAAACATCTGGGACTCATCAAAAGTCACATGCACAGATTCTTCAATTTTACAGGTTGATTTGTTATAAACCCTATAAGCTTTGCTTACTTGGGAATATCCAAGCATGATTCCCATTGAAGCTTTTGCTTCAAATTTTCTAATATATTCTTTATTATTATTATGAATATAAACAATACAGCCAAAAACTCTAAAGTAATTAATTTTAGGTTTCTTTCCCTTAAGCAACTCATAAGGAGTTTTACACTTAAGTTTGTGTATCAAACTTCTATTCAAGACATAATTGGCTGTACTAACAGCTTCTGCCCAATAGGAGAGAGGCATGTTAGCATCTGCCAATAATGTGCTAGCAGCTTCAATAAGTGTTCTATTCTTCCTTTCAACTACCCCATTTTGTTGAGGAGTTCTAGGAGCTGAGAAGCTATGTTTGATACCTTCTCTCTCACAGAATTCTTGCATGAGAAGAGAGTCAAACTCAGTACCATGATCACTTCTGATCAAGGCCACATGAGTAGAGTACTCAGTCTGCACACATAGTAGAAAGTCTGTAAGGGCTTTGAAGTTATCAGACTTAGTTCTCAAAAAGAAAACCCAACTGAACCTAGAGAAGTCATCTACAATTACTAAAGTGTAATACTTCCCTCCTAAACTCTGTACATTTATTGGGCCAAGAAGGTCCAAGTGTAATAGATACAGGATTCTAGGAGAATCACTCTTATTTACAGATTTAAAAGAGTTTTTGGTTTGCTTGCCTAGCTGACAAGCCTTGCATAGGCTCTCCTTCTTGTAGGGGCAAGAAGGTAAACCTCTAACAATGTTGTGCTTAGATAACCTAGATATATTTTTAAGGTTAACATGACTAAGCCTCTTATGCCACAAAGAATTATTATTAAGAGTTACTTCATTAAATAGGCAGATTTCAGAATGAGATGAATTGAAATCTACTAAATAAATATTACCTATTCTAATACCTACTAAAACAACATTATTATTTAAAGTAATATTGCAAGAGGAGTTAGAAAATGAAACCTGGTAGCCAGCATCACATAGCTGGCTGACTGAAATCAAATTGTGCTTTAGTCCATTGACATATGCAACTCTCTTGAAAGTAACTACTCCAATTGTGATCTTGCCATAGCCTTCTGTCTGACCACAGCAGGAGTCTCCAAAGATAACCTTTGGGCCGAGCTTAGCTTTGAACTTTGACAGAAGATCTTTATTTCCTGTCATATGCTTAGAGCATCCACTATCCAAATACCACTTATTTTGAGTGATTGGATAGGCCTTCACCTGCAAGACAATTATTTAGACAGTGTGGACCCAGGTAACCTTGGGTCCCTTGTTTTTCACATAAGAAAAACTGGAAATATATGAAAATGCAGGCTGAGGGTGATAACCTAGTGGGTGAGATCTCCTAGGTGGGATTCTCCATGCAGATGATGGGTCAACAAACCTAGGATTTCTATTCTCATTTAGGTTTCTATGGTACTGATTATGATTTTGAAAATCATATTGAAAACGTCGATCAACGTTCGATGATGGGTGCTCAGATCGTCGAGCTTCGTTCGACCATTGAGCTTCCGATCGTCGAGCTGCGTTCGACGCTCTTTGCATTTCTTTAAAGAATTTCTTTCTCTTTTCTCTCTTAGCTTTATTTAAAGTTTTATTAACAAGGTTTACTTGCTCAGTGTTCTTCTTTCCACTAGCTGAAATGAAGTTCACTGGAGTTGAAAGATTGTTTTTAAGAAGGACTGGGGGTTCACTGGGAGAAGCTCCTAAGCCTAGTTTGTCATTACCTGAACAGTGTTGGTCATGCTGGTAATTTCTAACAACTTAAGGCTTCTACCATTAAGTGATTCCTCTAATCTCTTAGACTTAGCTAACTCTATTTTAAGAAATTTAATTTCTTCACTACAAGTAGTGAGATCTTCCTTTAACCTAATGTTTTCTGTAGCTATTGATTCTGAGTCAGCTAACCTATTTCTAAGTTCTTTTATTTCCTTTTCAGAGCTAATCAAATCTAAGCATAAAGATTTAAAGTCTAATTTAAATTCTTCTGAAGTAAAATCATAAGAAGAGAGTACCTCATCTTCTGTAGGCATCTCTTCATCAGAATCAGAACTCTCTGCAGTAGAGTGGTTGCTGCAGGCATCTATTGCCATTAGGCAAACTTCTTTTGCCTTCTTCTCTTCCTCATCCTCACTAGAGCTTGATGAGGAGGATTCTTCATCAGAATCACTCCAGGTTTCAGCAATGAAACCTCTCTCCTTCTTTTTGTTTTTGTAGGAGGATGGCTTAGAGTGCTTCCTGTGCTGTTCCTTTTCTTTTCTCTTTTCTTTGTTCTTCTCCTCTGGACACTCTGGCAAGATGTGTCCAGGCTTCCTGCAACCATAACAAATAATTTCTTTAGCAGGAGAGCGATCATACCTTGGTTTGTCTTCATAGCGTGAAGACTTCTTTCTGAATTCCTTTCTCCCCATCTTGAGAAACCTCTTGGCAAACAATGCCATTAGTTCCTCATTTGATTGGCTGCCTTCAGAAGCATCAGTAGCCTTAAGAGCTAGAAATTGCTCTTTTCTTGTTGGAGTGGGGGTCTTCGCTTCTGCTTCAGCTTCCCTTGTCTTCAGCACTTGCTCAAAAGACTTGAGCTTGCTGAGAAGGGCTACAGTGGAGATCTCATTTGTACTTCTGGCTTCTTTGATGGGCCAGATCCTTAGATCCCATGTGCTAGGGAAGCACATAAGAATCTTATCATTGACCTCTGTCAATGATATGTCCTTGTCCAGGGTCCTCAGCTCATTGATGATTGAGCTGAGCCTGGTGTACATGGCTTCAACTGATTCATCATTAGTTTTCTTGAAGTTCTCATACTGTGAGATCAGGTTGGACCTTCTGTCCTTCCTCTCATCAGCTGAACCAGCTACAATCTGGTTCAGTGTGTCCCATATGGCTTTTGCTGAAGAGCAGTCAGCAACCTTTTGGAACACCTCATCAGACATTGTCTGAGCCAGTATGTTCATTGCCTTGGCATCTGCTATTTTGGCCTTCTTGTACTCATCATTGTAATCTGGAGGAGGTACTGCACTCATATCAGATGATGAGGCAGTAGCAGCAGCAGGTGCTCTTGGGGGACCTGACAAAATAGAAGCAAAGATGCTTTCATCAATAGAATTCATATATAATTTTATCCTTGCCTTCCAGATGCCAAACTTAGCTAAGTTGCATGCTGGAGGTCTGGTGCTTGAATAATCCTTGGACTGAGCCATGATAGTGAATATATATAAGCTTTGGTATCTATCAGGATCTTGTGACTTAGGTGTTAGCCTATTCAGTCAGTCAACCTCCCTCTGATACCAATTGAAAGTGAAGGGATAGATACTACTCTAGAGGGGGGGTGAATAGAGTTATCAAATTTTGCACAAGACAAAACTTAATGGTCTACCCAACTCCCTTGGAGTGAAGTGCGGAATGAAAGATTATAGATATAGATTTAACCCTATAGCCTAACACAAGTGATGTGCACAAACTCAAGCTAATTGTAATTACAGTTAAGGCTTGGAAAACCTAATCAGCAACTAACAACGTAGTTATATCTAATCACAGCCACAATGCAGGAATTAAACAAGTGAATCCAGACGACACAAGGAAATTTATAGTGGTTCCCCAAACAACTTGGGTACGTCCACTCTTCTACCCACACGGTAGGAATCCACTCAGGTTTTTGATCAGGTGCCCTGCCACCAACAGGATCTGCTTCAGGTAGATCCAGAAACCCTTTAGGCTTTTGATCAGGTGTCTAAAAACCAAGCACAGGTTTTTGATCAGGTGCCCTGCCACCAAGGGATACTTTTGAAGGGAGTAATAACCCTGTACAGGAGGGGAAAGAAGGTTAAGATGTCTTCTCTATTTTACAATAGATTTAGAGAAGCACAAAAACTTGCACTGAGCTAGAAAGCTCTAAAGAATCAAGGCTCCCCCTGGCTCAAAGATGTCCAGGTGAAGTCTTGCTTCAGTGCAGAAAACTCTTCAGAAAGTTCTGAAGGAAAAGCTACATGAAGAAAATAAATAACAAAATCAAAGATCTTCAAGCAGCTATCTTCTTCTTCTTCTTCTTCAAAGGAACTCTGAGTTTGAACTTCCTGAAAGCAGGAGAACTCAGGTTGAAGAAGAGTCGAAGATCTTAACACTTCTCAGTTAGATGGAAATTGCTGAGAGCAGAAAGCTTGAAGGCTTGAATGCTTGAAAATATCTGGGTAACTAGTTAGCTATTTAACTAGCTTTAATCCTTCTTCAAAGGGTCCTTTATATAGCAGATACAAGCAACGGCTCTCTTCAGTTTGAATTACTTGTCTTCTTCTGAAACATGAGACCTGGGCTGCAAATAACCCACAGCAAAACAAACTCTGCAGCAGGATATTCTATAAAAGGAAAGAACCTCTTTCTAAGAAGCTGCAGGACCAAATCAAATAACAGAAGGACTAAATAAAGTCACATCAAAGAAATACTCTTTATAGCAAAGAGAAGACTTTTCAGTCTAACGGCTATAAAGGGCTGTCAGCAGATAAAGTAATTTATAGAGACAGCTAATAAGACAAACAACTTTATCTAAAAAGATTTGACTCAGGCAAAAAGAATAGAGCAGATATGCCTGGAAGTATTATCATAAATCAACTGAAACAACTTGCCAGAAAATGCATTAATTAATTAAATATAATAAATAAATACAAAATATAAAGGCAGGCAGAAAGCGTCGAACGACCTTCGGAGATCGTCGACCGACGCACGGAGATCGTCGAACTATCGGGCAGATAGTCGAACGATCCAGATAGTCGACCTATCGAAGAAGATAGTCGAACTACCTCGACAAATAGTCGACCTATCAGAACAGATAGTCGAACTATCAGATAGTCGATCTATCAGGACAGATAGTCGAACTATCAAGCGCAAACAGATAGTCGACCTATCAAGCAGATAGTCGACCTATCTCAGAAAACAGATAGTCGACCTATCAACAGATAGTCGACCTATCAAAACAGACCAGATAGTCGACCTATTAAAAGATAGTCGAACTATCAGATAGTTGAACTATCTGGACAGATAGTCGAACTATCAAAGACGACAGATAGTCGACCTATCAACAGATAGTCGACCTATCAAAGCGGAACAGATAGTCGACCTATCAACAGATAGTCGAACTATCAGATAGTCGATCTATCAGGACAGATAGTCGAACTACCACGCCTAGCAGATAGTCGATCTATCAACAGATAGTCGACCTATCAACGCAGACAGAGCGTCGACCAACTGATAAACGATCGTCGATCAGCCGATAGACGATAGTCGAGCGGCGTTCGACTATAGTCGAACGAAAAACTACTTAACCAAATTCTCAATCTGGAAAAGTGAGGACTCTACAGCTAGACTACTAACCATTGACCATAGATAATTCTTGGGTCAAGGAGCACAAAGGAGAGGACTAAACTCAAATCAAACTTGGGTACCAACAAAAGGTTTTATTAATTCTCACTGCATTCGACGATTAGAAGTGAGATCATCGATCTGAGTTCGACGACATGGGTTGAGATCGTCGATCTCTACTCAGAGAAGGAAAATATTCATTCTCTGTGCCCCATGTTTATCGATCTGTGCTTGATGATCCATACAGAAGTCGTCGATCGCAGTAAGACGATTTATTATAGTAGAAATTTTCGTTCGAAGATCGTCGACCTGGGTTTGACGATTTGTTCACATTTCGTCAATCTGAGTTCGGCGAAAGTTGTTGAACATTATTTTTGTTTTGTTTTTGTCTGTTTCTATTTTTCTGTTTGTTAGGTTTGTTCTTATTTGCAGTTAAGGGTTTCTCATAGATTAGTTCTTTACCTTTTTCAGAGATGAATTTTACTGGGGTCCTTAGTGCCTTTTTCTTGACCAGTGGGGGTTGGCTTGATGAAGCACCAAATCCCAATTTGCCAGTGAGTCTGGCATTAAAAGTGCTTGTAATGTCCATTAGCTTGAGGTTTCTCCCATTAAGAGATTATTCAAGTTCCCTTGCCTCAACTAGTTCAGTTTTCAGTTTAATTATCGGTTCATTTGCAAGAGTAATTTCATCTTTTAATTTATGGTTTTCTGCAACTAAACTACTTTGATCATTCAATTGCTCTCTAAGTTGTTTAATTTCCTTTTCTGAACTAATTAGGTCCATGCACATAGTTTTGAATTCATGTACAAAATCTTCAGAATTAAAGTCAAAAGAAGAGAGTACCTGATCCACTTCTGAAAGTGGTTGATCATCATCTGATGAATCTCTCCTGAATGAGTGTTAGAAGCATCAATTTCCATTAGGCAAACTTCCTTTGCCTTCGCTTCCTCCTCATCTTCATCACTGGAGCTAGAGGATGAGGAATCCTCTTCAGTATCACTCCAGTTTTCTGCTACAAAGCCTTTCTCTTTCCTCTTATGCTTGCTTGAGGAAGGCTTATTGTATTTCTGTATTCTGGAGTCCTTGTCCTTTCTTTTCTCCTTCTTTTGATTCTCTGGACACTCAGAGATGTAGTGTCCAGGTTTCCTGCAACCAAAATAAACAACCTCTTTAGTTGGTGTTTTGTCATATCTGGGTTTATCTTCTTGTCTGGATGACTTCTTCCTGAAGTCTCTTTTTCACATCTTATAGAATCTCTTTGCTAAGAGACTCAATAACTCTTCATTAACAGCAGGAGCTATTATTTCTTCTGTAGCCTTAAAAGAAATGTTCTGCTCTTTCCTGACTAGAGTAGAGACCTTCTGCTCTGCCTCCCTAGTCTTTGTCAAGTGCTCAAAGGATTTGAGCTTTCCCAGAAGTATTTCTGTGGAAATTTCTGAAATACTTCTGGCATCTTTGATAGTCCAGATTCTTGTGTCCTAAGAACTTAGAAAACATATCAATATTTTTTCATTGATCTCTGTCAGTGAAATGTCCTTGTCCAATGTTCTTAGTTTACTGATGATGGCACTCAATCTGCCATACATCTCTTCAATTGATTCAGCATCTTCCATCCTGAAGTTCTCATACTTAGATATAAGAAGGGATCTTCTATGTTTTCTATCTTCCACTGAACCTGCCACCATTTGGTTCAAATAATCCCAGATGGCCTTTGCTGATGTGCAGTCAGAAACCATTTGGAAAATGTCATCTGACATAGTCTGGGCCAGTATGTTCATGGCCTTGGCATCTTTAATTTTTGCTTTCTTTTGAGCATTAGTCCAAGTTGGTGGTGGTACTGCATGAGTGTCAGTAGATGTCGAAGCAGCTTCAGTTGGTTGAGGGGGACCTGGCAAAATTGAGTTAAAATATCTTCATCAATTGAGTTCATGTAAAGTCGTATTCTTGCCTTCCAGATTCTAAACTAATTTAAGTTACAGACTGGATGTCTGGTGCTTGCATAATCCTTTTTCTGTTCCATGTGATAAATGAATAGCTAAGGAAAATAAAATCTAAATAAGCAGGGATCTTGATTCAAGTGTTAGCTTGTACAACCAAAGAACCACAACCCTCTGATACCGATTGAAAGGAGGGAGTTATTTAGATCTACTCTAGGGGGGTGAATAGAGTGTTTAAAAACTTTAGGGTTTTTTAATCTATTCTATTAGAGTACTGAAAAGTGATACCAATAAATATATAAGCAGAAGGACAACTAGAGAACTATTCCAAATATCACAGAAACTAGCAAGAGCAATAAGAAAAGGTCAACCAGACGACACAAGAAATTATAGTGGTTCCCCAAATCTGGGTACATCCACTCTTCTACCACCCTGGTAGGAATCACTCTGAGGTATTTGATCAGGTGACTGCCACCAAATAATATCTATTTCAAGGGAGATATTGCAATCCTTCTAGCTTTTGATCAGGCGTTGGAAAACCAACTTGAAGTATTTTGATCAGGTAACCTCACAACCAGGAATTACTTTTGAAGGAAGTAAAAACCCTTTAAACAGAGGGGGGAAGGACAAGTTGAGTTATCTTCTCTTTTCTCAAACAAATGAGAGAAGACTTGAGAGTGATCCTGATAGAGTCAAGGCTTGTCCTGTGATATAAATGGTTCAGGAGATCAGAGCCTTGTACAGGGTGTAGGACTTGAAATCCAGAAAGCTGAGACTGATTGAGGATGATTGTCTCCACAAGCTTCCTGAATGAAATCTTGTTCTTGAAACTGATAACTGTTCTTTCTCTTTTTCTTGTAGCCTTATTATCTCTTTCAAAAGTCTGTAGACTGCATCAAGAAGTAAGTCAAGAATAATTCTCTCTATCTTTTATTCTCTGAGTCCCTTTCCTTTGAGTAATTCCAAACTGAGTTTGAAATTGTCCACCTTGATTGACTGCCGGAATAATGGGAACTTGTGCAATGGCTATAAGAGAATTAACTCGTTTACTTAACTGTCCCGAGAAAAGCTATATAATAACTCTGTGAAAACTAGCAATTAATGCTTGCCAAGGAACGGCTATATTCAATGAATATATGCATTAATCACTCAGAGTCATATAAGACAAATAATAATCAGTCAATAAGGAAAACAATTACTGCAGGGAATAAACTGATGATCTGGCAGAAATCGGCGATTTGGTCCTGAGATCGTCGAGCTCAAATATCATCTATCGTCGAGCTGAGCCTTAGGATCGTTGACCTGAAAATCTGTTTTCTAAACTGGGCTTCACGATCGTCGAACTGAGATGGTTGAACATCGATCTCAATCCTGAATGTAGATAAGAGATCGTTGACCTGAGTTCAACAATCGTCGATCTCAGCATTTAGAGATTTAACTCTGAGATCGTCGAGTTCAAAACGAAGATCGTCGAGCTCTCTTTAGAGATCGTCGAACGACTTTTTACTTAGGAAAAAATTTCTGCCTTGTTTACTCTCGGCTGTCTTCTAAGTCTCTGATGTCTTGGTCTTGTCTCACTGAGTTGTTGGCCTGACTTACACCTAAGACACTAGACTAGACCCTGGCTATACAATATGGGTCTTACTCGGCCTAGATTAGTGAACCTAGCCCAAATCCAAAATAGGGATTTAACAAAGAATTTCAACACTGTTGGATCCCTAGTTTGGATTTGGGCTAGGTTCACTATTAGGTTATTGACCCACCATGTATAGCCTAGGGTCAATTTGTTAGTTCTAAGGTCTATGTCAGTCTGACTAGGTTAGGCATCTTTGATCCAGCCCTCAGAAGAATTCAGAAATTCAGACTTAGAAGAAATGCAGTTTTAGAGAGTTCAGAGAATCAGTTCGAAGTTCTTCGAACTCAGATCGATGATCATCGATCGCAGATCGACAAACTCAGAGTTTCAACTCTGAGCTAAGCTCGACGATATCCGAGCTCAGGCCGATGATTTTTCTTCTTCTACTCAGATTCTCTGGTCGAAGAAAGTCTATCTCAGGTCGATGAACTTGGATCTCAGCATTGACAGATACTTTCCAGATCAATTATCTCTGAGCTCAGCTCGACGAAGGAGATTTCTCAGCTCGATGAACTTTGAGTTCAGGTCGACGAAATCTGTCTTGAGTTCGACTAATTTCTTTCAGTATCAGTTTGACGTATTCTCACTCATTTTGAATTCAGTTTGTATTGTTCTAAGGCAGTAATTCTCTGATAATTAATGCTCGTATTCTCAAGAATATAGACATTTCTTGGTAGCATTAATTATGGTTTTCAAAGAGTTAATTACTTGACTTATTTACTGGGACAGTTGAGGAAACATATTAACGATAAATTCCAGTCGTTCCACTCACAAAATCTCAGCAGTAAATTCAGGATATTATTCAAATTTCAAAAGGCTGAAATCTCTTAGAATATAAAAGCAATTTCTCTCTTCAATACAAGTACAACAACAATAACAACCATTACACAAGAAACAACAACTTGTACACATCCTTACAGAGAGAAGCATTGTAATTATTCTTACAGGAAATTGAAGAAGAACATCAACACACAGATCATTAGTCTTCTACAGTTTCTACTTCAGGAATTTTTCTAGAGACAATAGTCAAAATCTGTCTGAAAGTTCCTGAAGATCAGCAAGCCAACTTCAAGGCCTACACCCTATGCAAAGCTCTCATCTTCCTGAACCTTTCAACATCTCAGGGGGAGCTTTGACAACAAAAATCCACTTGTCTTCTTAAGTTGTTTGAGAAAGAGAAGACACCATCAATATCATTACCTCACTGTAAAAAGGGTTTTTAACTCCCTTCAAAAGTTATCACCTGATTGTCAAGTTTCCTTAATAAATGACTTATGTTGGTTTTTGGGCACCTGATCAAAAGCCAAAAGGGTTGTGAGATCTCCCTTGAAATAGATCTTGTGGTGACAGGGCACCTAAGAAAAAACCTGTGGTGGCAGGGCACCTGATCAAAAACCTGTTAGTGGATTCCTACTAAGGCGGTAAAAGAGTGGATGTACCCAGTTTTGGGGAACCACTATAAACTCCTTGTGTTGTCTGGTTATGATTCTCTTTATTTTGTTGTGCACTGATAGTTTTGTTTATTATCCTCTTTATATACTTTAATATCACTTATTTTAATTCCGTTATAAAAACTAATCAAAATTTTTAAAATACTTTATTCACCCCCCTCTAGAGTTAAGACAGATCTATCCCCTCACTTTCAATTGGTATCAGAGGGATGTTCATTTAGTTTCATAGGCTAATACCTAAATCAAAAGATCCTTTGATAGATCTTAATACCTCTAGTGTCTCTCTTATATCATGGCATAAAATAAAGAATATTCAAGCAACAGACCTCCAGTATGTAATCTGAAAAAGTTTGTAATCTGGAAGGCAAGTATTAGATTATATATGAATTCAATTGATGAAGATATCTATAATTCCATTTTGACAGGTCCTCCACTTCTAAAGGCTACTACTTCAAGCACAAATGCAGTTCCACCACCTAAGTGGAGTGATGCCCAGAAGAAGGAAAAGATTGCTGATGCAAAGGCTATGAACATTCTGGCACAAACAATGTCAGATGACATATTCAGAAGGTGGCTGAGTGCACTTCAGCAAAAGCCATTTGGGACTCTCTAAACCAAATGGTTGTAGGATCAGCTGATGAGAGAAAGGCTAGAAGATCTCATCTCATCTATCAATATGAGAATTTCCAGAAAGATGAATCTGAGTCAGTGGCTGACATGTACAACAGACTCAACCTAATTGTCAATGAGCTGAAGAACCTAGATAAAAATATCTCACTGACTGAGATAAATGACAAGATTCTTATAAGTTTGCCTAGCACATGGGATTCCAGGATCTGGCCAATCAAGGAGGCCAAAAGCCTGAATGAAATATCCACCGAGTCTCTACTAGGCAAGCTCAAATTTTATGAGCAGCTTATAAAGATAAGAGAAGCAGCTGAGCAGAAGGCCTCCTCATTAGGAAGCAAAAAGAAAAACATTGCCTTCAAAGCATCTGAAGGATCAGAAGCTCCATCAGCAAATGATGAACTCCTAAGCTTACTGGGCAAAATATTTTACAAGATGGACAGAAAAGATTTCAGAAGGAAGTCATCCAAACAAGATGACAGACCAAGATATGACAAAACTCCTACCAAGAAAATTATCTGCTTTAGTTGCAGAAAACCTGGACACATTCTACCTGAGTGTCTAGAGGCCCAAAAGAAGGATAAAAGAAGAGACAAGGACTCCAGAGAGCAGTACAATAAGCCCTCCTCAAGCAAGCATAAGAGGAAGGAGAAAGGCTTTGTTACAAAAACTTAGAGTGATATAGAAGAAGAATCTTCATCTTCCAGCTCCAGTGAAAATAAAGAAGAAGCTAAAGCAAAGGAAGTTTGCTTGATGGCCATCAATGCTTCAGGCCATCTATCAGAAGCTTAGCAATCTGAAGAAGAATCTGAATCTGAAGAGGATTAGGTAATATCTTCATTTTATTTCAATTCAGAACATTTCAAAAGTGAATTTAAATTGTTATGTAATGTCTTAATAAAATCTGAGAAGGAAATCAAACTTCTCAGAGATAAGCTAATTGAACAACATAATATACTATCTGAAAATACTAAGTTAACAGATGAATTAGCTCTAGAAACCGAACAAATCATTTCACTAAAAACTAAATTAACTGAGGCAAAGAAATTTGAAGAATCCCTTAATGGGATAAGCATCAAATTGATGGACATCACAAGCACAAAAAATGTCAGGCTCAAGGGCAAGCTGGGCTTAAGTGCTTCATCAAGCCAACCTCATTTAATTAAGAAAAACATTCTTTCTACACCCATAAAATTCATATCAAAAAAGAGGGAAAAAAATTAGATGAGAATAATGAACAAGTTAAATTTGATCAGAAACCCAAGAAAAAGAGAAAGAACACGAAAAACCTTAATCACAATAATGTTCAAAAAATTTCATCGAACTCAGATCGATGAAATGTATACAGTTCATCGAACTCAAGTCGACGAACTCTAAACGCAGATTTCTATTATAATTATTCTTCGAACAGCGATCGACGAAACCAATATGGTTCTTCGAGCCGAGATCAACGATATTGGGGCACAAAGAATGAATATTTCCATTCTCTGAGCGGAGTTTGACGAACTAATCCCTATTCATCGAACTCAGATCGACGAACTTATCAGAATTCGTCGATCCCAGTTCAGCTTAACAAAAACTTAAATTCTTTCAGAACATTTACTCAACCAAAAGAATTTGTTAACCCATTTACCCAATGGATTATTCCACCTAGAAAATTTCATCCTCTAGGATATAAGAACAAACCTGAATGCTCTTTCATTTCTAGTTTTATGTTTGAAAAGAATCAGGGACCCAAGGATACCTGGGTCAAGAACACCTATGGAGATCATCTGGTGGAGCTCGACGGAGATCGTCAGAGATCGTCGAGCGAAGCTCGACGGAGACTGTCGGGCGGAGCTCGACAGAGATCGTCGGGCGGAGCTCGACGGAGATCATCGGGCGGAGCTCGACCGAGATCGTCGGGCGGAGCTCAACGGAGATTTTCGGGCAGAGCTCGACGGAGAACGTCGAGCTCTCGATGATTTATGAGCGGCTAGTAGGCGGTGGGTAAATGTGTCAGCTCAAACCCGAGCCGTTGCTTTATTTTAATGAGAATAAATTGTGTGGCTGGGGTAAAACCTGATGCCTTATCTATAGAGGAATAGGATTCCAAAAATCATTATTCCCTTTCTCTCTCTCTTCCTTTCCTCCCGAGCTCTGGAATAGAGAATTTTAGGCTAGTGCTAGGGTTTGAGTGGACTTATTTAGTTGCTGGAGAAGATCTTGTGGCCGGAATCAAGAGCCGAAGCTATAATCGTGAAGGAGAAAGTGAGGCGATCATTTTCATCTGTGTAGAAAATTTATATCATGTCTCCGAAGAGAATGACAAGGGTAACGATCTTCCTCCTTGGACATGTGAATTCCTTATTTTGGCATGTGCAAGGATTTCCCCCACCAAAAGGTGGAATGTTGAGGGATTTTCGTTGGGTTGATTCTTGAAATCCCCAAGAAGTCTTGCATATAGATCCGGAAAGGTGTAGTACAGAATAGGCATGCTGTGTGAAGCCCATCTA
This sequence comes from Platanthera zijinensis, assembly GCA_039513925.1. Classification (NCBI taxonomy): domain Eukaryota; kingdom Viridiplantae; phylum Streptophyta; class Magnoliopsida; order Asparagales; family Orchidaceae; genus Platanthera; species Platanthera zijinensis. Next base: position 18,479,806 of record CM077091.1, read on the forward strand.
GATAGGTTGGTCTGGATTGATGATGTTATATTTTGTGCATTAGAGAAGACTCCGCGTATAAATGAGTATTTTGCGGAGTTAGTGGGTTGTGCCTGTGAAGTGGAGTAAAAGGAAGTACTTGAATGGAGATCCAGGAAAATACCCTCGAAGTTTATGTGCTATTTGCTGGCACTGTAGGATGCTGTAGGGTTTGGATTGAGTTTGGGCGCAGAAAGACAACTTCTTTTGACCCCGCCAAGAGATTGTGACGAATGATGGCATTGACTCTAGCTTTGATTGTGAATCCAGTCCTTCGGGGATGTTGTTGGCTATTTTGAGTTATGCGCTCTTAAAGGCTAGTGAGACGAACAGACAAGGGGAAGCCGACTCGGTCTAGTCTAGACATTGAACTGGCAATTTGAACAACAGGCAAGGGCTGAACTGTATCTGCATTATAGTTGTCTAACTTGAGTGCCTAAGTTATTGGATTCATTAGGATCACATAATGAGAGTCTTGGGCTATTTTCCATGAAGACTAAAGTCTCTGGTCTTGGGCCGTGGAGCATGAATGCTCGAAGTTTACCGTTGGGTTTGAGACCTGAGAACGGTGGTGGGACCCATTTTTCCAATACACCGATAATGTGCCCTGAGTGCACGGAGCGTCGGGCCAGGTGGTCGACATTTGCGATATATTGGTTGTGCGTGAGTGGAAATCTTGTGATATATCTGCTTGTGAAATGTTATGCCTGTAGGGAAGGAAAACCACTGCCCCGGGAAAGGGGTAGGGTCATTATTAATTGGTCAGGTGAATGCTGACCATTGCCTTGTTTGCCACCATTGCGGTGTACTGTCCTTGTGTAGGTGCTGGAGAGCCGAGCGGGAAATAGCGGGCTGAAACCCTTGCTGCTGCTACTGGACCTCGAAGGCTGAATGAAGAAGTTTACTATTTTCATGTGTGGTCGGCCTGCGTGTCGATGTTTGTAATCCACAGTGATGAAATGTAACTGAAAGTCCTTGAGACTATAAATTTTGTGTAAAGTGACATTCCTGTGCTTTTATTTATAAATGGTGGTTTATATATTCTGGACATTCAAATGAATTTATTTCAAATAACTTTAAAGTTTCTGTTAGCATGCTCTGAGTTAGGATGCGAATAATTTTTTGTATTAACCTGTAACCTTTCCACTTGTTTGTGAACTATGGTTTGGGGCCCCGGCCGAACCCTCTATTATATTTTATTTAACGGATGGAGAAATTACAAAGGATCATCCACCAAAATTTTGTGGAATTGTAAGGTCATTAGACCCTCTAATTAACCCATACATGCATTATTAGATTTTTACAAAAACTATAGTAAAATGTTTTCCATAAATTACCATTTTTGATATGTTAGGGGTATAGACATAAGTTACCACCAGTCAAAATTTCAAGTCTTTTTGATGTCTAGATTGATGGGGGCACTCAATTCAGTCTCTGATTAACCCTAGGTATAGACTGCACCATTTTAAGTGTTATGGTCAGACCACTGAACAAAATTTTAAAATAAAGTAGACCTCAAGGGCTACAACTTTCATGTTAAACATTTCTCTAGAAAAGTCTCTAAGTTTTTTTAAAATTTAAAACCATGTATTGCATAGAGTGTCACAAAATCAAAATGAATGAAATGATAATAATCCTATTTAATTCATCTGGCAGTACTAATCTTAAAGCACATCGGGCAGCTTCTTGTCATCATTCCCAGTGTGCCAACTATCTAGTTTAGCTTGTCTTGGAGCTACTTCCAGCCACATTTCCCGGCCACCTGGCCACCCGGCCACTCGGCCACCCGACCAGCTCCCTGGCCGGCCACCTCCACCACCACCTCTATTGAGGTGGTGGCTATCGCTGGGCGGCAGAACGGCCGCCGTTGAGACTGTTTCTATCGAACCCGCAACTTCAAACTTTCATGGAATTTCTTAAAATTTCCTCACTGGATCGGGCTCAATTGAGCCTGATATCTCTCCTAATCGATCTAAGATGTTAGCACAGGGGGAGAGGGGGAGAAGTCGACCTTATGCAGTGGCTGAAGTCGGGCTGAGCGTTGGGTTGCCATTGTCGGTGGTGGTGATTTTGGGTGCTCTGCCTGCTCCTATCTAGGGAGCTCGAAATCTTCAGGGGAATGTTGTAACTGATTGTTGAGGGTCTAGGGAAGCTTTTAAAAGAATCAGTTGGGGGAGAAAAGGGGTCTAAGCTTCAATGACATTTAATGGCCATGGGGGAGAGTTTTCGGCAATGGTGGTTAAGTGAATCCAGCCACTAAATGGCCTGGAAAACCCCTTGATCTTCTCCTAACTAATCAGAGAAGATGAATCGCTCCTTTTAGATTGAATGGAGAGGCCCATAGCCTCCCTTAGCCGTGAATGGACATTATTTCCTCACTTTCTCTCTGCATAATTAATGGGGAAACTTGGTTTATCTCTCCTAATCACCATCTCCAGAATTTAAATGGCATTTTAGGTAAATATTAGCCTCCTAAAACTTGTGGACCACTCCAATTGGGCTTTGCCCATGTGAATTGGGCTTGTTTGGGTTAACTTGAGTTAATTTGACCCAATTTAGGGTAGAGTTGACTTTGGTCAATTTAACCTTTTGGTTTGACCCCAATGGTTCCTTAGTGACCCATTGGCCTTCCTTAAGGTCTAGGGAGATATGGGTAGTGTTGGTTTGGGCACCTTGGAGGTCAAATGACCCTAGTTAGGGCACTTTGACCATTTTAGGGTTTAGGTTGACTTTTGTCAACTAAACCTCTTGGGTTGACCCCAATGGGCCCTTAGTGGCCCAATGAACCTCCTAAAGGATTAGGAAGTTTCAGGTGGGGTCAAGGAGTCATGGTGAAGCCCTAAAGTCAAACCCTAAGTTTGGTGATTGGGTTGTGCTATTTTAAGACCAGGGTGATTTCTACCTTCATGCCCTAGTTCACCTTATCTTCTTGAGCTTCCTAGGGTTTTGTCACGACCAAGTCATGACAAAACCACTCCTAGGGTTATAGTTGTTTGAGGGATGTTATACACTTTGCCACAGCACCAAAATTCATGAATGTTGTATCTTCTTTTATGTGCAGGCCTAGCAGTTTTGTTAACTGTTGGATGAACAGTAGGAAGAGGGATAACAACCTTCTTCAGATTCCTTTCAGCAAGGATTTGATTGAAGGTAAGTCTCCTAGCTGGCTTGTTTGGCCTGCTATAAGTGCCAACAGTAGCAAGTTTCTTTTCAGAAAGCATACTCTTGATGGCATCAGACACAGCCAAACCAGGCTTGCAGGATGACTTACCCTTGGTCTGAGTCTTTGTTGAATGATCATGAACCTTTGCTGCATCCACATTCTTGAGAGTGGCGGCTGAAGCACCAAAAACAAATGGTCTAGGATGGGCCATTTGAATTTTTTCATGTGCAGCCTTAAAGGCACTCACCCTACTATACCTTCCACCATGGCTGTAAACATTTTTGTTCACACCTGTGGATCTGCCATTTATCTAGTGACCAAAGATTCGTTCTTAGTCATACTTGTTTGAAGGCAATTGAACTTTCTTAAAAGAAATGGGAGGCTTGGAAGCAAGAGGCTTAGTTAGAGCTAGAGCTTTGCACTTCCTTTTGGAAGGAGAAACTCCTGTGCTTCCCTTGAATCCCAACCCCTTCTTACCCTTTTGAGAGGAGAAGGAGTCTATCAAGGGTAACACAGTACATATCTTAGAATAGCTAGCCACTAATCTTTTCTCCCTCCCTAGCCTCTCTTCAAGATCCCTAATGAGACTACTCTTGTACTTAATGGAGCCTGTCTGGATGTGGTTCATTGCCCTAAGTTTGTTAAGTTCCCTATCCTTCTGATTCAGCAAAGATGGTGTTTCAGTCAGTTGGGAAGTAGCCAGCTGTAGAGAGGCAATCTCCATAGCTTGCTTCTTAGACAACTTCTTGCACTTCTTGAAGGAATTCAGAAGTTCTCCATACCTGTCAATCAATTGATTGACATCTTCTTCTGATTCAGAATCAACTTCACCATTGAATGAAGACGGGTTTTGTAGAGGGACTGGTCTTATATCCAGACTCAGAAGAAGAGCTTGATAGAGATTTTACCTTGCTTTAACAAGGCTTATCCTGGTTAGTTTCCTCATCAGTCACTATCATCAGCCCATAGTAGATGTAGGTATCTTCTTCATCTTCCTCATCTGCCTCTAAATCACAGTCTGAATGTGAAAGAGGGGCCCTGATACCTATCCTGGTAGTAGGATAGACTTTTTCTGCTGCTACAGCTTCTTGTTCAGCAACAGCAGCAATTAGTCTAATATAAGCTTCTTCTTATTCAGACTCAGATGAAGATGAGTATGTCCAGCTCTTATCTTTCTTGGCAATAAAGTGCTTCTCCTTATTTCCCTTGTGCTGATGTTGTTTCTTCTCAACAGCTTCCTTTCTCTTCACTAGGCAGTCAACTATCACATGCCCTAGTTTGTCGCAACAGTAGTAGACAACTTTAGAGGAATTGTATTTACTGGATTTAGAATCATACATGTCAGCCTTGGAATGATTCCTCCTATGATGAGAAGAGGTGGAAGGTCTGATCTTCCACTATTTCCTCTTCATCAGCTTCTGAATGTGCCTGGAGAAGGCAGTAATGTCCTCATTTGACATGATATATTCTGATGCACCTGACTTTAAGCTGTCTGAATCACCTGGTCTTCTTGGAGGAGATGGAATCCTCTCCTTACACTTCCTTATATTTCCTCTTCATCAACTTTAGAGGAATTGTATCAATGTCATTTATTTCATAATGACTGAAGGCCCTCACAAAGGTCCTCAGTTCATTAATGATCCTGAAAAATCTTTTATAGCAAGTAGCTATTTTCTCTTTCAGGGATTGCCTGAAAGCCTCATACTCCTAATTGAGCATGGACTTTCTATCATCTCTTACCTCTTCAGTACCCTCCATGTAGACCATAAGGGTGTCCTACATCTCTTTGGAGGTCTGGTAGTGGACCAAGTTCTTAAAGGTTGAATCATCAATAGCACTGACTATGATGTTCTGGGCTCTCTTGTCTAAGGAAGCCAACATTACCTCATCCTTGGTCATTTATGAATAAGTCTTGAGTGTCTGCACATTTGCATCCAGAACAGAGATCTTCATAGGCATGAAGGGTCCCTCCTTTACTATCACAAAGACCCTAGGGTTATAAGCTTCCATAAATAGCTTGACGCTCTCTTTCTAGATTCCAAAATTCTCCTTTCTGCAAATGGGGAGTTTCATTGAACCTAGCACCTTATGGCTCACTCTTGAACCCATAAGAACAGAGTTGTAGCCACCCTTGGAGATCACTCAGATTATTAAATCCTTTATGAGCAACCTCCCTCTAATACCACTTGAAAGTCATTGTTTTTAAGGTAGCTTGCAACCTAGAGGGGGTGGGTGAATAGGTTTGTTGGTATCTCGTGACTTTCTTTAAGTTTCTTCTTTAAGTTCTTAGTGTGTTAGCAGTTATCATCTTTCAAGAACTTGTAATAAAGAAACAACATATTAAATAACACACAGAATATATAGTGGTTCCCCAGATTATGGGTATGTCCACTCTCCTCCCACCTTTCTAACTTCCAGTTAGACAAGGTACTTCTCCAAAACTAGCCTCAAAGAGCTTACACCTAAGATCCCTGAGGATCTTTCAGTCTCCTCCAAGACTTACATCTTAGGCATAAGACCCTTTTTTTAAAACCACAGGGTCTTAGGCCCAAAACCGTAGCTTTGTAGTGATACCATCATTCCCGGGAAGGTCATCAAACGCCGATTCTGCCGGCCATATCGATCAAAGAATAGTAGCAAAAGTATGAGAGTACATGAAATTAGAACTCTAACACATGTCCACAATAATCACATATATTGTAATAATTATCCACGAAGGGAGAGTCCACGGCAATAATAATAAAAGTACTTGAATTAGGGCTCTTGACCGATACATCAAGTCCTCACTACAAGTCACTCATCGCGGAAGCAAATCTATATCAACTATTAGTGAACGGGACTCACTATCCCAGCTGTCTTAACTCCAGTACTAGACTTTCCCGTCTCCAAGCGTGCCGACCTCCGGGGTTGCACCTCCAAGTTGGGCTCCAAGATCCCCTAAAATGATTTGGTATGAAAACTGTTAGTCTAAAAGACTAAGTCCTATCATCCCCCACTCCTCGCCCATGGATCCTAGGCACCGAACAGGGAGAAGGAAAGAAAAGGAAATGAAGGGGGAGAATAACAAAGGTAGGAGGTGGCGGCGAAACTAATCTAGCAGTTCTATGTAAACATGTAGCAGTAAGAAAAGTATGTAAGATAAATTATGAAATCTGTAACCTTAACTTATATGAATGTTCATACAAACACATAAGCTAAGGGGTCTTCTACAAGGCTCCTATCGTATAAAAAGTCACATTCCAATTTATATGATGGAGTGTCGGTTTTCAAGCAAGCAATATATATCCATAGAATAATAACCATAGCTTATAAGAATGCTAACGCAAGCTTATAAACTAAGGTGTCGTTTTGCAGGGCCTATTATATAAAGAGTCACATACCAATTTATACAATAGGTGTCCATGGTTATATATAATGGTTATGCTATATCTTGCAAGTATGCCAGAGGATGATCATGCAAGTGCAACACACCCACCCGACTCTGTGCACACAGACCTTTAGTTCCCCCGATCTGGAGTCTAACCTCCCAGAATACCTCCGTAGTGGCAAACAGAAGCGGTGGGTTGGGCCTCGCCCACCTCTAAATTGGTAATTACACTACCAGTAAGACCTATTGTATGCCTCGACGCTGGTGCACTAAGTGGAGCTCCTGCGTACTCTTTACCGGCTGGTCCACCTGACTTAATTTGGCAAGGTGCTAAACCACACTTGTCGAGTCAATGTATTGGCGTCGGTGCATCGACCCTCCAACACCGAAGACCCACCAACTTATAATTTATGCACATGCAATCTTGATGTATAAACCACCGATCCAAAGATCCCCGGACTATCCCGTCCGTCACAACCAACAACCGAGCAAAAGCTCCCCGGACTATCCAGTCTGTCAAAATTATATACCGAGCCACCAGCTCGCCAGGCTAACCTGCCCATCACCAAAACCACCGAGCCTACTGCCCGTGTGACCCAACCTAACTTCCCGAGACACCGGGGCGTGTGAAAGTGAACACCTAGTTATACTAGTTGCTCTTGAAGTTTATTATTCCTACAGTTTAGGTTAGCCCAGGATTGCCCCCGGCATACCACGTGAAGGGTTCTCAAAGGGCACTAGGACCTATGATGGTAGCTGAAGCTCATTGTTCCCTTTCACAAGGCACTTATTGTTATTGGTTAATACCCGAATCTCGATCACTTTTAATGTTATACTGAAACTAACCCTAATGTATTTTGACTCTTTCTCTCCACAAGAAAGACGATGTTTCATCGATCCCGGGCACCACCCAACGTCAGCCAACCCAACATTCTACTCATCCCTACTTCTAATGATGAACTCAATTTCATTTTAGCCAAACCAGCAAACTATTAATCCTTACCCTTATGCCCAATTCAATTGCTATCACAATTTTTGCAGTTTTACTATATGCAGACCAACATATACTATATATTGTACATGTTAGGAGGTACTCCAAATTTTCATCCACAAGCCTTAAGATATTTAATGGGGGTCTATCATGACATGATTTGCCTAAATCAAGAAATTATAATTTTCCTAATTAATTTGGTATTTAATTAATTTTCCCCAAAGTTAGGCGATGGGTAATTTGAACATGAAGTACAATATTTTCTCAAGTTATGGCGACCCAAAAATTATGAACACTATATAACAGAGGAATAACAGTAAATACCAAATTTCATGATTTTCCAAAAATGATTTGGCCTCTAATTTATTAATCCAATAATAAGTCATTAATTATGGGTAAAGAAGAAAGTACTAAAGTTAATCATCAAAAATTGTATAAAACTTACTGAATCTCAAGGATGACTAGAAAGGGCCTCTGACCAAAAATCATAATTTTTTAAGCTTACTATGTACCTAAATAAATTCAATTACTTTTATTTAGAAAACAACATCTTGTGAACCAACCCCAACAGATAGACTTCTAAAAATTTCATAAATATTGATAGAGCTCTCAAATATCATTAGAGGTCTACTTACCAAATTTCATAAATTTCCATTAAGTGATTTGTTCATAAGAAATATCTAAGTAGAAGGTGGAACTTGATGGGTTGTGAATGAAGTACCCAATTTAATGATCTAAAATTCATATTAAAAATACCTAAGGCTTGTTATAGTCTTAAAACATAGCTTGACTAAATATCATCAAAACCCAAGGTTAGGAAGTCACATAATAAAAATCTTCAAGACAACTTATGATATGGCACTTTTCAAAGGAACCCACTTGTAATCACATCCAAACCATATGTAGTATATTTCAGTGGATAATATGGTTATGTAAATGACCTCTACCAAAATGTTATGCAATTCCAAAGTCATATGAGCCACTAGACATTCCCTAGGGTGTATGGACCCAAAACTTACCATGTGGTTTAAGTGGTGTGCATGCGTCCAAATACCACCATATCCCTCCCTAGGGATTATCACCACCCTAGGATCACATGTACTAAACCCCAATACCATACAAGGGCATTTCACCCCATGTAACGACTCAATTTGCGCTAGGCCCCTTGTGCGTGCTTTTGAAGTCAGGAGAGCTGATTTAGGCTCAGGAGGTGCAGGCGATCAGGCGCACACTCGTGGGGAAAAGAAAATAAGTTGAGTACCTGTGTTGAGTATGACATGGGTAGGGACACGGGCGTGTCCCTACCCGTATTCCGTGGCATTGAGTGACTGTGGCGTTGAGTGATTTTGGCAAGGCGTTGAGTGGATTGTCCCGAGGAGGACACAGGTAGAGATACGGGCGTGTCCCTACCCGTGTTCCGTGGCTTTGAGTGCCATGGCTTTGAGTGGCACGGCGTTGAGTGGACTGTAACGAGGAGGACACGGGTAGAGACACGGGCGTGTCCCTACCCTTGTGTCGTGTCATTGAGTGTCATGGCTTTGAGTGGCATGGCTTTGAGTGGCAGACATGGATGACCAGAGAAGGACACGGGTAGATACATAGGCGTGTCCCAAACTGTGTGCTCCAAGGCAAGCAAAACGAGAAGTGTCCTGAGAAGGACATGGGTATCTACACGGCCAAAACCACGGCCGTGTCACCTGGACACGGGTATAGACACAGGCATGTCATTACCCATGTATGAGCACGAAATGGCAGTCAAACCATTGATGATGTTTCGCTAGAACAGAACACGGGTAAGGACACGGTCGTGTCCCTACCCATGTCACTTCTATATAAAAGAGAAAAACAAAACCCTGGCCATCTTATTCTCTTCCAAACCTTATTTTCTGGAGAGGAACTTCTGAAGGAGATAGATCTTGCTAGAGCCAACCAACCTCATGAGGAAACGACATCGCCGTCAAGGGAAAAACGATGCCAACGAGAAAGATGACAAGATCCATGGCCGAAAATGGCGGAACCACTGGAAATGAGGTGAGCTTAATCCCCTCTCCCTTGGTGCTAGATCCATAGTTATCCTTAGGCGAGACATCGACTCAAATGAGTCTTGATGTTTGAGATGAAGGTTTCTAGGAGGGCCTTTCTATAACTTGTGTTCTAATGTTTAGTCATCTTCAACCTCCCCTTCTTCAAAGTGATGATGGAGGTGGATTTGTGAAGAGGAATGGCCTTAAGAGGGTGAATAAAGGTGGAGGAACTTATGGTTGTGATTTGGGGTGGATTGGCTTGAGGAGGAAGATGAACCGATGTCGTTCATTTCGCCTCAAGATGTGTGCAGAAATCTGTGTTCTGCACGCAGGGACCTTCTTGGCTATCTTCAGGCAAGATATGGTTAGATCTAGGCATTTGACAGAACATGAGAGTCGTAGCCCTTAGAATTACCTTTCCGACGAGTTATTACACGCCTTCGGGTGAAGTCTATAGCCACGGGAATGTCTGATCGAAGTAGAGAGCTGTCGGACTAAGCGTGCCGAAATTGTATTCTGTACGCAGCAGGCTTTGGAGCCAATTTCATGTGGGATACAGTCCGATCTGGGTTGCGGACTGAACATGAAATTTGTAGCCCATAGAAATACCTTCCCATCGAGTTGTTACACACACTCACCGGATTCCTGTAGCCATAGGAACCTTCAGTTTATATTGCTGTCCAGCAGGATTCTGCACCTGAATTCCTAGGTTAGTTATATAAATGAATTAGGACTCGGAGGAGGTCTTGTAATAATCCGACATTAAGTTGTAGGCGAATCATTATATGTACACTATGATAATTCAATGCATGATGATAGTATTTGAATAGACCCCACGTAAACAAAGGATGAATGATATGCGGTTGAGCGAAACAACTTGGTGGGTATTAGTGAACGAATGCTATTTAGTAATTTAATAATAATGATTACTAGAGCTTGGGTAATTGCTCAGTGTTGATTGATATGAACTTATGTGTTGATTATCAGATGAGTAACTCATGTGCTCACGAGTAATTAGGTTGGTAGAATAAATGTTGTTGGTGTCCTGAGAAGATTCATAAATTGGACGGTTGGGCTTGGTTCTTGTGTTCATATACCGAGGCTCCTTCCATGCCAAGTGGTCGGTTGGGCTTGGTCCTCGTGCTCATTTCCAAGGCTCCTTCCATATCACAATGTGGATATAATGCATATGGTTTGAGTCGACGCGCGGTGTTGTAATCCCGGGTTAAGGATAGTGTGGCAGGTCTACGGGCTCGCCAATCATCACACCGATGGGAGTTGACAGCTAGACCTTGGGCGGTTGGTCTTGGTCTTCGGTGTTCACGTCCCGAGGCTCCTTCCATGCCAAGTGAACGGTTGGTCTTGGTACTCGTGCTCATTTCCGAGGCTCCTTCCATATCACACCTGAGGCCAGCTCGGGGCTAGGATCTCGTTGCACATCTACCCGAGACACCCGCTGAGTTGTAGTACGCATGTGAGCTTCGCTATTGTGTTCTTAGCATTAAGGCGTACAAAGGCCTAGGCCAGGTAGTGTGGAGATCAGCCTAGTAGTGGAGATGCAAGCTCTACTGTCACCGTCTGGCCACGACGGATGACGCCTGAGAGGTTACTTACCTTCTCGAAAAGTGAAACTGCAATTCTGTGTTGACATAACGATTGCATGTGCGCTATTATGTGTGAGTCATTGCATTGCATTCATGTCATTACAATTCATTGCATACACAAAATCCTTATTGTATAAGTTTGTATGGGTACTCCTATACGATGAGTTACTTACTGCTGAATGATTCTCAACTTATAAGTTTGTATGGGCATTCATATAAGTTGAGTTACCTTCTATTATATCTTTATTCATAAGCTGTGGTAGATGGTAGAAATGCTAGAACTATATGTTACTTGTTTATACACTGCTTTACATACATAGTGATATACCACCTGCTTGAACCTATGATTTATATATATTGTACCCTGTTCCTTTCTCCGCCCGGTGCCGAGGAGTCGCTGGGGGAGCGGATGTGAAGCCACTTAGTCATTATGACTAACGGTTGCTACGTATTCCTTTTAGGAGGAAACCCTGCAGGTGGAGCAGCAGGATATGCAGCCGGACAGCCAGGCCAGGACGACTAGGCCTGAGGGGATGGTACCGTCGCTACCGTCAGTTATTGATGTGAGTGTGAGAGCCTTTTGTTGTACCCTTTTTGGGAAAACTATTTACGTACTATGACATTAAAAGCTTGTTGTAGCTTCTCTACTGCTGTTATATTAGTGACTATATGCTTGGTGAGGATTTGACTTCTATTCTATATTCTGGTTGGGTTGGCAATGTATGATATTAGTTATAGCCGGCAGAATAGGCGTCTTGTGGTACAGACTAGCCCGAGTGTTTGTGCTACCGCAAGACGGCTGTTCTGGGCATAAGACCCCTCTCGTGCCTTGTTCTGTGTTCCGGGAGGGGGTCTTACAAATAATATTAGCTTGCTCTGATCCTGAACTGAAGAAGTCATTTAACAATGGTGCCTCCCCCGTTCGATTAGTCAGTTTGGGGACAAACTGACTTAGCAAAAGCAGTGGTGTGCCCATACGTAATTCACACAAAGTTTGTCCATCTTTGACCTTAGATTAGCCGACCTAACCTTTAGTTTGTACCTTACGTGTAGATCCCAGTACATGTTGAGACAGTGAGGGGCACCCCCGCCCCGTCCATACCTACACAATTCCAACAATCCGAGCTGGGGTAGACGCTCACAGCTATCTTGTATGCCTTCAGGTCCCAATCCCAACAAGCCCCTATACAATAGCAGGGTCCAGGATCCACTTGGTTAAGCACTTTCCGAGCCCTCTCCCCTCCTGCTTACCTTGGGAAGGAGTCGGCAGTGCGTACGGAAGAATGGCTCGACATTGTACAAGAACTGTTGGTCGGAATAAGCTGCCTAAACAACATGGCGGTGACCCTTGTAGTGACACTCTTAGAGCTGCACGCCAAAAGGTGGTGGAAGTCCCTCATGGGCTCCACTTTTCAAGGACGGGTGAACACGGATATCAGTTGGAGCGAATTCTCTGAAGACTTTTTAGAGCATTTCATCCCCTCGGCCGCTCAGGATAATCTTGAAGAGAGATTTTTGCAACTGAAGCAAGGGTCCAAGTCGGTGACAGAATACCAACGGGAGTTTCATCACTTGGCTAGATTTGCTGACTCTTATGAGTTGGATGAAAGAGGATACGCAAAACGATTCTACAAAGGCTTGCGAGACCCACTGAGGCAAGCCCTTTTGTTTATAACGGACTCTAGTCTAGCCGAGATTATTGACATGGCAAAGAGGTTGGAAGCGGACCACTTGGAAAGTGGTAAGAGGCCAGCTGAAGGCGTTATGGAAGCCAGCACCAGTAATAGAAGGAGATTTGATAATAGAGGAGGAAGAGGATATCGAAGAGGTGTCGGACGTTTCCCCAAAAATTTTAGAATGGAGCACCCGGTTCCGCAACCGCCAGCATTGCCTCCACCTCAACAATTTGAACAACCCGGTGGGAGGCAGGAGCGAGAATGCTTCAAATACAACGAACCAGGAAACATTCGAAGCTACTGCCTGCAACTATTTGGAAATGCGCCTCTCGCTTTTCCTCCAGCAGCTCCTCGAGGGTGGGGGCACATGCGTGGTCGAGGACGAGGACCACGAAGAGGAAACCCCGGGCCCGCTCGGGATCAGATGTATACGTTAGACATGACTCAAGAGCGGAACCCTCAGGAGGTGATTGCAGGTATGATTACAGTTAATCATTTTATTTTCATTAATACCCTAAAGTTGCTTAAGATATACTAGACGCCTAGCTTGAGAATTATTATTGACACTTAGGCACCGTAATGGTCGGCGGGAAACCGGCATATACGTTATTCGACACTAGTGCCTCGCACTCTTTTGTGTCTGAAGACTTCATCAAAGATATAGATGGAGTGCAATACTTCACTGGTATTACTCAAAGGGTTCGCCATCTAGACGGATCGGATATGACGGCAACCGCGAAGTGCGAGTTTGAGGTTCTCCATGAAGGAAATCTCTTCGACACCCCTGCCATAGTCTTGTGAATGCCAGAGTTCGACCTCATTTTGGGCATGGTATGGCTGGATCAGCACTATGCGAAGATTGACTGCGCGCAGAAGAGGATCTCGTTGAGACATGGAGATTCGTAGGTCATCTTTCGAGGTATTAACTTCGTGCCCCGTATGATGTTATCTTCAGTCCTGGCTTTAAAAGCCCACGCTAAGGGGGATGAATTTTTCATGATTTACTTCGAGCTGAAGGAGTTGGTGTTGGATATCAAGGATGCACGGGTGGTGCATGATTTCCCCGAAGTATTTCCGGAGAAATTGCCAGGATTACCCCAACACAGAAAAGTAGATTTACAAATCAAGTTAGTACCGGGTGCCAAGCCTGTCTCTAGGACTCCTTACCGAATGGCCCCGAAGGAACTCACTGAGTTTAGAGTTCAGCTGCAAGAATTGGTAGAATCAGGGTTTGTTCACCCCAGCTCATCACCTGGAGAGCCCTTGTTTTATTCGTTAAGAAGAAAGATGGAACCCTGTGATTGTGCATAGACTATCGGGAGCTCAACCGACTAACGGTACGAAACACCTATCCATTACCTCGGATCGATGAGTTGTTCGATCAACTAGTTGGAGAGCATTGGTTTTCCAAACTAGATTTGCGCTCGGGGTATTACCAATTGAGAATACAAGAGGATGATATTCAGAAAACGGCTTTCAGCTCAAGGTACGGCTTGTATGAGTTCACAGTGATGTCGTTTGGGCTCACAAATGCCCCGTCAGCTTTCATGAGCTTGATGAACAAAGTGTTCGAGCCCTATCTAGATGTCTTCATCATTGTTTTCATCGATGACATCTTGGTCCACTCCAAGATGGAGGAAGAACATGTCAGGCATCCGTCCTTAGTACTGAAGAAGTTAAAAGAGCATGCCTTGTTCGCCAAGTTCAGCAAGTGTGAATTATTGCTTAAGGAGGTTGCTTTCTTGGGTCATGTGATCAGTGGGGCTGGACTAGCTGTGGATCCGTCCAAAGTGTGTGTCGTGAAGGAGTGGTCTCCTTTGAAGATAGCGGCTGACGTGTGGAGCTTCCTTGAACTTGTCGGGTACAACCGCAAGTTCGTAAAGGGATTCTCAAAGATTGCTCTTCCTCTTACTTCCCTAACAAAGAAAGGTGTGTCGTATGAGTGGACACCCCAATGTGAAGCTGCGTTCCAAGAACTAATGGACAGACTTACATCCGCACCCATCCTATCCCTTCCATCTGGGAAGAAAGGATTTCAAGTTTACACGGACGCATCATATCAAGGAATGGGAGCGGTATTGATGGAACACGGTCATTTGATCGCCTATGCTTCAAGACAACTGAAGAAGCACGAAATCAACTATCTAGTACATGATTTGGAGCTGGGAGCAGTAGTGTTTTCCTTGAATATTTGGAGGCACTACCTACACGGCGTACACTGCAAAATCTTCTCGGATCATAAGAACTTAAAATACGTCCATACCCAGAAGGAATTGAATCTAAGACAGCGGCGGTGGTTGGAGTTTTGTTGCGATTTTTAATACACCCTGAACTACCACCCCGGAAAAGTAAATTCCGTAGCCGATGCTTTGAGCTGGATGGTACCAGAAACAAGCCCCGAGTACCGGTTGATGCATATGGAGTTAGCTCGGATGCTTGAGGAGATGGAGATCACTTTGGTGTATAAGGATCAACAGGACGGTTATACAGAGTACTTGACCACAATGAGCATAGTGTGTGATGTTTGAGACCGGATTCGGGCGGAGCAGGTAAGGGATGAGGCTCTAGCCCCGACAATAAATTCAATTGAAGATGGGACAACCAACGAGTACTCTCTAAAGGACGGCCTTATTCATTTCCGTGGCCGGCTTTAAATTCCCATGGGCAGAAAAATTCGGGAAGATATCTTGAGAGAGGCACACTACTCTCAGTATTCTATGCATCCTGGAATTGCTAAGATGTACGCCGACTTGCGGAAGACCATGTGTTGGCCGGGTATGAAGAAAGACGTCAGGTATTTTGTTACGCATTGCGAGGCCTGTCAAAGAATGAAGGCAGAATGCAGGAGCCCCGGTGGATTGTTGTAGTCATTGCCCATCCCCGAGTGGAAGTTTGAGGATGTCTCCTTGAACTTCGTCCACGGTTTGCCTCGCTACCGCTTAGGGAATGATTCAATATGGGTAATCATTGATCGCTTGACGAAGGTAGCTCGATTCATACCTATGAAGAAAGAAGCACACGTGGATGTTTTTGTATGCATTTTTGTGGAACAATTCGTACGGTATCATGGCGTGCCAAAGACAATCGTTTCTGACCGGGATGGTCGGTTTACCTCTAGGGAATGGAAGGCTGTGCAGGTATATTTAGGTTTGCGTCTTACCTTGAACACAGCGTTTCACCCTCAGTCCGACGGGCAATCTGAAAGGACTATCCGAACATTGGAAGACTTATTGAGGTTATGTGTGTTAGATAGAGGAGAGCCGTGGGAAAGGCTCTTACCTTTGGTAGAATTCTCATACAACAACAACCATCAAGCTAGCATCGGGATGGAGCCCCATGAATCCCTTTACGAAAAAAGGTGTAGAACACCCTTTTCTTGGGTGTAGGATGAAGATCCGAAGGCTTTGGGAGTTGGATACATAAATGATACTGATGCGGCTGTGAGACTAATACGGGACCGCATGCTCGAGGCTCAAAGTCACCAGGCAAAGTATTATGATGCAAAGCACCGAATGGTGGAATTTCTAATGGGTGACAAGGTATTTCTGAAGATCAGGCCGATGCATGGAGTATCTCGGGTATGCGGGGTGAAGAAGCTCAGTACAAGGTATGTTGGGCCCTACGCCATATTGGAAAGGATTACCCCTTTGGCCTATCGGTTGGAGTTACCGCCGGAGCTAGAGAACCTTCATGACGTATTCCATGTGTCGTCACTCCGAAAAGCTTTATTGCGGCCCGAACAATATTTCCCAACCACTGACGGAGCAGTTGCGATTGATAGGTCGGTGCGACTAGAGCCGGTGCGGATAGTAGACAGCGAGACCACGATTTTGCACTGCAAAAGTGTTCCTCTGGTAAAAGTGATGTGGTCCAATCATGGGAAAGAGGAGTTTACGTGGGAGCTGGTAGACTTGATGCAAAAGTACTACCCAGAGCTATTTCATCAAGGTAACCTTTAAAAGCGTGTTTTAATTCATGTTTATTTTATGATTTTCTCTTCCCGTAGACTTAACCTGATTTCGGGGACGAAATCTTTTATTTTATTATAGGATTTGTAACGACCCGATTTGCGCTAGGCCCCGTGTGCGTGTTTTTGAAGTTAAGAGAGCCGATTTAGGCTCAGGAGGTGTAGGCGATCAGGAGTACACTCGTGGGGAAAAGGAAATAAGTTGAGTACCTGTGTTGTGTATGACACGGGTAGGGACACTGGCGTGTCCCTACCCGTGTTCCGTGGCATTGAGTGATCGTGGCATTGAGTGATTTTTGCATGGCATTGAGTGGATTGTCCCAAGGAGGACACGGGTAGAGACACAGGCGTGTCCCTACCTGTGTTCTGTGGCTTTGAGTGCCATGGCTTTGAGTGGCACGACGTTGAGTGGACTGTCACGAGGGGGACACGGGTAGAGATACGGGCGTGTCCCTACCCGTGTGTCATGGTGTTGAGTGCCATGTATTTGAGTTGCAAGGCTTTGAGTGGCAGACATGGCTGACTAGAGAAGGACACGGGTTGAGACACGGGCGTGTCCCTACCCGTGTGCTCCAAGGCAAGCAAAACGAGAAGTGTCCTGACTAGGACACAGGTATCGACACGGCCAGAACCACAGCCGTGTCACCTGGACATGGGTACAGACACGGGTGTGTCAGTATCCGTGTATGAGAACGAAACAGCAGTCAAACCGTTGATGACGTTTTGCTAGAGCAGAACACGGGTAAGGACACGGTCATATCCCTACCCGTGTCACTTCTGTATAAAAGAGAAAAACAAAACCCTAGCCGTCTTATTCTCTTCCAAACCCTATTTTCTGGATAGGAACTTCTGAAGGAGATAGATCTTGTTGGATCCAATCAACCCCGTGAGGAAACGCCACCGCCGTCAAGGGAAAAACGATGCCAACGAGAAGGATGACAAGATCCATGGCTGGAAATGGCGGAACTGCTGGAAATGAGGTGAGCTTCCTCCCCTCTCCCTTGGTGCTAGATCCATAGTTATCCTTAGGCGAGTCATCGACTCAAATGATTCTTGATGTGTGAGATGAAGGTTTCTAGGAGGGCCTTTCTAGAACTTGTGTTCTAATGTTTAGTCATCTTCAACCTCACCTTCGTTAAAGTGATGATGGGGGTGGATTAGTGAAGAGGAATTCCCTTAAGAGGGTTAATAAGGGAGGAGGAACTTCTGGTTTTGATTTGGGGAGGATTGGCTTGAGGAGGAAGATGAACCGATTGGGTACGTTTTTCCCTCGCCCCGATCACCGATCGGGGAGGTCGTTCATTTCGCCGCAAGATGTGTGCAGAAATCTGTGTTCTGCACGCAGTGACCTTCTTGGCTATCTTCAGGCAAGATATGGTCAGATCTTGGCTTTCAACTAAACATGAGAGTCGTAGCCCTTGGAATTATCTTTCCTATGAGTGGTTACACGCCTTCGGGTGAAGTCTGTAGCCACGTGAATGTCTGATCGAAGTAGAGGGCTGTCAGACTAAGCGTGCAGAAATTGTATTCTGTACGCATCAGGCTTTGGAGGCAATTTCATGTGGGATACAGTCCTATCTTGGTTGTAGACTGAACATGAAAGTTGTAGCAAATGGAAAGACCTTTCTATCGAAGTGTTACACACACTCACCTGACTCCTGTATCCATGGAAACCTTTAGTTGAAGTTTCTGTCCAGCAGGATTCTGCACCTAAATTTCTGGGTTAGTTATATAAATGAATTGGGACTCGGAGGAGGTCTTGTAATAATCCGACATTAAGCTATAGGAGAATCATTATATGTACAGTATGATAATTCAATGCATGATGATAGTATTGGAATAGACCCCACGTAAACAAAGGGTGAATGATATGCGGTTGAGCAAAACAATTATGTGGGGATTAGTGAACGAATGCTATTTAGTCATTTAATAACAATGATTACTAGAGCTTGGGTAATTGCTCAGTGTTGATTGATATGAACTTGTGTGTTGATTATCGGATGAGTAACTCATGTGCTCATGAGTAATTAGGTCGGTAGAATAAATGTGGTATGTGTCGTCAGAAGAGTCATAAATTTGACGGTTGGGCTTGGTCGTCGGTTTTCATGTCCAGAGGCTCCTTCTGTGCCAACTGGTCGGTTAGGCTTGGTCCTCGTGCTCGTTTCCAAGGCTCGTTCCATATCATGATATAGATATAATGCATGTGGTGTGAGTCGACAAGCGGTGTCGTAATCCCGAGTTAAGGATAGTGTGGCAGGTCTACGGGATTGCCAATCGTCACACCGATGGGAGTTGACATCTAGACCTTGGGTGGTTTGGCTTTGTCCTCGGTGTTCACATCCCGAGGCTCCTTCCGTGCCAAGTGAACGGTTGGGCTTGGTCCTCGTGCTCATTTCCGAGGCTCCTTCCGTATCACACCTTAGGCCAGCTCGGGGCTAGGATCTTGGTGCACATCTACCCGAGACACCCGCTGAGCCGTAGTACCTATGTGAGCTCCACTGTTGTGTTCTTAGCGTTATGGTATGCAAAGTCCTAGGCCAGGTAGTGTGGAAAACAGCCTAGTAGTGGAGATGCCCGCTCTACTGTCACCGTCTGGCCACGACGGATGACGCCTGAGAGGTTAGCTACCTGCTCGAAAAGTGGGAACTGCAAGTCTGTGTCGACATAGCGATTGCATTTGTGTGATCATGGGTGATTCATTGCATTGCATTCAAGTAATTACAATTCATTGAATACACAAGATCCTCATCGTATAAGTTTGTATGGGCACTCCTATAAAATGAGTTACTTACTGCTGAACGATCCTCAACTTATAAGTTTGTATGGGCATTCATATAAGTTGAGTTATCTCCTGTTATATCTTTATTCATATGTTGTGGTAGATGGTAGAAATACAAGAACTACATGTTACTTATTTATACACGTCTTTACATACATAGTGATATACCACCTACTTGAACCTATGATTTATATATATTGTACCCTGTTCCTTTCTCTGCCCGGTGCCAAGGAGTCGCTGGGGGAGCGGATGTGAAGCCACTTAGTCTTTATGACTAACGGTTGCTACATCTTCCTTTTTAGGAGGAAACCCCATAGGTGGAGTAGCAGGATATGCAGCTAGACAACCAGGCCAGGATGATAGGGCCTGAGGGGACGGTACCGTCGCTACCGTCAGTTACTAATGTGAGTGTGAGAGCCTTTTATTGTACCCTTTTTGGGAAAACTATTTACATACTCTGATATTAGAAGCTTGTTGTAGCTTCTCTACTGTTGTTATATTATGGACTATATGCTTGGTGGGAATTTGACTTCTATTCTATATTCTGGTTGGGTTGGTAATGTATGATATTGGTTATAGCCGGCAGAATAGGCGTCTTATGGTACATACTAGCCCGAGTGTTAGTGCTATCGCAAGGCGGCTGTTCTGGGCATAAGATTCCTCTCGTGCCATGTTTTGTGTCTCAGGAGGGGGGTCTTACACCCCATGCCCTTCACAAATCCCAAAACTCCAAACTTAGGGTTTGAACTTGGGTCCTAGGGAAAACCTACCCCAAACCACCCCAATCTACCCCAAATTCCTTGTGAGGGTATCTAGCATCATATCAAACCAGTGGCCCAAGTTTCATCTTTTGTTGAGGTGATTTGATCACTCAAACTCACAAGGAACACTTTGACCTAAATACCCCCTTTTAGGCCAAGTCTAGGGTTTACATAAATTAAGCCCAAATCATCTCCAAAAAAGATGAAATTTTATCCAGAGTCGAACGATGACCCCAAGGACCACTCACCAAAATTTGGGAGGGTTTGGAGGTCATTAAGTCATAAGATTGACTCCCTATCCAAATTTCAGATCATTTGGACATTTGGTGAAGTGGGGGCACACATTTAAATCTCTAACTAGCCCTAGGTATAGTCCTCACCAAAATAGGTGTCATGGTCAAACCAGATATCCAAATTGGTTCAAATTAATTTTAAATTAAAGTACACCCATAGGGTTACAATTTACATGTTGACAACTTTCTCTGTACAAGCCTTTAAGTATTTTTAATAAATAAAAAAATTAATTGTATAATATGTGATAGAAAATCACATGACATGAAATCATTTAATTCCTAACTTTAATCATGGCACACGAATCTTGGCGCAGAACAAACGGTATTTGGTCATCTTCAACCTCCAGCTGACGAACAGGATTCATTCTTCATGGAGCTGTTTCCAAGTGCTGTCGTCGGCCACCCAACCACCTCCCCGGCCTGTCATTGCCACCACCACCTCTGTCGAGCTTGTGGCTATCGCCAGGCGGCGGCACAACCGCCGGAGGGGCAGATTCCGACGAACTCGACAAGTCAAAATGCTTAGAAAAACCAGGAATTTTCTTCACCCGATCGGGCTCTATTGAGCCCGATTCTCATCCTCAAAGATTTCTACGATCTACCCATTGATTAAGGAGCAAGGGAGGACCTGAGTTGCCGCATGAGAGCGGGTGACGTGCCTCCTTGCCATTTTCGGCCACCGGTTTGAGCTTTTTTGCAACCTCCACAACAACAGCAAGGGAATCAAGATTGGAATATGGGAAACGCATGCACTTGTCCTGGTGAAGGTGCTTAAAGAAGGAATTGGGGAGATGAGGCTTGTAACTCCCCAATTTTTGAAATCTCCATTAATGGCCATTAAACTGGTTTTCGGTTTTAGCCAAATTGAGGGGGCTAAGCCACCCCACTGGCCGGCCATCTCCTGGAAACTCTTCCCCTGCCTCCAAGGAGTAAAAGACCCATCAAAGTGAGGGGTTATGAAACCTTCATGGCCATGATGGCCATTAAGCCCCCATTTTCTCTCTCCTCCAAAATGGGTAACTCCTTCATCTCTCTCCTAGTCATCACTCTCTAAGTTTGGTTGCCCAAAATGTGTCTCTCAACTCCTTAGACTAATGGGCCACACCACTTGGGCTTAGCCCACTTGAATTGGGCTAGGTTAACCTAAGTTGACCACTTTGACCCATGAGTTGACTTTGGTCAACAAAACCACTTGGGTTGACCCCAAGGGGTCCTTGGTGACCCCTTGGCTTCCCCTAATGTCTAGGAAGGGTTGTGTAGGGTTGACTTGTCACCTTGGTGGTCACTTGCCCCTTAGTTAGGGCACTTTGACCACTTTAGGGCTATGGTTGTCTTGGGTCAACTTAGCCTCTAAGGTTGACCCCAATGGGTCTTTCATGACCAATTGACCTCACCCTAGGTCTGGTAAGACCTAGGTAGGTTTGGTTGGGCATATTAGGGGCACATTGCCCTTATTTAGGGCACCTTGCCCAATTTAGGACTAGGATGATCCTAGGTAAACTTGGCCACCCTGGGTTGACTCTAATTGACCCTTAGGGCACTAATGGACCTTCCAATAGGTTTGTGAGGTTGTTGTGGGGTTTTGGAGTCATGGTGAAGCCCCATGATCATCCTAAATTAGTGTTTAGAAACCTACTATTTGCAAATCATAGTGATCTTACCTACATTCCAAGGTTCACTTGGTCTGCTTGGGCTTCCTAGGGTTTTGTCATGACCTAGTCATGACAAAACCATTCCTAGGGGTCTTGTTATCTGAGGGATCTTACACACTAAACCCTACAACTCAGTGATCAACTGATCACCTACCTCAGACCAAAGGCCCTACCACTCAAGCTGGGAGGACAACCTACCTCAGAGAAAACTTGCACTTACCTTAGAGAGAATGACTCTCCTACAGCTCAGGCAGAAAGGCCCTACCTCAGATCCAAAGGATCCTACAGCACAGGCACAAGTGACCTACAAATCAGAAAGAATGACTCTCCTACCTCAAGCTCAAAAGCCCTACAGCTCAGTGATCAAACGATCACCTACCTCAGATCCAAGCTGGATACTACACTCAGAGAGTATAAATCTCCTACAGCTTATTCAAATTTGCCCTACCTCAGGCTCAAGAGCCCTACAACTCAGATCCTAAAGGATCCTATAGAAATATAGTGGTTTTAATTAATTTGATACAAAGAAATTTCTCTGTGTCAACAACTAGAGCTGAGTTATCTCAGCTCTATCTGTCTTCATAGCAACAAGAAGATGTTCTTCAATAAAAGGCTGCCTCTATTGGAAGTAACATAGAATGTTGTTTCTAAACTTACTATAGAAGACTGAAGATCTTCTAGGTCTTGAGTTCTTCAAACAACTAACTGAACATGTAGAAGACTAAAGGCTCGCCTCTCTTTCTTTATCAAAAGTATATCTGATCTTGTTGTAGAAAAAGATAATGCAACAGCTAGCTGAACTTTTTGTTCACTTCAAGCTTTTTCTCAGTTGTAATGGTGAGTAAGATGAAGTCCAACCGCTGTTTTTTCTTTTTTGAATAAATCCCTAAAAGTTTTTGTTCAACATCCAGAAGCTGTCCCTTTTATCTTCCGCCGATTAGGGCTCTAAGAAGTAGTTGAGAACACAAGCAGCAGACAGATGAATCTTGTTTTAATGGATAAGACGTGCAGTAGACCTCTGGCAGTGTTTGTCGTGTTCTATAGCATTCCCGTACTTAATTTGAACTCAGTTGACTTATTGACTTTAATGACGTCACACCCTGTAGACTTAGCCAAAATCAAACATCTTTAGTATACGTGTTGAGTGAGTAAGCTTCACTCAATGCCAAAACACTTAGACAGATTTTATATCACTAAGAATTGAGTGAGCAACCTTCACTCAACGCCAAATCACTTAGTAAAAGTTCTCTGCCATTAGGCGTTGAGTGAGCAACCTTCACTCAATGCAAAAACACTTAGAAAAGTTTTCTATCAACAGGCGTTGAGTGAGTAACCTTCACTTAACGCTAAAACACTTATAAAAGTTTTCTGTCACTTGGCATTTAGTGAGTAAACTTCACTCAACATCATAATACTTAGATCTTATTTTAGTTACTAGGCATTGAGTGAGTAAGCTTCACTCAACGCCAAACTACTTAATAGATTTCCTTCTATTACCAGATGTTGAGTGAGCAGTCTTCACTCAACGCATTTGAACTTAGCCTAATTTCTATTAAATCAAAGTCTCTGACTGACTAAGGTTCAGTCAATGCTTTTATCACATGGCGTTGAGTGAGTAAGCTTCACTCAACGCCTGTAGACCTAGTCAAATATCTACACAGACTTTTTGTGGCATTAATTGTCTGAGCTATACTCAACGATTTATGTTGTATGTCGTTTTGTGAGTAGACTTCACTCAAAACCTATGGACTTAGCCGCATTTCTGCCTATTTCTTTTTAGGCTTTCACTTCCTTAGCCTATCTTACAGCTTTTTGTTGTATGAAGTTTAGTGAGTTTACTTCACTCAACGCATGTGAACTTAGCCACATTTTCAGCTTGCCAATTATTAGGCTGACTATCCAAACTATACTCAACGCTTTTACTCACCTAGCATTGATTGAATAGACTTCAGTCAATTCCTGTGGACTTAGGCGATTTCCAGCCTATCCAGCATCTTCCTTTGCATCTGGCGTTGAGTGAACTGGCTTCACTCAATACCTGTGAACTTAGAAATTTTTTTGTCCCTCCACATCTTTACTTTGTTACAACTTGTCACATCACTTGGAATACCTATCATATCAATGTTTCAAGGACTAACCTACATGCATGAACTTAAGCATACATCAAATACAACTTCATGTATATCATTGACATGATTGACTTCTTCAAATCTGGGATATTGTTGGCAATGGACCCAACAAGAAAGTTCAAGAGAGATAAGAAGATAGGTGCAGTGCCACTAGAAGCTCTTGAGCCTAGCAAATACTTCCCAAAGCCTTATTGTTATTTTGAAAGTCAAAAGCAAAAGAGAGTTGATGTTGATGAAAAGGATGCAATGAAACACAGTAGAGGAATAGTTATCAAGGAACCCGAAACATAAAATGTTTATGTATTCCTTAAGGGCTTTAGGAAATGACTTTTGTTATAATCACATTGTCTATTTATAATTATCATTTTTGTTGTGATAATCTTATTATGTCTCTGTGCTGCCTATTGCTCTTGTTTACTATGAATATTTTTCTATTCATATGGTATTGTATATCATTGACTAGGGTTCTGACTTCTTCAAATAGGGAGAGATTGTTGGGTCTATTGATCACAATGTCCTAGATTTGAAGAAGGCCCACGGGTCAATGCTATAAACATGAATCTATCTAATATATTTTCAATGTTCATTGTATACAGGTTGTATACTATTGCATTGATTAGACAGGTTGTAAGTGTAAGACCCCCCCCTCCCGGAACACAAAATATGGCTGAGGGGAGTCTTATGCCCAGAATAGCCACCTTGCGGTAGCATCAACACATGGGTCAATCAGTACTACAACACGCCTATTCTGCCGACACTTCACAATATCATCCATACCAACCCAACATAAAGAAAGTACTGAAGTCATATCATCATAATAAGCAAATGTCCAAACACAGTACATGAATAATAAGGAACTACATCGGTTCCTTTATTATCAGAGTACAATAAAATTGCCAGAAGGCTACAAAAAGCCTCTCAAAATCTCACACCTCAATAACCGACGATAGCGAGGGTATCATCATATAAGGCCCTGTCTCCTTGGCCTGGCTGCCCTCCTACAGGACCTGCTGCTGCTGCTTAATCTGCTGGGCATCCTCCTAAAAAGGTTGTTCTAGCATCTATTAGTCATAAAGACTATATGGCTATCTCATCCTCTCACCCCAGCATCTCTTAGGCACCAGGCGTGAGAAAGATGGAAAGGTACAATATATATAGAAATAGTAAGTACAAGCAGGTGGTATACCTCTATATATTAGAGTAGTAATAACAATAATATATAACAAGTGATAGCATCTTTCTACACTAGCAATTCAGTAAAGGTGATAGCAATCAACTACAACATATAATTGAACATCAGAATAGAACTTATAAAAATGCCCATACAGATTAATAAGTTAAGGATCAACTTAACAAAAAGTAACTCATCATATAAAATTTCCCATACAAATTTATATGATGAGGATCTTATATAGTGCAATGCAATGATGGTTTATGATGTACCCATGCAACTCACGCACTCTGTTTTGCTATGTCAACATAGTCCTTTAGTTCCCACTTTTTGAGAAGATCGCTAACCTCTCTGGCGTCATCTGTGGTGGCCAAATGGTGACAATAGAGCTGGCATCTCTACTACTAGACGGGTATCCATATTACCAGTCCTAGGCCTCTGTATGCCTCAATGCTAATAACACAACAACGGAGCCTCTGCGTACTACGGCTCAGAAGGATCTCGGGTAGATGTGCACCAAGAACACAGGCCAAACTAGCCTATCATTGTTGCACGGAGGGAGCTTCTTGGAGCGTATCACCAAAGGACGAAGACCAACCGTCCACTGGCATGGAAAGAGCCTCGGGAATGAGCTCTGAGGACAAAGCCCAACTTGCCCAAGGTCTATCTGTCAACTCCCATCAGTGTGATGACTGGCAAGCCCATAGACCTGCCACACTATCCTTAACATAGGATTATGACACCATGTGTCAACACACACCGCATGTAATTTCACTTGGCCATGCCATCAAACATCTAAGGGCTCCAACTGAACCCCTTCTGATGGGGACATTGCTTATGCGGCCATTGATCCCTGACATAGAGAATTCGTTGATTGGTACAAACGTTGACGCAAGCTCGAGGATGGGATTCTACCACGACGTTCTTCGCCAACACCCCTACTTGTTTTGCACGACATCCGCCACCGTCATCAAATAAAAAAGTATAATTATTAATTAAATATTTATAATTATATAATGTTTAGAAATTTTTATTTTAAAGCAATTTTATTTTAAGTGTTTTACTTCATGCATTTGATTATTGTATTTTAATTCATGTATGATGGGTGCATATAACCATCTAGTATTTTAATATCATGCAAGTACTTGTATTTTTATTATAATGGGTGCTTAAAACAATCATGTATTTTTCATTTTCATGAAGGGAGGAGATTGAGTGGTTAGGCTATAAAAGGCCATGCTTATGAAGACAAATGTAGAATTATGAATGAAAAGAAAAATTGATAACCTAATTCTTGTGAGAATTGCCCCCCCCCCATCTCCTCTAGGCAATTTCGGCCAAATCCCTCTCCCTATCTCTACCTAGTCGTCGGCTCCCTCCTCTCCCCTTAGCACTTCAGCCACCTCCTCACCTCCTCCTCCTCCCACCACAAGATCTCCCACTCCTCTTCATCCCTAAGGAAACCCGACCCCCTCCTTTCCTTTCTAAGCAAAACCGGCCATCCCTCCCCCATCCCAAAGTTCACGGCCACCACCCTCTCCCCCTCCTCTTCATTCCTTAAGGCAACTGGCCACCCTTCACCACCACCACCCGAGTAACCCTCCTCCTTTTCCCACACCCAAAACTGACCCCCTCACTCATTCCAACAAATCGAGCAACCCTTTCCTTCCACTCTAAACCCAACCCCCACATCTCCCCCTTAGGGTTCAGGAAAAACCATAGCCTCCACCTCTTCACCACCTTTTCTCTCTCATCCTTGATAATTTCGGCCTACAAGGTTTCCCCTCCCTAGGGTTTCTTTTGAAGGAAAATGACTCACGTCTTCATCGTCTGGTGCAGATCCGTGGATTTGCTTGGAGATAGAATCAACCACCGTCGTGAGCGCTTCCTCCACTCATTATTGGGGACGGCCTTCATGGGATTTGGGTAACAATTTACTAAACCATCTCTTGTGTGTTTCTTCTATATTATTGTGAAATTGGTGGAATTGAAGACTAGTATTTGGTCCAGATTTATATTGAAATTAGTGCTTAAATAAATCTAAATTTTCAAGCGTGTTTTCTTTCTAATATTTTCGTATAATTTGGATCGGCTAGATCTCGTGAAACGCTTGTAGAAATTAGATTCATTATCCTAGATTTCCCCTCGAGTTCAAGTGATTTGGTCTACCTCGTTGTAAATTAATTTGGGATTGATTTTGGACTTCTTTAAAATCACAATTTTAGTCTGGATCCTCTCGTGTTGGTTTTGTGAATGCTTGCGGGTAAATTTAATTTGAATTGCTAATTGTCCGGATCGGGTAGGTCCTATTCACTTAAGCGAATATTGGATATGGCCTTTTGTTTAATCTCTGAAAGGGGTAGCTACCCTTTGTTTTTTGTGCGTTGTTAAATTGTTTGAATCATCGGTAGAATTTTAGAGAGATCTCGCATGCTACAAGTCTATTTTTAATTGTCGAACCCAAAGGGCGCATAGTTTAATCTATCGGAACCATTGGCCTCCATCAATTTGGTATCAGAGGGAGGTTCACGTCAATTTCCTAATTGTCAACCTCCCAATTTTATTAGTACGCCGACACGCACTTGCACGATTCATTGCCAAAACAATAAAATTAATTTTTTATTTTTGGTCTGCAAATAGCGACCTAAAACTTTTTTTTTCAGCAAAAAAATCAAAAAAAAAATTTTAATAATCCCCTATTTATTTTCAGCAAGAAAATTATAAAAATTATTTTACTACCCTAGTTACTATGTGGGAACAAATCCATCTGTGACAATTTTATAGGGTCAAAGTCATTATTCATTGCACGCGCACAAGATTTTTAGTAGGTTTTTTCTATCCCGTCACCACTGAATATGGCCTATGACATGTATGCTTCCCTATTAGACTACTTGTATAATAAAGTCATGGCTAATCACACCCCAGCCTTGCCTACATATCAGAGGAATACCAACTGTCCCCACACTTTTCCTCCCACTAGAAGACAGGCACCCACTTAAGATGGTTATGGGAATTCCCAAATTTTTAGGAACTGGATAAAGGGAATAGAAGATTATTTTGATTATCATGACTGGGACGACCACCACAAGGTTTTCGTAGCCCAAGATAGACTAGTAGGTCAAGCCCAAGTGTTTTGGCTAAACGAAGAGCTCCGTGTGGGTGGTTATCAATATGCTTGGCCGCAAATGCGTAGCCTTCTTACGTTTCAATTTGACCCCGCCCACCTCCGTACTAATAGCACCACACACGTTAGTAAGAATAGTTATGGCACTAGACCCGTAGCTGCTTATAGGAATGACCATTTTCCTCAGGTTAAATCTTATCCCTACAAAGATAGGACTACCCAAAGTGTGCCTATTTCTACCTTTAAGAAAAATCAGCAGTTTAGCTCCTATGTCTTGGACTCGAAGATGTTACTACTAGGGTTTTACCTCCTTTAGCTTCGATGTCTAAGCCTCCTGAGATTATGTATGATACCCCTGAGGATTCTGAAGTAGATGTGGTATTTCTTGATTTTGAGGATGACCAGCTAGATGAGAGTATTCCGTCATGTACGATAGTGCCCGACGATTCTGATGATTCTGACATTGATGGGATACCTAGTGATTTGGAAGATGATTTATGGGATGAAGATATTCTGATTTGTGAGAGTATCTCGTTGCCTATTACATGTCCTGCTAGTGTTGTGACTGATCACCCTAGTATTGAGTGCCCTCTCCAAGTACGATCCCCATCATGATAGAGCCTACGATTACACCCACTGAGATTGTATCCGAGTCATCTGAGGATCCTGAGAGTGAGGATGTCCCTAGTGTTATTGTGTATGACTTACCATCTGAGGAAAGGGTGCTTTTGGATAATTCTCTTGTTGTATACCCGGATGAGAGTTCCTTGATGTTGTCACCATTTTGGGAAATTTATACTGATTTGGATTTTATCCCGGGATTGATTTTACTGACCCTTCCTCCTGTTTATTTTCCTAAATTAGTTGACTTCTTAGGATGTGGTACTGATTCCGATTTATTGGCTATTGTGCCTAAATGTGGTGTCTCCTAAACATACTTATATACCACACCCGAGTGCACCCATTTACCCACTGCCTTTTGATACCCTCATGTCCACACGTAGGCGATAGTTAGGCCCCTCGAGTTGTATCCCACGCACATCCCTTCACATCTGAGAGCATCCAACGCTATTGTTTATGATGAGAGGTTCTCCTTTCCATATCTTCATGCGAAGCGCGAGTATATTAAAGTTAGAATTAAAACTGTAGATTTGGAGCCCATTAAAATAATTTTTGATTATAAGGCTCTCGTGCCACCTAACTTAACCCCCTTATCCTCTTCATTTGGGTCAAGTCATGTAGCACATGGTTTCACTCCTCACAATCGTAAGTTATTTAGGCACACTTTTAAAAAATTAATCAATCGATTTGTGTCTTATTACTTATATGGCTTACATGTATATAGGACGTTAGTGTTTCATTTTAATTTATGTTGCACGCACTTCCTCTCCCTTCTAAGACCGTCCTATGCTAGAGTTAGTGATTTGGGTTTAGTCTGGTCAGTCCCCGAGTGGATGCCTTTTGGCTCAGTTAATAATTTAATACGTAGGAACGCCGACTCATCCATGGATATGAAGAACTTTGGAATTCATGCTTTTCTTTCAGATTTTTATAAAGCACTGGGTGTTTCACTTTATTTCAAGTTTCCGGAATTTTTACTGTACGTCTCTTTTCCACTTGAGTGGCTTTCTCCGTCATTTCTATCTCCCAATAAATGTTCTCTTGGGTTGGGTAGTGTTAGTTTGACCGTATCTATTTTCCACGTGGACTCCTTGGCTCTTGAACCGGATGGTAAGATTCAAGTTATTTTTATTTTGCTTGACACCCTTTTGAGTTTCCTCGAAAGTCTTGCTATTTCTCTGCCTGACAGGTGCTCATTACTATGGGATGTTCATTCTACTACGACATGGATAGCGGGGCCAAATTTTCCCCATGTTGTTACTACTTTCGACTGTTCTCCCCTCATGGGCCACTCATCAGTGATGAGTAATTTTGAGTGGGGGAGTATTGATGGCGATGTTGTTGATGCGGCCGTTGATCCCCAACATAGAAAATTCGTTGATTGGGACGAATGTTGCTGCAAACTCGAGGATGGGATTCTACCATGACGTTCTTCGCCAATGCCGCTACTAGTTTTGCACGATGTCCGCCGCCGCCATCAAATAAAAATATATACTTATAAATTAAATCTTTAAAATTATATATTGTTTAGCAATTTTTATTTTAAAGAAATTTTATTTTAAGTGTTTCATTTCATGCATTTGATTATTATATTTTAATTCATGTATGAAGGGTGCATATAACCATCTAGTACTTTAATTTCATACAAGTACTTGAATTTCTATTATGATGGGTGCTTGTAACCATCATGTATTTTTCATTTTCATGAAGGGAGGAGATTGAGTGGTGTAGGCTATAAAAGGCCATGCTTATGAAGAGAAATATAGAATGATGAATGAAAAGAAAAATTGATAACCTAATCTTGAGAGAATTCCCCCCACCCCCTCCTCTTGGCAATTTCGGCCAAATCCCTCTCCCTCTCTCTACCTAGTTGTCGGCTCCCTCCTCTCCCCTTGGCACTTCGACCACCTCCTCTCCTCCTCCTCCCTCCTTAAGATCTCCCACTCCTCTTCATCCCTAAGGAAACCCTACACCCTCCTTTCCTTTCTAAGCAAAACAGGCGATCCCTCCCCCCTCCAAAAGTTCTCGGCCACTACCCTCTCCCCCTCCTCATCATTCCCTAAGGCAACCAGCCACCTTTCACCACCACCACCCGAGCAGACCTCCTCCTTTTCCCAAACCAAAAACAGAACCCCTCACTCCTTCCAACAAATCGAGGAACCCCCTCCTTCCACTCCAAACCCGACGCCCAAATCTCCCCCTTAGGGTTCAGCCAAAACCATAGTCGCCACCTCTTCACCACCTTTTCTCTCTCATCCTTGATAGTTTTGTCCTTCAAGGTTTCCCCTCTCCTAGGGTTTCTTGCAAAGGAAAATGGCTCGCGTCTTCATCGTCCTGTGCGGATCTGTGGATTTGCGTGGAAATAGAATCAACCACCCTCGTAAGCGCTTCCTCCACTCATTATTATGGACGGACTTCTTGGGATTTGGGTAACGATTTACTAAACCATCTCTTGTGTGTTTCTTCTATATTATTGTGAGATTTGGTGGAATTGAAGACTAGTATTTTGTCCTAATTTATATTGAAATTAGTGCTTAAATAAATCTGAATTTTAAAGAGTGTTTTCGTCCAAATTTTTTCGTATAATTTTGATCGGGTAGATCTCGTGAACGCTTGTAGAAATCGGATTCTTTATCCTTTATTTCCCCTCTAGTTCAAGTGATTTGGTCTACCTTGTTTTAAATTAATTTGGGATAGATTTTGGACTTCTTTAAAATCACAATTTTAGTCTGGATCCTCTCGTGTTGGTTTTGTGAATGTTTGCGAGTAAATTTAATTTGAATTGCTAATTGTCCGGACCAGGTAGGTCCTATTCGCTTGAGTGAACATTGGCACATAGCCTTCTGTTTAATCTCTAAAAGGGTTAGCGACCCTTTGTTTTTGTGTGTTGTTAAATTGGTTGAATCATCAATAGAATTTTAGAGAGATCTCGCACGCTACGAGTGTTTTTTTAATTGTCGAACCCAAAGACCGCGTAGTTTAATCCGTCAGAACCATTTTCCTGCATCACCTTCTCATCATTACCAGTCTAGTTCTCAAAAGCACTCAAGGGCTCCACAGTGAGTCCCTTATCATCATACTAGTCTGTGCTCAAAGCAGGCAAGGCATACCTTAGCATGGGGGACTAATCCTCTTAATTATCAATCCCGTCATATCTTCATTACTAGATATAAGTGTATAACACATCACATGGCCATTTGCACATTCTCATCTACCCCTTCTTTTATAATTTAGCTTGCACCTTCATATCAAATCGTACATCCTTCCCCAAATTATATTCCATTAAACACTTAAGCTTCAACATGATCAACATAACCTTGCAAGGATACTTTACATGTTCACCCTGTAATCGTAAATCACCACATAGCTATAGAATACGCATTCATGCAACATGCATCACAAATTCTTCCAAAACTCATAACGTTCATCAGATTGATATCAAGTGCATCTTCACCGGATTTCATGAATACATTAATTGTGCAACCAAGGTTCATCCAAAACCATTAGCTTATCATGGTTACATATAATAAATTCACCCAATCCAAAAATATCATTTGGCTACGATCTTCCTATTAGACCCAAACATCCGGATGCATGGCTAACACAACTTACTTAGACAGAAAGCCTATTATGGCCTTATACTTGTTTAGACAAATCACAAGCTACACATAATACATTACAACACAGCCACTTTGACTGAACATTCCCGGGACTACAGGACTGCCACAACAATAGGCAACCATTCGTTGGAAAGGTCTATCTGAGGGATACAACTTTCGTGTTCAGCCCAAGACCTAGAAGTGCTCGGACCATGGCTTAAATCGACCATGAAGTCTGGTACATACAGAAAACAGATTTTTGCATGCATCTTAAAGTCAAACGAACGACATCAGTTCGTTTTCTTCCTCTAGACATTCATACAAAGTTACATTCAGCTCTTCTTCCTCCCTTAGAACACTATTCTTCATGAAACCAAGTCCATCATCTTCATATTGAAGAGAGGAAAGGTTGAAGACAACAAAACCCTGGGAGAAATGTCCTAGTGTGGTCTCTTCTTAGGAGATCTTCATTATGCACCAAAGTCATGCTCTCTTGAGCAGAAATCTCTCCTATAATATATTTAAAGATCTAGCACCAAGGGAGAGGGTAGGAAGCTCACCTCATTTTTGGCCATAGATCTCATTCTTCGTCTTAGCGACATGATTGGTTTCATTGTTAGTATCATCCTCTTGCTTTGAGAGAAAGTTTGCCCATCAAACTTTTCTCCTGCGATGAAGTTCGGCACCGAGAGAAGAAGACTGGCGGCCAAGAATTGGATAATGTGTATAAAGGAGCGGCCAAATAGACCTAGTGTTTTCCCGATCTAAGAGCTACCGCAGCGCGGTAGCATATTACTGTCAGGCAGTACCTCCAAAGATGTCTTCTTACACAAGCCACCCCCAAACTAACTACTCAAGCACTGCCACCTATACTGCTACTGTCATGCAGTATTCTTCTACCGCCATGTGATATCTCACCAAGCACTATACCAATTAATTCAGTGGGGCTATCTCCGGCAGTATCACTAATGTCGTGCGGTTGCTCACTGAGCGATATACGGATAACTCAGTAGGTTACCGCCGCAAGGTATCCCGCTACCATCGCGCGGTAGTGCTCGACGATCGTTGTGTCCACTCAATGCTCTTGACACCTCTTGACATTCACTGTATATACTCGACAATCACTACCTCCGCGCGGTATCCCGCTACCGCCGCGTGGTAGTACTCGACAATCGTTGTGTCCACTCGATGCTCTCGACTCTTCTTGAAATTCTCCGTATATACTCGACAATCGTTATCGCCGTGTGGTACCCTTTCTCCTTCCATTGTAAGATACTCTTGTATTCTCACAAGAAGTGTTCCCATTCTTATAGTGACCATACATGATGTCATGGTCATACCTGTTGGAAGGGAGTATTACCTTTTGAAAGGTCGTCTGAGGCACTATTGGTGCCTAGCCTTTCCATTTGGAATGGGAAGCTCTAGAGTTAAACTTGAACCCAAAACTCTCTTATCTTTTTGAGAGGTAAATGAGTCAATCAGAAGTAAAACTATTCTGGGTTTAGAGAATTCAGCCACAAGTTTCCCCTCCTTGAGGATCTTCTCTTCAAGATCCATGATGATCATGTTCTCCTTGTTAATGGTTCCAATTTGGATAATTGAGATTGTCTTCAGTTGGCTGACTTCTCTCCTCAACTGAGCCAGTAAAGGTGATGACTCAAGCTGCTGAGAAGTAACTTGCATAAGAGAGTCAATCTCCTCAGCTTGTCTCTTGACAAGCCTTTTGCGCTTCTTCAGAACTTCCAGAATTACACCATATTTGTCAATCCATTGATTGATAATTTTTAGAATCTTATCTATCATCCCCACTGGAGGAAGTGGATACTTCAGAGTCTGAGCCAGACTCATAGAAAGAGGGAGAGTTAGGGATAGAGTGTACCTCCACAGGAGTAGAATTGTTCTAGTTGTCTTCAGTTAGGGCCATGAGGCTAAACTCCTCATCCTCTTCAAAGTCACTATCAACATATGATAATGGGCCCCTTATGCCAAATGAGGTAGCTGGATGATCAGCCTCTACTTTAATAGACATGAGACCAATGTAGGCCTCTTCTTCATATGATTTTGAAGATTCAGATTCACTGTCTGGCAGGCTGACTTTATTCTTGGCTAAGAAGCTGTTTTTAGCCTTCTTGTACTTAGAATGCTTTTTGCCTTCAGACTTCATGTGCTCCTTCCTCTTAACTGGATAATCAGTGTTGACATGTCCACTCCGGTTGAGATAATAGCAAACAATATTAGTTTTAACATGTTTGTTCTGTTTGGAGTCATACCTTTCCCCAAAGGGGTAATATCTAGACTTGTCCTTATTGGAATGGGGCTTTCTTGAGGTGGAGTTTGAAGAGCCTTTGTTCTTCCATTGTCTTCTTCTCCTCAGCATATTTTTGAAATTATTTGAGAACAATGTCAGTTCTCTATCAGATAGCTTATAGCCAAAGGAGCTGGGATTCGAGCTCACTGACTTTATAGCTCTCCTTGGTGGAGATGGATACTTTTCCCTACTCCTTGTGTCTTCAGCTCTGAAGGCCGTAGTCTTCTCCTTGTTGAGAGTCATGGCCGCATCTTCCTCTGCTTTCCTAGAGTTCAGCTGTATCTCATGGGATATCAACTTCCCAAACAGTTCATGAGGCAGTGTGTTGGCCAAGTTGCCAACCTCTCTTATGGCATAGATCTTGATATTCCATTCTCTATTGAAAGATCTCAAGAACTTGTCATTTAGTTCATAGTTTGTGAATTGTTTGCCATAGGTGATCAGACTATTCACTATAGAGAAGAAATTCTCATAGCATTTAGCTATGGAATCTTTCTTACATTATATGAAAACTTCATATTGCTGATTCAGGAGGGATTTCCTGTCATCCCTCAACTCCTCTATCCCTTCCATATGAATAATAATAGAATCCTATATCTCTTTAGTTGTTTTGCAGTGGACAAGGTTCTGGAAGGTGGAGTCATCTATAGCACTAACAATGATGTTTTGAGCCCTTTTATCCATGGTTGCCAAGATGACTTCATCCTTGGTTATTTCTGTGTAATTCTTTAGAGTCTGGATATTGGCATCTAAGACAAAGACCTTCATGGGAATGAAGGGTCTTTCTTGAACTGTAATGAATATCTTAGGGTCTGAGGCTCCCTTGAAGATCCTTCCCTTTCTTTCCAAATTTCAAAGTTCTCTTTTCTGCAAATGGGAAGCTTCATGGAGCTTAACTCCCTCAACTAAACCCAAGGAGAATCTTTAGCTACTCTTGGAGATCTGTTCAAACTGTTAAGTCCTTTTTGAACAACGTCCTTTTGATACCACTTGAAAGTCTTTGTTTCAAGAGAAGCTATATGTAACATTCCAAAATGGAAATAGAACTTTTGGTAGCTATCGTCGGGCGACAGTGGATATCGCTAGTGATAGCGATAGCACTCGACGCTTTTGAGCATTGAGTAAACTCAACTAATCGTTGAGTAAGGGACTATCGCATGACAATAGTGGGTATCGCACGACGATACCACTCAACGCACTCAACTCTTTCAACGAATCGTTAAGTAGACTCAGTGCACTCGACGCTTTCGACGAATCATCGAGTGAGCTATCACGTGGCGACACGTGTCAGATGGCCGGATGGCGGTTGTAGAGTGGTGGTTAAGGAGTTTACTATCGCAATCGCCAGGCAATAGCCGATATCGCACGGCGATATTGTTTTATTTGACTATTCAGTTGAAATCATGGCTTTGCTCCCTTTTGATGAAATGATCATGTGGCTGGGATTAATCCCAAGGCCACTTATGCAGAGGAGTATAGGAATGAGAATTCATTCTCTTCTTCTCACTTTCTCTCCTTATTTCATCAAAGTTATTGAGAGAAAGAGCTAAGGGTTGGAGCTAAGGGCTAGAGCTGAGCTTGAATAGCTTGGTGAAGGGATCTAGCAGTCGAAAGCAAGATTCAAGGCTTGGTCTATGAAGAGGAAAGCGCGATTATCCTTTCCAACCCATAGAAAAGAGATCATGGCTCCGAAGAAAACTACAAGGGTAACGATCTTCCTTCTTGGACAAGTGAAGTGCTCCTTTTTGCATATGCAAGGAATCCCCCACCAAAATATGGAGAATCGAGGCAATTTCGATGGGTCGATACGTAGTATCCATAGGCTTGGTTTTGCATATAGATCAGAAATTGCAGTACAGAATAGGCATGCTATGTGAAGCCCATCCGGACAGGTTGGTCTGGATTGGTGATGTTTTCTTTTATGTGTCGAAGAAGTCTCTGTGTATAAACGAGTAGTTTACTGGGTCTGTGGGTTGTACCTATGAAATGAGAGTAGAAAGAAGTACTGGGGGTGCACCATAAAAATACCAAGAAAGTACCATAATTTGCATAATTGTTAGATATCGCCGGGCGACAGCGAGTATCACTAGCGATAGCACCTCGTGAGCTCTGATCTATGTGAAAGTCCATTATTTTTAGCACTGCAGGATGCTGCAGGGTTTTCTAAACACATGTTCCAATTGTAGCTGAGTATGGAGATAGATGAGAGTTTTGTCGCTAACGCCAGGCGATAGTGGCTATCACTGGCATTAGCTTCCAGATAGCTTTGGACTTGCAGAGTTTGTCTCTCGGAGACTAAAGGGCTAGGAGGTGAGCTGTGAGCCTGGGTGCCTAGCTATGGTCATGAGTGTCATTGTGTGTCGATTGCAGGCTCTGGTCCTGGGGACCTGATGGGCAATAGTCAAGGAAAGGCCAGAGAGACGAACGGTAAAAGGGAGGCTAAAGCGTATTGGCCCCGAGTGCATGGAACATTTGGTCGTTGAGGCATTCGTTTGTGAAATATTGTTTGGTTCTTAAGTGCTCCACCTTGTGATATATCTGTTGTATAAATGCTATGTCTTTATGGAAGGAATAACGTTGCCCTGGGTATGGGGTAGGGACGTATAAATTGGTCGGCTGAAAGCTGATCGTTGCCTTGTTTGCCACGCTTGTGGTGGATTGTCCCTATGCCGGTTTTTGAGAGCCGGGCGGGAAATAGCGAGTTATTGACCTTGTTGCTATGTCGGACCTTGAAGGCCAAGCGAAGGATTTTTAGTATTTTCATGTGTGGCTGGCCTACGTGGCGATGTATGAACATACTTTTTATAAAAGGCAACTGTTGTAATGTCTTAAGGCCAGTTTGACATTGGTAAATTCCTGTAAAAGAATTCCTGATATATATATATATATATATATATATATATATATATATATATATATATATATATATATATATATATATATGTAGTGGACATTCAGGTTTTCTTAAGTTCAAAAGCAAACCCTTAAAACTTCCGCTTGAATGCTCTGAGTTAGGATTCGTGTAGTTTTGATATTAATATGTAACTCTACTGACTGTCTGCGAGATATGGCGTGGGTCCCTTGTCAGACCCTCTGTTATATTTCATGTGACAGATGGAGGTGTTATAATTTTTGTATCAGATTGTCTTGGCTTTTATTCTTCGAATTCGTGGTCGAATTCTTTTGAGGGGTGACGAGCACGTGTTTGTGCTTTCTGTTATAACACCAAATGAACTCAAGAATGTCCACTTAGGAATGAAAATACGCATGTTTGAGTAACAGTTGAGTTCCTATTGATTGTTGTTTTCCTTTTGAGTAGTAACTAAATTGTGTATTTTATACGTATAGGTGACTAGAAGTGGTACGGGGCAGTCTGAACCCCAACGTTCTATTTAGAGTGAGGCACCAGCTGATGTGCCTACCTATCCTCCTTCTGTGGAAATAGTATGCTTAGTTGCTGATGTAATGCCCCAAAACCCTAATACGTATTGGTCACTATGTTTAGAATACCTTTAGCTAAGCCCGATGATGATTGGGGATGCGTTGGTGGAGTTTTGAAAGACTTTTGGAGCCTTTAGAGTTTAACATGGCCTGTGCCACGGGTGTGTCCAAAGCCGTGTCCTGCTCTGTGTGTGTCGGGTCGTGTCTACTGAGCAACACGGCCTAGGACATGGGCGTGTCGGAAGCCGTGTCATATTAGGGATTGGCAGTTACAGCGTCGATTGAGGCACACGGCCTGGCACATAGGCGTGTCCAGGGTTGACATGGGCGTGTCCTGGGTTTACACAGGCATGTCCATGGTTGACACGGGCGTGTTAGAGGTCATGTCCTGTTCTAAGATCGACGATTTCTCTTACGATTGTGAGACATGGCATGTGATACAGGCGTATCATAAGCCGTGTTTGGACCCAGGAAGATGTTTGTAAAGATGAATCAAGGCCGTTCGTTTTATTTTAGAGGGATCCGACGGCCAAGAATCCCTCTGGTTGTATAAGGCCGGTAAATGAGGGTTTAGACCTCATTTTCTTTAGCCCTTTCTCTTTCTAAGAGTTAGAGAGAGGGGATAGCAAAGGGAGAAGAAGAAGGAGGAATCCCGCCATTGTGTGAGCATCAGAGCTCCGAATCGCGAGCCGAGCCCAGATCTGCGGAGGCGAGTCCGATGCGGTGGTTTTCATTCGGCTAGTTTTCCATGGCGCCGAAGAGAACCTCTAGGGTAACGATTCTCTACTTGGACTTGTGAATTCCTCTTCCTTTCTGTATAGGAAACTCTCTCCCGCGAGTGGGCGGTGAGTATGAGGTATTCCTTCGGGTAGATATGGCTTATCCCCGTAGTTTTGTATCTAGAGTCCAGAATCGAAGTAAGGACATAGGCATGGTGTGTGAAGCTTACCTGGACATGTTGGTCTTGATCGGTGATGTTTTCATTATGCATGTATTGTCGGAGAAGACTCCATGCCATTTATATTTCGAGTTTTCTACGTGGTAGATTACAATAGGGAGCCTTGGTAACTAACTCCAAGGTGCACCCGAAAAACTGGCCAGAAGCGCATTTATGCCATCATTGTGGCCTGGGAGCTAACCTTGTGCATAACTCGATTATGTACTATTGTATGATCGATACTTCGGGATTCGGGGAAGCTTGATCAGCGCCGATGACTTAAATTGACATGGAAATGTGAGCAACGAGTTGAGTGGAACCATACCCGCTCTATGTGGTTCGGTTAAAGAGACCTAAGGTACGTGGAACTTACTGATGGCATAGAGGAAGGGTCTTAGGCTTTGGCAGAAAGACTTGTGTGCTCACGATGTTGCCGTCCTGGGGGCAGTGGTGGACTTGGTTCACCGAGAATATGCCCTGAGAGCACGGGGTGTGTGGCCGTGTGTTCCTACGCCTGTGGTGAAGTGTGCTTAAATTGTACTTTCACTATCATGTTTGGTTATACTAATGAAATACAGGGAAGGAGAATCGCCGACCCGTTTAAGGGGTGGGGTCGTTATATCTTGGTCATCTTTAGTTGACCATTGCCTTATTTTACCACCATTCGGTAGATTGTTCTTATACAGGAACATCTGAGCCTAGTAGCAAGTAGCGGGTTGATGCTCTGATGTTGTGCTGGTCCTTGAAGGCCAAAGGAAAATGTTTACTTTATTATGTTCATGTATGGTCGTCCTGCGTGCCGAAGTATGGAAAACATGTATTGTTTAAGTAAACACTCGTAAGGCCATAAGACCAAGACTTTTATGTATTTTGTTGTCATACCTACCTTTGGTTCTTGTGAACATTCATGCTATTGTAGTTGGGTTCTTATAACTGCTTTAAAAAGCTTCCGTTAGAATACTATGAGTTAAGATGCGTGTTCCTTTGGCAGTAATTTGGTATTAATGTGTAACTCCACTAACTATCTGTGATATATGGCGTGGGGCCCCAGATGGACCTCTTGTTATATTCCATGTGATGGATGGGGGGAGTTACAATTTGGTATCAGACTATGGCATCGGTCTTGCTTAATTGAATTCGTGAATGAATTCTTTTAAGGGGTGGTGAGCACATGTATGTGCGTCATCGTTATAACACAAAAATAACCCATGAATGTCTACTTAGGAATGAAAATACACATGTCTAAGGAACCTGCATGTTCTTATGATTGCTTTTGCAATTCTATTTGGTCTCTTAATGGTGTGTTGTACGACTATAAGTGACCAGGAGTGGCGCAGGGCAGTCAGAACACGCGCTTTCTGAGGCAAGTAGTGCACCCAATGAAGTGCTTGCAACCCCTCCTTCAGCAGAAAAAATAAGACTTGTGGCTGAGGCGGTGTTTGCGATACTAAACAACCAACAAGGAAGGCAAGTACAGCATCCTGCCCCTGCAAGGGAGCAGGTACTGCTTCGAGCAGCAGAACCTAGGATGGTGGAATAAGTGGTGGTAGAGCCTTTAGTGCCAAGAAGAGCAATAGAGAAGCAGCTCAAACATGTAATGGGCTTTAACCCTCCGGTGTTTTTGGGGACTAGACCCCATCCCAGGCCAAAGATTGGCTTTCTCGGGTGAAGAGAGTCTTGATAGCCAGCGAAATGGAGGAATGGCAGAAGACCACCATAGCCACCTCATGTTGGATGGAGAGGTGAGGTTACGGTGGGAAGAGTTGGAGCTGCATCACTTGGTTGGAAGGCATCTCACTGATGTCTCGATGGAGGATTTCTCGAGGTTATTCTTGGAAAGATACCTTCCTTCGATGCAGAGGATCGATATGGAGAATCAGTTCCAGAGACTGACGCAGGGAGATAGTAGCGTGGATGAGTATCTCCAAGAGTTTATGCGGTTGGGTCTTTATACTGGCTCTACATTTGCCGATGAGAGTCTTGTATATGTAATGAGGTACAATGTTATGTATGCGATGCAATGACACACCCATGATCACGCACATGCAGTTGCTATGTCGACACAGACTAGTAGTTCCCACTTTTCGAGCAGGTAGCAAACCTCTCAGGAGCCTACCGTCGTGGCCAGACAGTGACAGTAGAACGGGCACTTCTACTACTAAGTGGGTATCCACACTAATTCACTTAGGCTTCTGTACTCCTCAATGCTAAGAACACAATAGAGGAGCCCATGCGTACTACGGCCCAGCGGGTTCTCTTGGGTAGATGTGCACCAAGATTCTAGCCCCGAACTGGCCTATACGTGACACTGAAGGAACCTCGGAAATAAGCACGAGGGTCAAGCCCAATAGTTCACTTGGTACGGACGGCGCCCCGGGACATGAACACCGAGGTACAAGCCCAACCGCCCAAAGTCTATCTATCAACTCCCATTGGTGTGACGATTGGCGAGCCAGTAGACCCGCCACACTATCCTTAACCCAGGATTACGACACTGCGTGTCGACTCACACCGCATGCAATTCAAAAACACCGTGGCATGGAAGGAGCCTCGGAGAAAGCACGAGGACCAATCCCAACCATCCACTTGGCACGGAAGGATCCCCGGGACATGAACACCGAGGAACAAGCCCAACCGTCCAACTTTACTCATCTCAACACCATCCCGTCTAATGACGACCAACACCGCACATATTACCTTCCACAATGCTACCCGTAGCGAGACGACACTCTAAGCATTGGACTACTAAATTTCATTCTATCAATTCAACATACATATCGCCATAGTTTATTCATCTATATGTCATACCGAATGATTTCAACATCATATAACAAAATGCGCATAAATGATAATCTACCAATTTATATCAAGCCATTTCGTTCGATTCAAGCTTGCTTCACAACTCGTTATACGAATTCAAATTAACGAACTTCAACCTTTATAACTCTACGGTGGTTATCATAAAATAGTTCACCCGAACCTTGAATTAGATTGCAACATTAATTCCACCGAATTTAAATCCATGTTATACACTACCCAGAAATTTAGATGCCGCAATAATCGTGACAGCAACTTCAACTGAAGATATCACGGTTACAGGAATCCGGTGAGTGCGTGTAACCCCTCGATGGAAAGGTCTTTCCATTGGCTACAACCTCCATGCTCATCCTACAACCCAGATCAGACTATAACCAACATGGAATTGGCTCCAAAGCCTGCAGCGTACATAATACAATTTCTGTGCGCTTAGCCTACAACCCTTACTTCGATCTTACATTCCCGTGGCTACAGACATCACCCAAAGGCGTGTAACCACTCGTTGGAAAGGTAATTTCAA
Organism: Platanthera zijinensis; assembly: GCA_039513925.1. NCBI lineage: Eukaryota > Viridiplantae > Streptophyta > Magnoliopsida > Asparagales > Orchidaceae > Platanthera > Platanthera zijinensis. Next base: position 18,522,768 of record CM077091.1, read on the forward strand.
GGGATACAACTTTCGTGTTTAGTTGAAAGCTCAGATCGGATTATTACTTTCCTGAAAACAGCCCAGAAGGTCGTTGCGTGCAGAACACAGATTCTGCACGCATCTTGAAGCGGAATGAACGGCATCGGTTCATCTTCCTCCTCAAGCTGATCACACCAAATCGCAACCAGAAGTTCCTCCACCCTTTTTCTCCATCTCAAGGACATTCCTCTTCATGAATCCACTTCCATCATCACTTTGAAGAAAGGGAGGTTGAAGAAGACTAGTCATTAGAACAAAAGTTCTAGATAGGCCTTCCTAAGAAACCTTCTCCTCACACATCAAGACCCATTTGAGTTGATGTATCGCTTAAGAATATCTAAGGATCTAGCACCAAGGGAGAGGGGAGGAAGCTCGCCTCATTTCCAGCGGTACCACCATTTCCGGCCATGGATCTTGTAATCCTCCTCGGCGGCATCACTTTTTCCTTGATGGCGGTGGCGTTTCTCCTCCTCCAAGGTTTGCTCCAGCAAGATCTCCTCCTCTAGGAAGTTCTCTCAGGAAAAAGGATTGGAATGAAGACTGAAAATGGCTAGGGTTTTACCTTTCTTTTTTATACAGAAGTGACACGGGTAGGGACACGGCTGTCCTTACCCGTGTCCTGCTCTAGCGAAGCGGCTCGACTGCCGTTTCGTGCCCCTACACGGGTACTGACACCTCGTGTCGGTACCCATGTCCAGGTGATACGGCCGTGGTTGTGGCCGTGTCAATACCTGTGTCCTGGTCGGGACACTTCTCGTTGACCTGGGATTCAAGCACACGGGTAGGGACATGCCCGTGTCGCTACCCGTGTCATTCGCACACGGGTAAAGACACGGCCGTGTATCTACCCGTGTCCTTCTCGGGACCGATAACTCAACGCTACGCAGCCAAGGCATGGCATACGGGTAGGGACACGCCCGTGTCCCTACCCGTGTCCTACTCGGGACAAACCACTCAACGCCCTTTTATTACCACTCAACCCCATGGACACTCAGCGCCACTGAACATGGGTAGGGACACGCCCGTGTCCCTACCTGTGTCATACTCAACATAGTTTTCAACTTATTTCCTTGTTCCCCATGAGTGCGCACCTTATCGCCTGCACCCCCTTGAGCCTACACTAGCTCTCCCGACACCAAAAACACGCACAAGGGGCCTAGCGCGAATCGGGACGTTACACCCGGTATAGAAGTTCGATGAAATTTTTATGGATTTCATGCATGGACTGCCGAGATCTAAGAGCAAAAATGATGTCGTGTGGGTGATCGTTGATCGGTTAACAAAAGTGTTGCACTTCATTCCTAACAGGAAGGACGATTCAGTGGAAAAATTGGCAAAGTTTTACGTAGATAATATTGTACAATTGCACGGTGTGCCCCGTAGCATCATTAGTGACCGAGACAGGTGCTTTACTTCGAATGATTGGAGGCTAATCCACCAATTATTGGGAATGAAACGACAGTTCAGTACGGCCTTCAATCTGCAGACGGATGGTCAGACCGAAAGAACAAACAGATTAATGGAGGAAATGCTCCAGATGTGCGCCTTGGATTTCAGGAAGAAGTGGGAGGACCATCTTTATATGATCGAGTTTGCCTATAATAATAGCTATCAAGCTAGTATTAAGATGGTTCCTTTGAAGCTTTATACGATAGGAAATGTCGTACTCCTTTAGCTTAGGCGAAAACAGGCGAATCGAAGTTGTATAAGCGGAAGGAAGTCAAAGATGCAAATTCGACTATCCGCTTGATACATGAGTGGTTACTGGTAGCCAAAGATATACATGCAAAATATGACAATGCTAAACACCGAAACATGGATTTTGCGATGGGCGATTGGGTATATTTGAAGATCAATCAATTCAAAGGCACATCCAGGATTCAGCGCTTGAAAAAGTTGAGTCTGAGGTATCTTGGTCCGTTTGAAGTGGTTGAGCGAGTTGGAGAAGCTGCATATCAGATAGCTCTTTTAGCGGAGCTAAGTGGCTTGCACGATGTGTTTCTCATATCGGTGCTTTGAAAAGCTATAAAAGAGCCAACTGAAATAAAGAGGTTAGACCTGATTTACTTTTGAGGGGGGGGGGGTGAATAGAGTAATTAGAACTTTTGGCTATTTTAAAATTTATCAGAGTAAAATAGGTGATACCAATAGTAGTAACAGGAAATGGAAATAGTCTTAGCTAATCTATCACAATACAGCAAAACAAAAGGAAAATGATCAACCAGACAACACAAGAATTTTATAGTGGTTCCCCAAACTGAGTACATCTACTCTTCTACCACCCTTGTAGGAATCCACTTACAGGTTTTGATCAGGTGACTGCCACCACAATATCTATTTCTAGGGAGATCTCACAACCGTTTAGGCTTTTGATCAGGTGCCAAAAAACCAACAATAAACTTTTGTAGGGAGTTAATAAACCCATTTACAAGATGATGAGAGATTTGATGATGTCTTCTCTTTTCTTTATACAACAGAGAAGACTTGTGGATTCTGTTGTCAAAACTCCTTCTGAAATATTGAATGGTTCAGAAAGCTTGGAGCCTTGCACATGGTGTAGGTCTTCAGCCTTGACTCTAAAGATCCTAGAACTTTCTGACTGATTCAAAGTTGGTGTCCTTGAATGTTCCTTGAGTAGAAGTTGAAGAAGACTCTTGATATAAGATTGTTTTTCTTCTTCTGTCTTCTGTAAGATCAAGGGGAAAATAGATTGTTTTCTGCACAGAGAAAGAGTTCTGAATGTTGCTATTCTGTATGTCTGAGTACTGTACTCTTTCTATTGAATCATATCTCTGTGTTTTCAGGATTGACTAGTTTGTGTATGCATGGACTTGTTCCTGTCTGAAAAGAGAAAATCTCTTTTATATTCTGCTGTCAAAATTCTCCTTTGAAATTTGAATTCCAAGCATTAATTGCTGACTGATCTGAAGAATGAAACGGCTAGAATATTTGACTTAAATTAGTTCCCCAACTGTCCCAACAAAATAAGCAAGTAATTAACCCTGATGAAGACCATAATTAATGTTTCCAATAACGGCTATATTCTAGAGAATATGAGCATTAATTACTCAGTGAATTACAGCTAAATGATATAATAAGTAAGGACAGATATAAGGAAAACTTCTAAGTCTTGCTCGGGACAAAATTTGTCGACGTCTGAACAGAATTCGTCGACTAGAGATCCAAGTTCGTTGACCTGAGAATTCCTGTTCATCGACCTGAGCTCAGCGAACTACATTCTAAAAATAACTTGCCAATTCTGTGCTCTAAGTTCGTCGAGTTTACAATCTATCTGAATGAAAAGATCGTCGACCTGAGCTAAAATATCATCGAGCTCAACTCAGAGAAAGATTTCTGAGTTCGTCGATCTGAGATCGATGATCATCAAGTTGAGTTTGAAGAACTTCGAGCTGATAATTTTGCACTCTGAATTTTGCTAAGTGTGAGTCTACTGAAGTCCTCTGCTGGCTGGTCCACGAAGGGTTAACCTAATGACTAGCCTAAACTCTAGGACTCATAGACTTCACCCTGGCTATACAATGTGGGTCAAACTCATCCTAAATAGTGAACCTAGCCCAAATCCAAACTAGGGATCGAACAATCTTCCCATATTTGGGTGAGGTTTCTAATATAAACAAAAGAAAACAATCACAAAGTAGAATAAAATATATCTGCCAGAAAATAAAACATCCAACAGATATGTACAAAGGGTCTTTATGATTAACAAATAAAGTTCAGAAAATAAAAACTAAACACAACAGTCATTTAGATTTCTTTGACTTCTCTTTGTCGGATGTCTCAGATGGCTATTTGAATTTTATTTCTCTGTTTGGATTTGCTGCTTCTTTCTTTGACATTGTCATGTCTGATGCTCCAATTATATTGTAAGAAATGGCTCTTGGTACTACTGCTTTAGGATGCAACCTCATATAATCAACTACATTGAAAAATTTATTAGCTTTAGCATACCTCTTGAGTTCTTCTTTTCTATAAGATGACATTGTAGAGTAATGTGATGGATTTTTTCCTTAAGCTTTAGCCTTATTTATCATAAAAAGTCCAATAAGTTCTTGAAACCAGGCCATTTTTGCAGTTGTTTCTTGTTCTTGATCTACAAAAGGAATAGGTGGAGATTCTAGCCTTTTAGGACTAGAGTCCTTCTTTGAATCATCAGTAGATGTTGAAGTACTTTTCTTATCTGTAGCAGGAGGAGGCTTTCTCTGAGAGGATTATTGCTGACTGCTGCCTTATAGACTTGGTTTGGAGTGTCTCTGATAGGTTTTAGTAATTGGTGCTGATTTGAGAGAAGCACTTCCAGAGGCCCCAGCTAATGGAGGAGGATAATCTGTCTTAATGAAGAGATCGTAGACCTTAGCTCAAATATCGTCGAGCTCAACTCAGAGAAAGATTTTTGAGTTCATCGATCTGAGATCGACGATCATCGAGCTGAGTTTGAAGAACTTCGAATTGATAATTTTGAACTCAGAATTCTGATAAGTCTGAGTCTACTGAAGTCCTCTGCTAGCTGGTCCATGAAGGTTGAACCTAATGAATAACCTAAACTCTAGGACTCATAGACTTGACCCTGGCTATACAATGTGGGTCAAACTCATCCTAATTAGTGAACATAGCCCAAATTCAAACTAGGGATCAAAATATCTCACCCTATTTGGGTGAGGTCACTAATATAAACAAAAGAAAACAATCACAAAGCAGAATAAAATATATCTGGCAGAAAATAAAACATCCAGCAGATATTTACAAAGGTGCTTTATGATTAACAAATAGATTTTAGAAAATAAAAACTAAACACAACAGTCATTTAGATTTAGTTGACTTCTCTTTATCAGATGTCTCAGATGGCTGTTTGAATTATATTTCTCTGTTTGGATTTACTGCTTCTTTCTTTGACATAGTCATATCTGATGCTCCAATTACATTGCAAGAAATGGCTCTTGGTACTACTGCTTTAGGATGCAACCTCATATAATCATCTACATTGAAAAATTTATTAGCTTTAGCATACCCCTTGGGTTCTTTTTTTTTTTAAGATGACATTGTAGAGTACTGTGATGGATCTTTTCCTTCTGCTTTAGCCTTGTTGATCATAGAAAGTCCAATCAGTTCTTGAAATCTGGCCATTTTTGTAGTTGTTTCTTGTTCTGGATCTACAAAAGAATAGGTGGAAATTCTAGCCTTTTAGGACTAGAGTCCTTCTTTGAATCATCAGTAGATGATGAAGTACTTTTCTTATCTGTAGTAGGAGGAAGCTTTATATGAGAGGATTGCTGCTGACTGCTGCCTTATGGACTTGGCTTGGAGTGTCTCTGATACATTTTATTAATTGGTGGTAATTTGAGAGAAGCACTCCCAGAGTCCCCAACTAATGGAGGAGGAGGAGGAGGAGGGTCTTTTCTGAAATACTTAGGAGAAGACTTATACATTCTTCTCTTCTTCCTTTCTTTTTGCTCATTCTTTGATAACCATATCCACTGTGGCATCCCAGGATAAGATGTAATATTGTTCAGAATATAGTAGGGAGTATCATGTGTAGGATTTAGCTTGGGAGAAGCTTTGGGAACAGCTTTCCTTTTCTTATCAATCTTCTTCTTGGCCTTAGTGTAACACCTCCCCTGTAAAGACCATATAATATGGGTCCGGCCGGGGCCCCACAACATACGGACGCCACAGCTTTAGTATTAAAAGATGATATGTAAACTACCCAATCTCAAAACTCCAGACAAACACAGCGGAAACAGAACAAACCGACAGAAGTTATCCACTAACGATAGAGTATCAAATGGCCTTAAGGCCTTACACAATAATAGTCCAAAAAATATAAATGTGTCAAGCACTCCTAGGCTACCTCGGCCTGCAAGCCGGACAAAAACATAACAAAAGTAGCAAACACACAAAGAGAAACCAAGCACAGCAACACTTCATGAGGCTTAGGGCTTTTCGCCTGGCGCGCTAGCTCCTGCATGCGATCCTTGCCCTGTAAGGATTTGAAGTAACGTGGGTCAGCAAAGGCTGACCTCTACTGTGTAATAAACACATCTCCTCCTGGCCGTCCCTAACAGACCCCGGGGTACCACTCCACCTGCAAGTTAGTACTTCGTATACCAAAAGAGTATATATAATAAAGCGGTAAAACAGGCTTGGATGTCTCATACAACATACATGTTCTCTATGTTTTGTACAAAGTGAAAGGGCCTACTATGCAGCATGAATGCAGCCCGGGTTTCACCCAAGGCACCCTAGTTCGTATGCATCTAGCACAACATCAAACACTGGGTACTTCCGTTTCCCCATTGGCTTAAAGCCGCAAACACAAGGGAACCACCATGTCCCTAACGGCACACACGCCGTCACACGGAACCTTGCAAAGGCCCCACCCGCACAAGGGTCATATGCCTCGGGGATTGCCCGCACATTCTAACTTCGCATGTCAGGGTTCCGTCTCACACCGACTGATTCTAAGAAGTCTTGCTGGACCCCACCCGCTCATGGCCACATTGCCCGGGCTTGCCCTCCGCTCGACATTCTCGTCAGTCCACACAAGGGGCTAGTCTCGCCGGGACACTTCCCCCACATGACTTGCGCGTCACAGGATAGCCAGCCGACCACAGAGACATAGTCGCGCCTTTGCACAGCACAAACAAAGGTTTCCCCCCCCCCCCAATCACCATTCACACCGTGTCTTTCCCGTGCTCCAAGGAAATCATCTACCGCACAACACGGAGCTAACCTTGTCTGGTTCCGACCACGAGCACTCACTCAAATATAAGAGGGAAAACGCATACACAACGGCGTAACGTCGCAACGGATTTCTACCGAAACCTCACATCTCGCTATGCAACATCACCGGGTCGGACTAACGGTCGCGACCACGGCTTCACCCACAATGCCTAATCCGCTAACGGAGCGGATCTCTAATGCAAAGCATGCCGGGATGAACATACTCAACCCGGAGGTTCCTCTTGAACCTAGGCTACACGAATCCCTCTCATTTGAGAGATTCGGTGCTCAAAATACGAAAGGAAGGGGATGCTATTCATGCATCCTAAATCCTAAAAACCGAGAGGAGAAGTGTCGTTACCTTCCGTCCCCTCTTCCTAGCCATGGAGAAGATTTACTCGGTCGAACACCACCGCAACGCTCCCACCTTCGCGGATCTGAACTCCGCTCGCGAAACGGACCTCCGAAGCTTCGCCGGCGGCCGGAACATAGCCTCCTTGCTCTCCCTTCTCTCTAGAACTTAGAGAGATAAAAGAAAGTGTGGAATGAGGGTTTGGAACCCTATTCCCGGCCTTAAACCGCCCAGGGAGGCCCCCCCACCGTTGGATCTTCCAAGGAAAAGAACAAACGGCCACGATCGGAACCCAAATTAGAAAATCTGGGCCGAACACGGGTTGCAACACGGCCGTGTGCATGGCCGTGTTAGCCATTCGCCGTCTCGACCGATTCGAAAACCAGCACACGGCCCAAGACACGGCCTTTGACATGGCTTCCGACACGGCCGTGTCGTCGTTGACACGCCCGTGTCAAGGCCCGTGTCACTCCCCCTACCGACCAACATTCCCAGCCAGAGAAGGACACGGCCCAAGACACGGCCAAAGACACGGCCCTCGACACGCCCGTGTCAGCCCCGACACGGCCGTGTCGTGACCCGTGTCACGCCTAGCAGAATAAATTCTGCGAACAGCCCTAGAAGGACACGGCCAGGGACACGCCCGTGTCCAAGGCCGTGTGCCTTCCCGCCGATCGTCGACCAACACGGCTCGGTGACCCAGGCTCAACACGGCTCGACGACCCAGGCGCAACACGGCTTGTGACACGGCCGTGTCACAGGCCGTGTGCCTACCCCCAAAACCCAAACTTGGCCAAAACGATGTCGTCGATCCCTCTTCCAAGCTTTGGGGTGTTACAATTCTCCCCCCCTTTAAAGAATTTCATCCCGAAATTTAAAACATGGAAAGTACGCAAATTCTAAACGATACCTGAGGAGAAAAGCTCGGGGTACGAGTCTGACTTGCAATTCTCCCATGAGAGCTCCTCGCAGCCACAGTTGTCCCAATGGACCTTTACGAGTCTGACTTCCTTGTTCCGTAATTGCCGAACCTCTGAATCTTCTATCCCGATTGGACGAACTCGCGTCCTCAAGTCTTCCTCTACCGGCACCACCGTCGGCTCAATCACCATGCTGGCTTCTAACAAAGCTTTCCTCAGGACAGAGACGTGAAAAACGTCATGCAATCCACTTAGCTCTGTGGACAACGCCAACCGGTACGCTGCCTCTCCCACTCGCTCGATGACCTTGAATGGTCACAAAAATCTCGGACTCAGCTTCTTGAGTCGGCGAATTCGTGAAACGCCTTTGAACGGCTTGATCTTAAGGTACACCCAGTCGCCCACAGTGAATTCCACATGTTTGTGGCGAGCATTGAAATACTTTGACTGCTGATCTTGAGCTACCTTCATGCGCTCTTGGATGGTCCGCACTAGCTCACTAGCGTCGGCTACCACTTCTTTCCCCAAAAGCTTTGTGTCTCCCGCCTCTGTCCAAGACATCGGTGTTCGACACTGCCTCCCATAAAGAGCTTCATATGGCGCCATCTTGATACTAGCTTGGTAGCTATTGTTATACGCAAACTCCACCATGAAGAGGTGATCCTCCCACTTCTTGCCGAAGTCGAGAGTACACATCCTTAGCATATCTTCCAAAGTACGGATCGTTCTCCCAGTTTGCCCATCGGTTTGAGGATGAAAGGCCGTACTGAACTTGAGTTTTGTGCCCAAGCTCTTCTGTACCAACCGCCAATCCTTAGACGTGAAACGTCCATCCCAGTCGCTGACTATACTCTTCGGAATCCCATGAAGTCGTACAATATTGCGGACGTACAACTCCACCAACTTTTCCACACCGTCCTCCTTCCGATTTGGGATGAAATGTGCCACTTTGGTCAAGCGGTCCACAATCACCCAAATGGCATCATTACCCTGCTGCGATCTAGGCAACCCATGCACAAAATCCATGGAGATATCATCAAATTTCCATTCGGGGATTGGAAGAGGCTTCAAGAACCCGCCCGGTTTCTGACATTCGGCCTTCACCAAGGCACATGTTTGGCACCGAATCACACACAACGCTACGTCCCGCTTCATCCTAGGCCACCAATAGGACTTCTTCAAATCCAAGTACATCTTTGTACTTCCCGGGTGAATGGAGTACTTAGTGAAGTGGGCCTCAAACATCAACTCCTCGCAGAGCTTGCCAAACTACGGTACACAAATCCTTCCGCCCTTCCTCAGAATCCCATCAACCATCTCCCAGGCGCTACCCTCGCCCTTTAGAGCTTGCTCCATGAAAGGTTGGAACTCCGCATCTACACGGGTCGCTTCCCGAATACGATCGCATAAGTCATTCTGCATCTCAATCCAATTTAGTCGAGCCACGCTAGACTCGCCTCTTGCCACACATTCCAAACCAAGGGACTCCCAGTCCTGCCTTAACCGCTCATCGTGAGATTCAATCCAATTTCCTTGCCCCGAGTACTTCCTACTCAAAGCATCTGCCACCACATTGGCTTTCCCTGGCGTGTACTGAATTGCCACCTCGTAGTCCCCAAGGAACTCGACCCACCTGCACTGCCGCATATTTAGGTCCTTCTGGTCTAGGAGATACTTTAGACTCTTGTGGTCCGTGAAGATCTCCACCTTTGCACCATAAACGTAGTGCCTCCACAACTTCAAAGCAAAAATTACCGCCGCCAACTCCAAATCATGGACGAGGTAATTTCTCTCGTGAGGCTTCAGCTGCCTCGACCCAAAAGCTATCACACTACCATGCTGCACCAACACGCACCCTAAACCGCATCCAGATGCGTCGCTGAAGATCTGGAATCCTTCGGTCCCCTTTGGTAGACTTAGGATTGGCGCCGTCATTAGCCTCTCCTTCAGGGTTTCAAATGCCTGATTGCACTCTTGAGTCCATACAAACTTCTGATCTTTGCGAGTTAGTGAAGTGAGGGGTAGAGCTATCCGCGAAAAGTTTTCCACAAACCTTCGGTAGTACCCGGCTAGTCCAAGAAAACTCCGGACTTCCGCCACGGTCCTCAAAACTGGCCACTCTCTGATGGCTTATACTTTCGTTGGATCCACTGCCACCCGGTCCCCACTAATCACATGGCCTAGAAATGCCACTTTCTCCAACCAGAACTCGCACTTGGAGAACTTCGCATAAAGCTGGTTCTCTCTCAATACTTGCAACACTGTCCGCAAGTGCGACTCGTGCTCCGCTTCCGACTTGGAATACACCAAAATGTCATCGATAAAGACGACTACGAACCAGTCCAAATATTCGCGAAACACTCGGTTCATCAAGTCCATGAACACGGACGGCGCGTTCGTCAGCCCAAACGGCATCACCGAGAACTCAAAATGACCATACCTCATACCAAACGCGGTCTTGGGTATGTCTTCATCACGAATCCGCAACTGATAATATCCGGACTTCAGGTCCAACTTGGAGTACACCACCGATCCCACCAACTGGTCGAAGAGATCGTCTATCCGGGGAATCGGATACTTATTCTTGACAGTCAATTTGTTCAACTCTCGGTAATCTATGCATAGACGCATACTACCGTCCTTCTTCTTTACAAATAACACCGGCGCACTCCACGGTGAAGAGCTGGGCCTGATATACCCTTGCTCCAAAAGCTCCTACAACTGAACTTTGAGCTCGGCCAACTCCTTTGGTGCCATCCTAAAGGGTGGTCGTGACACCGGCCTAGCCTCAGGTTCTAATTCGATGGAGAAATCAATCTCCCGCCGAGGAGGTGCTCCCGGTAGCTCCTCAGGGAAAACATCTCCAAACTCTGCCACCACGGGCACTTCTCCAAGAGACAGCCTGGAAAGGCTAACCTACAACAACGCTACTAGAGCTACACCCCCCTGGTTAACAGCTCGCACTAGATGAAGTGCCGAAACTAGGGAACAGGCCACTCCATGCAGGCCCTCAAACTTGACTTCTGCTTGCCCCACGCTCCTCAGGGTTACCACCTTGGACAAACAGTCGATACTGGCCCGCTGCTCCGCTAGCCAATCCATCCCCAGAATCACATCGAACTCGGATAACGGCAAGATCGCCGCTACTAAAATGAAGTCGACTCCCTCAAGACTCCAACAAATCCGCCCTTTAGTCCTAGTTTTCATAGACGGCCCATTGGGCATGCGCACTTTCAACTCTGAGTCCGTTGCAAAGGACTCAAATCCAATCCTCCAGGTGAAACTTTTCGCAAGGAAGGAGTGCGACGCTCCCGTATCAAAAAGGACTCTAGCGGGGTACCCAGATACCACTACAAAGCCTACACACATGCAACAAACATAAAGGTTTGAAAGACAGGAATCTAAGGTGCAGGTTGAACTCTTGTACCTGTCACCACATCAGGTTGACGGATTGCTTCTTGTTGCCCAAGGTTGTAGGCCCTTGGATACACTGGTTGAAACCGAGAAGCACTCGACTCCACCATTTTCCCCTTCTCTGCTGCACTGGGTCCAGAGCGTACGGTTTGCTCCTGCCTTGGCTCTTGCTCAGCGCCCCTTTGGGTACAAAATCTTGCTATGTGGCCTGGCTTGCCACAACTGTAACACATCTGCGGTCCCTTAGAGCGTGACCCTCCGGACGTCCAATTACTTTTCTCGCCCGACTTATATGGGGAAGGCTTCTTCTTCCATCGGCTCCCTTCCGTCTTTCTATGGGACTGAGCAGGCTTCTTCTCCTCCCCCTGCTTGGGCGTGAAACCCTTGCGACATTGGGATCGCTCCATGTCACTCTCCAAAATTTGGGCCGCCTCCACCAATTCGTTGAAACCCGCACGTTTCATCGATATGAGGGGTTGTCTTAGATTCTCCCTCAATCCATGATAGAAGAGATTGTCCCTCTCTTCATCGTCTGCCATGGTCGTTCCCACATAACGACCCAAGCGAGTAAATTCCTGAACATACTCATCCAATGACTTGTCTCGCTGCACCAGATGTAGGAACTGCCTCTGGAGGGCTAACCTCGTTGAGGCGGGAATGTACATCTTCAGGAAGGCATTCCCAAATTCCTCGATGGACGGTGTGCATCCTAGAAATTGCCGGCCACTGTGGCTCACCCACCATAACTTGGAATCTGCCTCTAACATAAAGTCTGCGAACTCGGCCTTTTTCTCATCTGGCGCCTCTGCCGCCCTCAGAAGCTCCTGAATTCTAGCCCACCAATCCTCTGCATCGGTGGGCGTGTCGATTCCCTTGAAGGATGGAGGGTGGAAACTCAGAAAGTACTTCATTTGCCGGTCCCCATGCCCGACAACCACTCTCTCGGCCTGCGGCTCCGCCCTCCTGGCCTCCTCAACCTGCACGGTCGCTGCCGTGACCGGGGTAGCAGGAGTTGCTACCTGAACAACGAGAGCTGCTACCTGTGCTGTCGCTGCAGCTTGGGCCGCCACCATCGCTTCTGCAAGCATGCGGCAGAAGTCGGCCGGTGTGACCCCCATCCCTAGCGGACCTTACGCAGTCGCACTACTTGCTGAGAGCTCTTTTCTTGGCCTCGAGGTCCCGGCCTCGTTGCTTGCACTCTAAACAGAAGCAAGAAAACGCAAATCAGTCTCTAATTGCAAGACTCGAACACAAGGGCACTCATGGTCCCGCGATACTCCTATGTGGATAACTTCTTATATGCGACTCGACTTATACTTTCGACCGCGAAACTTCTCATTGGAACGCGAACCTCCCTCTGATACCAAATTGTAACACCTCCTCTATAAAGACCATATAATATGGGTCCGGCCGGGGCCCCACAACATACGGACGCCACAGCTTTAGTATTAAAAGATGATATGTAAACTACCCATCTCAAAACTCCATACAAACACAGCGGAAACAGAACAAACCGACAGAAGTTATCCACTAACGATAGAGTATCAAATGGCCTTAAGGCCTTACACAATAATAGTCCAAAAAATATAAATGTGCCAAGCACTCCTAGGCTACCTCGGCCTGCAAGCCGGACAAAAACATAACAAAAGTACCAAACACACAAAGAGAAACCAAGCACAGCAACACTTCATGAGGCTTAGGGCTTTTCGCCTGGCGCGCTAGCTCCTGCATGCGATCCTTGCCCTGTAAGGATTTGAAGTAACGTGGGTCAGCAAAGGCTGACCTCTACTGTGTAACAAACACATCTCCTCCCGGCCGTCCCTAACAGACCCCGGGGTACCACTCCACCTGCAAGTTAGCACTTCGTATACCAAAAGCGTATATATAATAAAGCGGTAAAACAGGCTTGGATGTCTCATACAATATACATGTTCTCTATGTTTTGTACAAAGTGAAAGGGCCTACTATGCAGCATGAATGCAGCCCGGGTTTCACCCAAGGCACCCTAGTTCGTATGCATCTAGCACAACATCAAACACTGGGTACTTCCATTTCCCCATTGGCTTAAAGCCGCAAACACAAGGGAACCACCATGTCCCTAACGGCACACATGCCGTCACACGGAACATTGCAAAGGCCCCACCCGCACAAGGGTCATATGCCCCGGGGCTTGCCCGCACATTCTGACTTCGCACGTCAGGGTTCCGTCTCACACCAACCGATTCTAAGAAGTCTTGCTGGACCCCACCCGCTCATGGCCACATTGCCCGGGCTTGCCCTCCGCTCGACATTCTCGTCAGTCCACACAAGGGGCTAGTCTCGCCGGGACACTTCCCCCACATGACTTACGCGTCACGGGATAGCCAGCCGACCACGGAGACATAGCCGCGCCTTTGTACAGCACAAACAAAGGTTCCCCCCCCAATCACCATCGCACCGTGTCTTTCCCGTGCTCCAAGGAAATCATCTACCGCACAACACGGAGCTAACCTTGTCCGGTTCCGACCACGAGCACTCACTCAAATATAAGAGGGAAAACGCGTACACAACGGCGTAACGCCGCAACGGATTTCTACCGAAACCTCACATCTCGCTATGCAACATCACCGGGTCGGACTAACGGTCGCGACCACGGCTTCACCCACAATGCCTAATCCTCTAACGGAGCGGATCTCTAATACAAAGCATGCCGGGATGAACATACTCAACCCCGAGGTTCCTCTAGAACCTAGGCTACACGAATCCCTCTCATTTGAGAGATTCGGTGCTCAAAATACGAAAGGAAGGGGATGCTATTCATGCATCCTAAATCCTAAAAACTGAGAGGAGAAGTGTCGTTACCTTCCGTCCCCTCTTCCTAGCCATGGAGAAGATTTGCTCGGTCGAACACCACCGCAACGCTCCCACCTTCGCGGATCTGAACTCCGCTCGCGAAACGGACCTCCGAAGCTTCGCCGGCGGCCGGAACTTGGCCTCCTTGCTCTCCCTTCTCTCTAGAACTTAGAGAGATAAAAGAAAGTGGGGAATGAGGGTTTGGAACCCTATTCCCGGCCTTAAACCGCCCAGGGAGGCCCCCCCACCGTTGGATCTTCCAAGGAAAAGAACGAACGGCCACGATCGGAACCCAAATTAGAAAATTTGGGCCGAACACGGGTTGCAGCACGGCCGTGTGCTTGGTCGTGTTAGCCATTCGCCGTCTCGATCGATTCGAAAACCAGCACACGGCCCAAGACACGGCCTTTGACACGGCTTCCGACACGGCCGTGTCGCCGTTGACACGCCCGTATCAAGGCCCGTGTCACTCCCCCCTACCGACCAACATTCCTAGCCAATGAAGGACACGGCCCAAGACACGGCCAAAGACACGGCCCTCGACACGCCCGTGTCAGCCCCGACACAGCCTTGTCGTGACCCGTGTCACGCCTAACAGAATAAATTCTGCAAACAGCCCGAGAAGGACACGGCCAGGGACACGCCCGTGTCCAAGGTCGTGTGCCTTCCCGCCGATCGTCGACCAACACGGCTCGGCGACCCAGGCTCAACACGGCTCGACGACCCAGGCGCAACACGGCTTGTGACACGGCCGTGTCACAGGCCGTGTGCCTACCCCAAAAACCCAAACTTGGCCAAAACGACGCCGTCGATCCCTCTTCCAAGCTTTGGGGTGTTACACTTAGCATCATCATAATCATCATTATCTTCATAAGAAGAACTAGGAGGATTGTCATACATACCATCAATTTCCTTTAAGGCTTTCTTTGAGATCTACTTCTCATCTTGAGGAAGCACTTGAGGTTCTGTAACTTCTGGTGGAGCAACATTCTCAGTAACCATCCGATTATCATCTTCTATATCAGCAAACAAAAACTCATCCATGTTTAGCATTGGGGACTCAACACACATGTGAAGAGGAGGACTGCAAACATCCATCGCAACTAATATTTTAGAATTTACAGAAACTGCAAAACTTGCCTTTAGTTGTTTAACAACTACATGGATTAATGGTGAAGGATAACATACTATAGCCAAAGATGGCTCTGGGCACACTGCTGGAAGATAATTCAAATAAGCTGTATCAAAAGAATTTAACAAACTAAAAATATCTACTATGGGATTGACACAGCAATCACCAACAGTCAAAACTTCTGGTAGATCAACTTGCTCATCTGTACAAAACATAACAGTATCAACTATCTCAACTTCTAATAGCATATTTACATCTACATCCGCTGCTGAATCAATCTGTAAAACTACTGTTGCTTCTGCTACTATTGGAGGAGAGGAGACTGGATCTTAATCATTGGATATCTCCCCCTTCCTGGTTTCAGAGGGTCCTGAAGTCAGGCCCCCAGAAGAAGGAATAGTGGGGGCAGCAGAAATGAGGGAAGATAGGGATGAAATAGAATCAGTAAGAGGTTTAATGGCCTCTGTTATAAGAGTTTTAAGGAGGGGAGTGATGAGTTCCATAAGGGAGGGAATGGAAGGGAAATCCATTTGCATAAACTCAGAGGGTGTCTTAGTTAATACAAAAGGATGGAGGGTGGATGATGAAGGGAATGAAATGGTGTCTGGCATTGGTTCATCTTGAGGTGAAGGTTTGTGGATGGGAGATGATGATATAAGATCAAAAGATGGAATAGATGAGAGTTTATGGAGGGGAATGTCACCAATATGATGGGGAAGTGGGGATTGAGGTGGCGTGGTATGCTCTGGAGATTGAACTGGTGTTGGTTGGTGTTAAGAAGATTGAATTGGTGAGGGTTGATGTACTGGAGATGTAGGTGGTATTGGAATATGAATTTGAGATGTGGAGGGTTGTTGGAGGGTTGATGAAGGAATTGAAATTTGTGGAGGTGTAGGTTGTTGAGATGAAGGTGTTGGAATCAGGGTGGATGGAATGCTGATGGGGGGGACATCTTCAGATGGTGGGGGAGTAGCTGTCACAACTCTTGTATCCTCAGAAGGTCTGGAAGAGGAAGAATCCTTAGAAGGCTTTGAGATAGTCCTCTCCCATCTTCCAAATAAGGCACAGGTTAGCCTTTTGCATGCATTAATGAATATGTTCTGTGAGACCAGGGATTCAGTTGTCTTTTCCTGAAGAAAAATTCCCAAGATTCTTCCAAAACAAACCTCTTTCTTACTGTTCTTTTTCTTTATCGAATCAAGCAAGATCTTAGCCCAATTGACTGCTTTCTTATTTACAACATCACACAATACCAGAAAATGTTGCATGGTAATATAGTCAGGGGCAGTATGCTTTCCTAAAAATACTTTGCCCACCAAATCAGCTAAAAACTTGTAGTTAGCAGACAAGTTTTTCTTCAACAATTTGTTAGGATTTTCTCCAATATGACCAATTTTATTCAACATTTCATCAAACTCAGAACTATCAGTTTATAACTATTCTTCACCATTTATCAAGTAAAAAATTTCAGTCAAAACTACGGGGGTTAGAGAAACCTGATTACCAGATATAGTGTCTGTCATGGTATCGGCGTCTCGAGTTGAGGAGGTGAACACCCATTCTCTGATCTTTATAGCAGCAATCTTTATTCTAGTTGTCATGAAATTCTTCAACTGTTGTTCCTCAAATAACTTCAGTATATCCAAGAAAATTTGGTCAGAATATTGAAATGATTCAAAGTCTATATCGAATCCGGTGTCAAACTTCATTGCGGAGAGAGAGCTCGCCGGAATCGCCATTGATCGCCTGCAAAAGAAAACAGAAAGATCAAGTGCAAGGGGAACAGAAAGCGCCGGATGGAGCTCGAAGAAAACCTTGATATAAGGTTTTTCAGAATAAGACTCCGTTCTGCAAAAAAGAACAAAGTTCTTCGATCTGAGGTCGACGAAATATTTTATTGACAAAAGAGTTTGTCGATCTCAATTTGAAGAAGGGAAAACTTTTCGTCGTTCTCAGGTCGACGAAAATTTTCTGAAGCAGTATCGTCGTTCTCTAGTCGACGAATAAAACTTCACACACAGAGAGTTCGTCGATCTCTGGTCGAAGAATTATCTCAAGAACTTTTCTCAGTTCGTCGATCTCAGTTCGACGAACTGTGGCAAATTCTTCGACCACAGACAAAAAGTAAAATTAAAGCATCTCCATTTATCATACCTAGCTGATTAAAAAAGAACTGATGTTTCTTCTCATCCAAGGGTTTGGTGAAGAAATCTTTCTTTTGCAAATCAGTAGAGACAAAGGTGAGTTTAACTTTCTTTTTGTCAACACACTCTCTAATGAAATGATGTCTTACATCTATATTCTTAGTTCTACTATGATGCACTGGATTCTGTGCAGTGAAAATTGCACTAGTATTATCACAGAGTAGAGTTGAATTATTTAAGTTGACACCATAATCCAGTAGTTGGTTCTGAATCCACAGTATCTGTGAGCAATAACTGTCAACTACTATGTACTTAGCTTCTGCTGTTGAAGTAGACACAGATATTTGTTTCTTGCAAAACCAAGACACAAGCCTATCACCAAGGAACTGACATGTCCCTGATGTACTCTTTCTGTCCACTCTACATCCAGCAAAGTCAGCATTTGAGTATCCAATTAACTCAAATTCTGACTCAGTTGGATACCAGAGTCCTAAATTAGGGCAACTCTTTATATATCTCAAAATTATTTTTAAGAAAATAAGGCGGGATTCTTTAGGGTTCACCTGGAACCTAACACAAAGACATGTAGCAAACAAAATGTTTGGCCTACTTGTTGTGAGATGTAACAGGGACCCAATAATGGCCCTATATAGTTTTTGATCAAGAGGTTTCTCATGTTCATTAGAATCAATCACAGCATTTGTAGCCATGGGTGTTTTCTTAGCTGAAGCATCAACCATCCCAAACCTCTTTATCAGCTCCTTATCATATTTGGATTGGGATATGAAGATGCCATCAAGGGACTGCTTCACTTGGAGACCAAGGAAGTAGGAGAGTTCACCCATGCTACTCATTTCAAACTTAAAATGCATATGGTTGGAGAACCTTTTGCATAGTTTGGAATCAGTAGAACTAAATATAATGTCATCTACATATATTTGTACTAATAAAATTTTATCATGATGATGCTTGATAAATAAAATCCTATCTACTATGCCTCTAGAAAAGTTATGTCATAAGAGAAATCTAGCTAAGGTTTCATACCAAGCACTTGGAGCTTGCTTTAGACCATAGAGAGCTTTATGCAATTTAAAAACATAAGATGGATGAGATGAAGAGATAAAACCTGGTGCTTGTTCCACGTAGACCTCTTCTTTGAGGTCACCATTAAGGAATGCACTCTTGACATCCATTTGGTATACTGTGAACTTCTTGTTGACTGCATAAGATACAAATATCCTGATTCCTTCAATCCTTGCAATAGGGGCAAATGTCTAGTAATAATTTATGCCTTCCTTTTGTCTATATCCTTGAGCAACTAATCTTGCTTTATTCCTGATGATAGTACCTTGAGCATCTATCTTGTTTCTAAATAACCATTTAGTTCCAATTACTGGGTAGTCTTTGGGTCTTGGAACTAAATCCCAAACTCTACAGCTCTCAAACTAGTTGATCTCCTCTTGCATTGCAATGATCCAGTGTGGATCTTTCTCAGCATCTTTTATGGATTGGGGCTGAGTTTGAGATATGAAGCATCCATGCATCATGTATTGGTGGAGTTGATACCTATCTTCACACCCACTGACATGTCTCCAATCACTTGAGATACAGGGTGATCTCTAAGTGTGACTAATTCAGTAGGAGGAGTTGGTTCAGCAACAGCTTTGGGAATTAATTCCTCTTGTGGAATTATGGCTGTTGTTGGCTCTTCACTGAGTTCAGTGACATCATCTTCACTTTCTTCAACAACATGTGGAGAAGTATGTGTAACAGCCTCATTGGTGAGGGTCAATTCATCCAACTTATCACACAAATTTGGGACCTGCAAAGTTTCACTGGTAGAAGGGATCTTCTCCTTGTAAAACATGTTAGTCTCATCAAAAGAAATATCAATAGATTCTTCCATTTTCATAGATGATTTATTATATACCCTATAAGCCTTGCTTACTTGGGAATATCCAAGAAAAATTCCTATTTCCAACTTGGCTTCAAACTTTATAATGTATTCTTAATATTATTATGAATGTAGCAAACACAACCAAAGACTCTAAAATAATCTACTTTAGGTTTCTTCTATTTGAGTAGTTCATAGGGGGTCTTGCCCTTAGGCTTACGAATCAAACTTTTATTAAGTATATAGTTTTCTCTGCTCACAGCCTCTGCCCAAAAGGATAGAGGCAAGTGAGCATCTGCAAGTAATGTGCTTGTAGCATCAATTAGTGTTCTTTTTTTCCTTTCAGCTACTTCATTTTGTTGAGGAGTTCTAGGAGAAGAGAAGCAATGCCTGATACCTTCCTTCTCACAGAATTATTGCATGGGAAGAGACTCAAACTCAGTACCATGATCACTTCTAATCAATGCAACTGGAGTAGAGTACTCAATCCTTATGCTCTTAAGAAAATCTGTCAGAACCTTGAAATTATCTAACTTGTTTCTCAAGAAGAATACCATAGTGAACCTAGAGAAGTCATCAACTATCACTAAGGTATAAGACTTCCCTCCTAGACTCTGTACAATAATGGTTCCAAAAAGATCCATGTGTAGCAAATACAGAATCCTAGGTGAATCACTTTTATTAAGTGACTTAAAGTTATTTTTAGTTTGTTTGCCTAATTGACAAGCCCTACAAAGGCTTTCCTTCTTATAGGGGCAAGAAGGCAATCCTCTAACAAGGTTGTCCCTAGAGAGTTTAGCAATGTTTTTCAAATTAACATGACCTAATCTTCTATGCCAAAGTTCATTATTATTACTAGTTTGATTAAACAGGCATATTTCACTTTTAGCAGACCTAAAGTTAACTACATAGATGTTACCTACTCTAGTACCAGTTAACACTACTTGGTTATCTACAGAAGTAATAATACAGGAGGTTTTGTTAAATGATACCTGAAACCTTTCATCACATAACTGACTTATGGATATAAGGTTGTGTTTCACTCCACTTACATAAGCTACCTTCCTGAAAGTGACTGCTCCAATTTTGATCTTTCCATATCCTTTAGTCTGGTCACAATTAGAGTCACCAAATATTACCTTTGGTCATAGCTTTGACTTATAGTTGATTAGGTTGTCCTTACTGCCAGTCATATGCTTTGAACAACCACTATCTAGATACTATTGTGGCTCTGTGGTGGGATAGTCTTTCACCTGCAATAAAATAAAATATCTATTCTTGACCCAAGACACCTTTGGTCCTTGTTTATTTACATAGTTAAAACTGGAAATGTAAGAGTATTCTTGTTATTTTTATAACCTAGGGGATGAAATCTTCTAGGTGGAATTATCCACTAGGTAAATGGAATAACATAATCTCTTGGTTGATTAAGTGGTCTGTTGGAATTAAAGTTTCTTTTATTATGAACTGGGGTCGACAAATTTTAGTAAGTTCGTCGATCTGAGGTCGACAAATGGGGATGAGTTCCTCGAACTCCACTCAGAGAATGAAAATATTCATTTTCTGGGCCCCAATTTTGTCGATCTCGGGTCGACGAACCATAGCGGTTTCGTCGATCGCAGTTCAGAGAATAGTTATAATAAAAGTTTGCATTCTGAATTCGTCGACTTGAGTTCGACGAACTGTACACATTTTGTCGATCTGAGTTCGACGAAATCTGCTGAACATTGTTATAGTTAGTCTTTTTCCTACTTTTCTCTTTTTATTATTCTTTTGTATTACTTCTTTCTTATTAACATTATTATCATCTATCATTTCTTTACCTTTTTCAGAAACAAATTTAATTGGATTTGTTAGTATATTTTTCTGAATCAATGGGGGTTGGATTGATGAAGCACCTAAGCCCAGCTTGCCATTAAGTCTAGCATTCACTGTGCTTGTGATGTCCATCAACTTGATGATTCTCCCATTTAGGGATTATTCAAGCTGCTTAGCCTCAGTTAATTCAGTTTTTAATGAGATGATTTATTCATTAGCTAGAGTTAATTCATCTTTTAATTTAATATTTTCTGAAATGAAATTTTCTTGTTCTGTTAGTTTTTCTCTAAGTTCTTTAATTTATTTTTCAAAGTTAATTAAATCAATACATAAAGATTTAAATTCAGTTCTAAAATTATCTGAATTGAAGTCAAAAAAAGACAGTACCTGATCTTCCTCAGATAGAGGTTCTTCACTATCTAATTGCTCAGCTTCAGATTGGCTGCTTGATGCATCAATGGCCATCAAGCAAATCTCCTTTGCTTTAGCCTCTTCTTCATCTTTATTGGAGCTGGAAGATGAGGATTCATCTTCAGTTTCACTCCAGGTTTCAGCTATAAAGCCTTTCTCCTTTCTTTTATGCTTGCTGGAGGAGGGCTTGCTATAGTACTACTTCCTGGGTTTCTTTTCTCATCTTTTCTCCTTCTTATGGTTCTCTGGACACTCTGAGATGAAGTGTCATGGCTTCCTTCAACCAAAGTAAACAACTTCTTTATTTGGTATCTTATCATACCTTGGCTTGTCATCTTGTCTAGATGACTTTCTTCTAAAATCCCCCTTGCCCATCTTGTAAAATCTCATGGCTAAGAGACTCAGAAATTCTTCACTGGCCGTTGGATCTTCTGATTCTTCAGATGCTTTGAATGCAATGTTCTGCTCATTTCTTGCTGATGAGGGATTCTTCTGCTCAACAGCTTCTCTAGTCTTTATCAGTTGTTCATAGGACTTCAGCTTTCCAAAAAGAGATTCAGTGGAAATCTCATTTAGACTTTTGACTTCCTTTATTGGCCAGATTCTGGAATCCCATGAGCTGGGGAAGCACATGAGAATTTTGTCATTGAATTCTGTGAGAGTTATGTCCTTGTCTAGAGTCTTTAGCTCATTGATGATTGAGCTTAGTTTGTTGTACATGTCACTGATAGATTATGACTCTTCTTTCTTGAAGTTTTCATATTGAGAGATGAGATTGGATCTCCTGTCCTTTCTCTCATCTACAGATCCAGCCACCATCTGGTAAAGAGAATCCCAGATAGCCTTGACTGATATGCACTCTGCCACTTTTTGGAGGATGTCATCAGACATTGTTTGAGCCAGAATATTCATGACCTTGGAATCAGCTATTTTTGTCTTCTTTTGAGCATCTGTCCACTCAGGTGGTGGAACAGCATGAGTGTTGGAACTTGCAGTAGTTGTAGCAACTAGATTTGGTGGTCCTGTCAAAATAGAACTGAAAATATCCTCATCAATAGAGTTCATATATAACTTGATTCTTGCCTTCCAGATAGCAAACTTATTCAAGTTGCAGACTGGAGGTCTGGTGCTTGTATAATCTTTGTTTTGTTCCATGATATAAAATAAACAGAAAAACTAGGGAAAAGAAATCAGATCAAACAAGGACCTTTGGATCAAGTGTTAGCTTGTACAACCAAAGGAACACCCCTCTAATACAAATTGAAAGAAAGGGGTTAGACCTGATTTACTCTAGAGGGGGGATGAATAGAGTAATTAAAAATTTTGGCTGTTTAAAAATTTATCAGAGTAAAATAGGTGATACCAATAGTAGTAATAGGAAATGGAAACAATCTAAGCTAATCTATCACAGCATAGTAAAACAATAGGAAAATGATCAACCAGACAACACAAGAATTTTATAGTGGTTCCCCAAACTGGGTACATCCACTCTTCTACCACCCTGCCAGGAATCCACTAATAAGTTTGGATCAGGTGACTGCCACTATAAGATCTATTTCCAGGGAGATCTCACAAACCTTTAGGCTTTTGATCAGGTGCCCAAAAACCAACAATAAACTTTTGAAGGGAGTTAATAAACTCTTTTTACAGGAGGTTGAGAGATTTGATGATGTCTTCTCTTTTCTCTATGCAACAGAGAAGACTTGTGGATTTTGTTATCAAGACTCCTTCTAAAATGTTGAATGTTTCACAATGCTTGGAGCCTTGCTCAGGATATAGTTCTTCAGCCTTGACTTGAAAGATCCTGGAACTTTCTGACTGATTCAAATTTAGTTTCCTTGAATGTTCTTAGGGTAGAAGTTGAAGAAGACTCTTGATATAAGATTGTTGTTCTTCTTCTGTCCTCTGTACGATCAAGGGAAAAATAGATTGTTTTTTGTACAGAGAAAGAGTTCTGAATGTTGTTGTTCTGTATGTCTGAGTACTGTACTCTTTCTATTGAATCAGATCTTTGTGTTCTCAGTACTGACTTGTCTGTGTATGCATGGATTTGTTCCCATCTGAAAAGAGAAAATCTCTTTTATATTCTGCTGTCAAAATTATCGTTTGAAATTTGAATTCCAAGCATTAATTGCTGACTGATCTGGAGAATGAAACGGCTGGAATATTTTACTTTAATGAGTTTCCCCAACTGCCCCAATAAAAAAAGTAAGTAATTAACCCTGATGAAGATCATAATTAATGCTACCAAAAAAGGCTATATTCTGGAGAATATGAGCTTTAATTACTCAGAGAATTACTGCTAAATGATATAATAAGTAAGGACAGAAATAAGGAAAACTTCTAAGTCTGGATCGGGACAGAATTCATCGACCTCTGAACAGAATTCGTCGACTGGAGATCCAAGTTCGTTGACCTGAGAATTCCTGTTCTTCGACCTGAGCTCATCGAACTACATTCTGAAAATAACTTGCCAATTCTGCGCTCTAAGTTCATCGAGCAAACAATCTATCTAAATGAAGAGATCATCGACCTGATCTCGAATATCATCGAGCTCAACTCAGAGAAAGATTTCTGAGTTCGTCAATCTGAGATCGACGATCGTCGAGTTGAGTTCAAAGAACTTCAAACTGATAATTTTGAACTCTGAATTTTGCTAAGTCTAAGTCTACTGAAGTCCTCTTCTAGCTGATCCATGAATGTTGAACCTAATGACTAGCCTAAACTCTAAGACTCATAGAATTGACCCTGACTGTACAATGTGGGACAAACTCATCCTAATTAGTGAACCTAGCCCAAATCCAAACTAGGGATCCAACACCAACTCAAATGATCGCGGATGATCAAGTACCGGTCGACGATGGGCTGACAACGAAGGTTAGACCAATTTGGGTCGAGGATACGAAAATCAAGCAGCTACGGAATAAAACAATTGGGATGGTCAAAGTCCGTTGGGACAATTGTGGCCGAGAAGAACTGGCATGGGAGCGTGAGCAAACCATGTGCGATGAGTTTCCCGAGTTATTTGTAAATTAACGTTGTAACATTTTTTTGTGAAAGAACAATATTTTATAACATATTAGTTGCTGTTTTTATTACCTACAGCTGAGTAAATTTTGGGATGAAATTTCTATAAGGAGGGGAGGTTTGTAACACCCCAAAATAGAAACAGAACTTTTGGTAGCTATTGCCGGGCAATAGTGGGTAACACTGGCGATAGCGATAACACTCGACGCTTTCAAGCTTTGAGTAAACTCGACGAATCGTTGAGTAAGGGAGTATCGTGTGGCAATAGTGGGTATTGCGCGGCAATACCACTCAACGCTTTCAACGAATCATTGAGTAGACTCAGCGTACTCGAAACTTTCGAAGAATCGTCGAGTGAGCTATCGCGTGGAGATATTGGGTATCGCTGGGCGATACCACCACGTGTTGTTTGACACGTGTCAGATGGTCGGATGGCGGCCGAAGAGCAGTGTCCAAGGCTGTTACTATCGCTATTTCCGGTTGATAATAGATATCACACGATGATATCGTTTTGTTTGACTATTCAGCTGAAATCATGGCCTTTACTCCCTATTGATGAAATGATCATGTGGCTGGGATTAATCTCAAGGCCACTTACGTAGAGGAGTAGAGGAATGAGAATTTCTTCTCTTCTTCTCACTCTCTCTCCTTCTTTCATAAAAGTTCTTGAGAGAAAGAGCTAAGGGTTGGAAGTAAGGGCTAGAGCTGAGCTTGAATAGCTTGGTGAAGGAGATCCAGTAGTCGGAAGCAAGATCCGAGGCTTGGTCCGTGAAGAGGAAAGTGCGGTGCTCCTTTCCAACCGGAAAAAAAGTGGTCATGGCTCCAAAGATAACTATAAGGGTAACAACCTTCCTTCTTGGACAAGTGAAGTCTGCCATTTTGCATATGCATGGAATCTTCCACCAAAAGGTGGAGAATCGAGGGAATTATGATGGGTCGATACGTAGTATCCCCGCAATTGGTTTTGCATATAGATCTTGAAATCACAGTACAGAATAGGCATGCTGTGTTATGCCCATCCGGACACGTTTGTCTTGATTGGTGATGTTTTCTTTTGCTTTTTGGATAAGACTCCATGTATAAACGAGTAGTTTATAGGGTCTGTGGGTTGTACATGTGAAATGAGAGTAGTAGGAAGTACTGGGGGTACTCCATGAAAATACTTAGAAAGTACCACAGTTTGCATAACTTTTTGATATCGCCGGGCGATAGCGAGTATCGCCGGCGATAGCTCCTTGTGAGCTCTGATTGATGTGAAAGTCTAGTGTTTCTGGCCCTGCAGGATGCTGCAGGATTTTCTAGACACATATTCTAGTTGTAGCTGAGTTTGGAGACAGATGAGAGTTCTATCGCTAATGTCAGGCGATAGTGGTTATCGCTGGAAATAGCTTCTAGATATCTTTGTACTTGCAGAGCCTGTGTCGTGGAGACTAAAGGGCTAGCAGGTGAGCTGTGAGCCTGGGTGACCAGCTATGGCTGTAAGTTCCATTGTGTATCGATTGCAGGCTCTGGTCTTGGGGACCTGAAGGGTGGCAGTCGTGGAAAGGCCAAAGAGCCGAATGGGAAAGGGGAGGCTGACCCACATCTTGTCATTTGCCATGATGGCTGGGACCATCGGCATTGACCTGGCGATTTGAGCAATGTGAAAGAGCTAAACTGTACCTGCGTTATGTCGTTCGGGATGGATTGCCAAAAGTAATTAGCTTGCTCCGTTCACATAATAAGAGTCTTAGGCCCTGTGCCGAAAAGACTTGAATGCTCAAGTATACCATCAAGTCCGGGACTGTGGATGGTGGAGGGACCCGAAGAAGTCCGGTACATCGAGAATGTACCCTGAGTGCACAGAATGTTTGGCCGTTGAGGCATTCCTTTGTGATATATTATTTTGTGCTTAAGTGCGCCTCCTTATGATATATTTGTTGTATAAATGTTATGCTTGAAGGGAAAAAATACCGCTGCCCTGGGTATAGGGTAGGGTTGTTATACATTGGTTGGCTGAAAGCTGATCGTTGCCTTGTTTGCCGCCCTTGTGGTGGATTGTTCCTGTGCAGGTGCTGGAGAGCCGAATGGGAAATAGCAGGTTGCTTCCCTTGTTGCCATGCCGACCCTCGAAGGCCAAGCAAAGGCTTTTTAGTATTTTCTTGTGTGGCCAGCCTGCGTGCCAATATATGAGCATACTTTTGTAACAAGCAACAGTTGTAAGGCCTTAAGGCCAATTTGACTTTGGTGTATTTCTGTAAAACATTCCTGATATGTAATGGACATTCGGGTGTGCTTGAGTTCAAAAGTGAACCCTTAAAGCTTCCGCTATAATGCACAGAGTTAGGATTCGTGTAGTTTTGATATTAATGTGTAACTCTGCCGACTATCTATGGGATATGGCGTGGGGCCCCAGCCAGACCCTCTGTTATATTTCATGTGATAGATGAAGGTATTACACTATACACCTAGAGGGTGGGTGAATATGTTTTCAAGTCTTTATGACTACTTTTTTTTGATTTGGTGAGTTGTGTGATTGATTATTGTGTTAGCTTTCAAGAATAATAACAACACACCAGAATTTCTTGTGGTTCTCCAAGGTATGGATACATCCACTTTCCCTCCCACCTTTCTAATAGTGTGTTAGACAAGGCAATCTTGTTCAAATTCGGCTCAAAGAGCTTACAACATAGATCCCTCAGGATCTCTCAGGCTTCCTCCAAGCCCTACCTCATGCCAAAGCCCTACACACTCAAAGTAAACTATAATACTATAGCTCAGTGATCCTCCAAATCACCTACCTCAGGCTTAACAAGAAGCCATATAACTCAGGCTAGAAGGATAGCCCTACACTCAGAGATAATAAATTTCCTACCTCAGATCTCATATCCTACCTCAGGCATTTAGGCTAGTAGTGTTTAGTGTAGTGGCCTTGAAGATGAATAGCAACTTGAGTTTTCTCTGCTTCTTCTTGTCTCACAGAAAAATGAGTTATGTGAACTTGATGTTGAAGACAATTTGATTTCATAATTCTTTTTGTTCTTTAACCAACTAACATCTGTCTGTAATTCACAGACTTACTATAAAATTATTTTTCTAGGAAATCTTTTACTTTATCGAGAGGAAGAAGATGACCAAAAAGCTTTCTTGATTTATCATAAAGTTCTTTTATTACTCGCAGTCCAATTGCTCTTTATGCGGTGTGGACCAGCCAGAATAGTAACTGCAACATATCTTTTGCATTAATTAATGTACTAAAGGCATACAATGCTTTTTGTCATCTAGCATGCAAGTCCCGCGATATTTGAATTTTGGATGACGTCAGCATGAATAAGCGATTGCGGGCTTGGTAATTTCCAGACAATTTGTATAGGCGTTGAGTAAGGCCTTGTCACTCAATGAATTTGACATTTGTAGTCTAACTGTTAAGGCGTAGAGTGAACCTTCATCACTCAATGCATTTTGACTTGGTAGAATTTTCTTGCATGAAGGCGTTGAGTGATGCTTGAACACTTGATGCTTCTATACATTGACTGACTTGCTGATGAGGCGAGAGGACCCTTGAGGCATTCTACATTCTCTAAATCTGCGTTGAGTTGTCTGTCTTTGCTCAACGCTTCTATAGTGAACCAGAAATCCTGTTGAGTAGGCGTTGAATGAACTGTCTTCACTGAACGCTTCTGTCCTTAGATTGATTTCTAGTAAACAACATTGAGTCTTTGACTGCTGGATCTTCTATCAATGCTTTCTGGCTCCTGTCATTGAGTGAAGTGATTTCACTCAACGATTCTAGACTTAGCCTATTTTATTCTTGTCCAGCTACCTGTCTTGAGTCCAACTGTCATTGTGACCCTGATAACCTATCTAATGAATGCAACAGTATACAACCTGTATATAATGAGCTTGGAACATAAATTACATACATTCATGTGTATACCATTGACCTGTGGGCCTTATTCAAACCTAGGACATTGTGATCAATGGACCCAACAATACATTAACATTTCCTTCATGGTCTCAAATGCTTAGGGGTACTCCGGCTTCCATACAAACTTCTGATCTTTACGAGTAAGAGAAGTGATGGGAAATGCCATCTACGAAAATTTTTCCATAAAACTTCTATACTAAACTCCCGACTTCTGCCACGGTTCTCAAAACAAGCCAATCCCTGAAGGCCTTACCTTTTGCCGGATCTACCGCCACCCCGTCACCACTAAACACATGGCCCAAAAATGTCACCTTGTCTAACCAGAACTTGCACTTCGAGAACTTATCATAAAGCTGGTTCTCACTCATGATCTGTAAGGCCACTCTTAAATGTGTCTCGTGCTTTGCCTCTGACTTGGAATACACTATGATTTCATCAATAAATACCACCACAAATGAGTCCAGTACTATTGAAATGCTCGGTTCATCAAATCCATGAACACTAATGCCGCATTTGATAAGTAGTATTTTATACATATTTTTAGTATTAATTTAAATATAATATTTATATAAATTATTAGTATTTTTCTTATTTATTTCTTTATTAATAAATTTTTATTTTTAAATGCATACTAATATAATTTTATTTTATTTTGTAGATTTAATGATGCAGTCGCACTCATGACATTGGAAAAAATGAAATATTCGATGAAGCTGTCGCGCCCGCTCGAGCTACACTCATCCAAAGCAAGAAAGTCATGTTATCATGACAATATTCCCAAGCCATCACAACAATCCAACTCTAGTCAAGATAATATCTTGTTGCTACCTGTATAATTCCAAGCTGCACACAACGCCATCGTGGCCACCTTTTCATGTCACCGCAAACTCCAATCTCACGACCGATCCATGCAAATACCTCCATTTGTGCTTAATATATCATTTATTTCCATCCCAACACTCATGTAAAATCTCCTCTAATTAAATACATCCATTCATCCACGCACATCATATAATGTGCGTCATTGTATGCTGTCCACTTCCTCCACATAATAATTTCATAAAAATTAACTTCACCACTCCTTTATTTGATGATGCTAAGCCTCATTCAATTTTACACTAGAAATTCAATGTAATTTAATATATCATCCACATTGATATCGTGCAACGCCATGTCACCTTTATATTCTATCATCCAAGTTATTTCTAATTCTCTCCACCACATCATGTTTCTTACCTTTGATTATGCCACCCTCCAAAAGTT
Organism: Platanthera zijinensis; assembly: GCA_039513925.1. Taxonomy (NCBI): domain Eukaryota; kingdom Viridiplantae; phylum Streptophyta; class Magnoliopsida; order Asparagales; family Orchidaceae; genus Platanthera; species Platanthera zijinensis. The sequence goes on from CM077091.1 coordinate 18,552,641, forward strand.
GTTGCAATCACTCCACTAATTTTCACCTATTCCAATCCGCCTCCTCTTAATTAATCCCTCTAATCAAACTCACCATCTCATCTTTCTCCAACTCATCTCCTACCCGCCACTATACCTCTAATCCACCTCCATTAATTTATAACACACCACTTCTCATCTCCCTCCTATTAACTTTAATATTAATATTTCACATTCATCCATTCTTACAAAATCGTGAACTTCAGTCCTCTCCCCTTGCATCTATTAAATCCTCTTATTTTGGCCTTCCAATCCTTCATTTTCCTCCACCCTTTCATCTCTCCCCTATTAGTATTCAAACTTTTCATATTCCACCCCCTTCACATCCTCTTTTTTTCTATATATAGTGACTTATTTCCATTATACTCCCTCTCTATCCTCTGTCCATTTGGGCAGAGCTTATCTTTTATTTTCAACATTTCTTATATTGTTTTTTTTCTTTTATTTAGTTTAGATTTTATTCCATGTACTTTTTTGTGAAATAGAATGTAGCTTTTTTTAAAGAAATTTTTATTTTCTTATTTAATGTACTTTTATTCAATAGATGTTAATGTAATTTTTGAACATGATTATCGTTGAATGAAAGAAATATTGTTCTTTATAATTGTTCTTTTCAAAAGTGCATGCTACCATCTTTCTTCTTTACAAATAACACTGGCGCGCTCCACGACGAAGAGTTGGGTCTAATGTACCCTTGCTCCAACAGCTCTTACAACTACACTTTTAGCTCAGCTCGCTCTTTTAGTGCCATCCTAAATAGAGGACACGACACCAGCGTTGCTCCTGACACCACTTCAATCGTGAAATCGATCTTATACTGAGGAGGTGCTCCGGAAAGCTCCTCATTGAACACATCCTCAAACTCTGCCACCACTAGCACTTTTCTAATTGATAGCTTCGTGGAGTGGACCTCCAACAAAGCTAAGAATGCTAAACCTCCCTAGTTTACTGCACGCACCATCTGCATGGTCGGAATCAGGGAGCAGGACACTCCACTAAGACCCTCGAACTTGACTTCTTCTCTTCCCTTGCTTCTCAGGGTCACCACCTTCAATAGGTAGTCAATACTAGCCCGCTACTCTGCAAGAAAATCAATCCCCAAGATGACGTCAAATTCGGCTAGTCGCAGGATTGTCGCTACCAATATGAAGTTAACTTCACCTAAACTCCAACCAATGTGACCTTTATTTCCAGTAATCTTGGAATACCGATTGGGAATGGGCACACTAAGCTCCGCATCTATATCAAAGGGCTTGACACCAATTCTCTGGATAAAACATTCCACAAGAAAGGAGTGTGACAGTCCCGTATCAAACAACACTCTAGCAGGGTAGCCAAAAACTAGCACGAAGCATAGCATATATGCAACAGACACAAAAGGTCGCAAATGGTTTAAACTAGTAAAGGAACTCAGACCATTCGAACTTGTCACCACATTTGGTTGACGAATCGCTTTATGTTGTCAAAGGTTGTAAGATTTGGGCTGCACTAGAGGGAAATATGAAGCACTGGACTCCGCCGCCTTCCCTTTATCTACATAACTAGGACTGGTACACACTTATCCGGCCTAGGCTCTGGCTCAGTACCACCCTCAATATAATTTGAGCTATATGGCCTATCTTGCCACACATGTAGTGCATTAGTGGTACCTGGAAATGAGACTCTCCCAACATAGCACTACTCTTCTCTCCTGACATGAAAGGATAGGGCTTCATCCTACGCCTAATACCTTCTGGCTACCACGACGACTGAGAAGGCTTTCCTTCTCCCTTCTTCACTACATGATCTTTACAGTGTTGGTTTTGCTCTATGTCGCTTTCCAACATCCTAGCGGCTTTAACCAACTCATTAAAACACGCATTAATTAAAGCTATGAGTGGTTACCTCAAGTTCTCTCACAACCCATGATAAAAGAGGTTGTCCCACTCCTCATCATCAACAATTGTAGTTCCCGCATAATGACCCAAGGTAGTAAACTCATGCACAAACTTATCAGCGGTCCTGTCTCGCTGTACTAAGTGCAGAAAATGCCTCTAAAGAGCTAACCTTATCGACGATGGAATATAATTCTTTATGAAGGCACTGGAAAACTCATCCATTGACGGGTGCATCCAGGAAACTGACGCCGCAATGGCTTACCCACCACACCTTTGTGTCACCTTCTAATAAGAAGGCCGCAAATTGGGACTACTTATCCTGTGGTGTCTCTGCCGCTCTCAAGAGTACCTGAATCCTTGCCAACCACTCCTCAACATCAGTCGTTGTGCTAATTGCCTTAAACATTGGAGGATGGAAACTCAAAAAATAATTCATCTGGCAGTCTCACTGCCCAACTATAGCTCTCTCAGCTAATGGCTCTATATTAAAGGCCCCTCTGCCTGGTATGAAAGGTGTCATAGTTTGGGTAACTGGAGTAATTTCTTGAGCAATATGGGTCATAACCCGTAGTGCCATAGCAGCATGGGCCGCTACTATTGCCTCTACTAGCATACAATAGAAATTGGTTGGGGATACACTCATGCCCATGGGACCCAAAGCCATAGCACTGCTCGTTGTAGGCTCTTCTTGCAGCCTAGAGGTACCTGTATTATTACTTCTACCCTTAACAAAAGCTATGTAATTCCCCTGATTTATTCGATGTTTATCTAAATTCTTTTAGTGGCATATTTTTTGACGTCTGGTCATTACGTTGATGAGTAGTTGATAGGAACCATTGCTGGAGCGTGACTTTTGCTCAATTAGTATCTGAGGTTTGGACTTAGATTATTAGCTTGGTTAATTTCTAGTATGTTTTTGGAGTTTTCCCTAGCGAGCAGGGTTTATTTTGGAACTCGGTGGAGCCTTTTTGGGAGGTTTTGGAGTTTTGGAAATTGAGGAGTTTTTACCCGAGTTTGGTTTGTTGGATTTTGATTTTGACTTCTCCATTGGATTCGTAGCATCGATATTTAGCTACGGTGCGATTTTCGTAGATTTCTGAGTTAGTTTGAGTTTCGGATCGTTTGGACATTTATTTAGTAATTAATTATAATACAATATTATATTACTTATATAAATATAAATAGTTAATGATGTGATGAAAATCCTACTCACCATCTTTCTCCCAAGCCGTCGAGCTGTTTTGCGAAAGAGAAGAATGACGTACATTTCTAGGCTTTCAACCACCGACTGCAGGAGCTTTCATGCTAGAAATCGTCCTCAGAGAGTAGATTTAGACTACTAATGCCGAGATCTACGTGTGTACGGTACGATTTTCCCATTTCTTGAATTTTTGGACGTTAGGTTATGCGGTTTTAACCCTCTTTTTCCTTGAAATCTTGGGTGTTCTTGCGACCGGATCCATGAGGAAGAGCGCCTGTGTGGCCGGAGTTCTGGAGTTAGAGGTAAGTGGTTATTTCTTCCCCCGAACAAGAGTTTTCCGTGTGTTTTCTTATTGTTTTCTTCTTCCCTTTTTAGAATTAGGAGTAGTGTAGGGATCAGTCAAGTTCAATCTACTGAGTAGTGTAAAATTCCTAACCAAGTAAGGAATAGAATTCGCCGTGTATAATTGCTAGTCTTTGTCAACCCGTCAAGTATATGACAGATAGCCTAAGTAGGATTTGTCGTGTATGAAAATTAGCCTAAGGTAATTTCATCATATATGGTAGTCTAAGAATAGACAAATTTGTTGAATATGACCTTTATCTTAGGTTTAAAAATACGTCGAGTATGATGGGGTTAGCCTGATTAAAATTCGTCAAGTATTGGTCTTGGATTAAGTCTAATTTGTCGAATAGTATAGGCATTGAGTGGAGTCAAATTCGTCAAGTAATCTCGACGAATTTGCCTAGTATTAGCCTTTGATATTGAGTATAGTCTTAGTGTTGAGTGATTCTTGAGACTAAGGCAAATTCATCAAGTATTCACGAAGAATTTGTTGAATGCCAGTCTTTGCGTTGAGTGAATTCGACTTGGCATTGAGAGCATCATATGGTCTTTGAGTCTAAGTCAAAAGCATCGTGTTAACTCGATGAATTCGTCGAGTATTGTTGTTATAGCGTCAAGAGCATCGTGTGAAGGCGTTGAGTGAAGTAAACTTCATTGTATTAAAGTCCAAGCATCGAGTGAGACTGCTTTGGCATTGAGAGCGTTGAGTGAACCCTAGATTCATCGAGTTACTCGATGAATTTCCCATGGACTTGGATATTTTAACCGATTCGACATATACCGTTAAGTTAGCTTATTTTTTTTTGTTTTACTAAGCTAATTCATCGAGTGTTAACTGTATTCGTTGAGTATACTCGATGAAGCAGTGTAGACTTAGATTTTTTCTTCGCTCGCTGAATTCAATCTAATTCATCGAGTTTGGACTGGCTTGTTGAGGTAATTCCTCGACTCTTCTCAACTAATCTATGTAGGCTTAGAAGTTGTTCGTCAAATGACTCTCCTTTTCATTGAGTATACCCTTATATATTTTCTGGTTATTTTCCTCATTTTCCATTCTGTGGATCTTTTCGCCTGGTGGATTTTCGGGAGTGCGTTTTTGACTGCTGGTGTGTGGAGGAGGAGACCACCACCGTAGGTGCCGGCTTGCCCCGGTGATGTGTTGTGGGTGAGTGGAAAAGGAAACCACCCCCGGGACCTTGTGAAACTTTTGATGTCAGTGTGTGGAGGAGGAAGCCACCACCGCAGGTGCCGGATTTGTTGTTGGTGTTTTTGCTCGCTAAATGATTAGCAGGCTAATCTCTTATATACACTTACCTATATGTATTTCTTTTTATATAAAGCATGGATCTTTATCTCACTTGGTGCAAATTTCTTACCCTTGAACTTTGTAAGTAAACATTTTATCTCTATCTTATTGCTTATTAGCTAGGATTTGTCAACTTTTCTCATGTTAGGGTTGATAACCCCATTTTTGTCCCTTTTGGATTATTGTTAATTTTGATCTTTGATCATCACATGTATATTCTTGCTGAGGTATTCTTTTCTTTGGAATGACCAGGTTCGGAGTAGTAGCTGGTTGAGCGGCTAGGGTTGGTGGTTGCTAATTTTTCGTTATTATTGCAGTTGTCTTCTCCTCACCAGTGTGAGGTACTGTTGTTCTATTTTTTTAGTTTAGTCATACTTGATTTTTCTTTTTGTGGGTTCATGTCAGGTTGTTAACGCCCACTGGAGATTTTATATTGTTAAGATACCTGCTAGCTGCTTAGTCTTTTCTTGATGACTGGTTGGTTTTACTTGCTCTCTAGGATGGTTTTATGCTAGGTTTGTATGTTAGTTATTTTAAAAGTATAAAGGTACCATCTCATGCATAGCATTGCTTTAAACCAAAGTCAAAATATTTTAATTAACGTAAAAGCTATTTCTATACTATAATAAAGCTAGAGGTATGCATATCATTAGTTGTTTCATTTGGATTTTTATGCTCATGTAGGATGTTAATCAATATAAAAAAAGTATTTTCCGCAGCGTATATTCATGTTTTTGTTTGTGGACTATTTGATCCACTGAAGCCGAGGGATACAACTATCAAAACATAACATAAATTATAATTTTCTTCATAATAAACTTGAGGATTTCTTATGAAGTGTTAGGTTCGAGTTCTTGCCTGAGCGTCTGTACTTTTCCCATGCATGGTGTGGCATTACGACACATATTTTCTTTTACTCTGATATATTAATTAAATGTGGAGATAATGCTGGTTGTGACAGTTTGTATCAGAGGGAGAGGTTGTTTGACAATTGGTCGAACAACTATCTCTGGTTAGTTTTAGATTGTCTTTTTTCATTTCATACATACGTCGATGTGTCATTAGTACATCTTGGATGAAGCATGAACACTACACTCATAATCATGATAAGAATTATACGGGGAAAATTATATGGTATGGGATGCATAATATGTGTTTGTATATAGATCCTTATAGGAAGCAACATGTGACTATTATGTAGTATGGGGTTCATAACAATCATCACATGAATGCACATTAGATTTTTTCCTTTTCGTTACATGCGATATTATGTAGTATGTGATGCATAATATTTCATGTGTACGCCACTCATAACATACATTAATTCCTTTATTAGATTGCATAGCACAACATGCATGGCATAACATAGCATTAGCACACGTACCAAGCTAAAGATTTACATGATTACATACGTACACACATGGATTTAAAACAAAAAGAATGATAATTCATGCATTTATGGTTTATGCACATGAGTCAATAGGATGACAGTATATCATCCTAAGTTTAAGCATGACATCATTATAAAAATCCCAGCGTAAGTTAGCAGCATGAGCAAGTATTTGAACATGTATGGTCTGAAATAAGTTGTGTAGTACTAGCGATTAAGCTAGGTTTTGATTGGTTATTCGTTATATTCTTAGGAAGTTGCCTAAGTGAGTTGTAACTAATTTGACGTCCGAATCTGAGGGAGAGTCGTCTAGTGCATAGAGTTAGGTAGTGATTGAGGGACTGCGATAGAGTAATGAGGCTCTATCTAGGCAGATGGTGGAGATGCAATCTCAGATTCAGGCACTATTAACTGTCCTTTCTAGACAGCTCTCGAGAGTGCAGGACCCTACTGTGGGTCAAGCTGTTCCCGTTCCTCTTGCTCCTTTAGTGCCTCTAGTTCAGCTGCCACCAAAGATGAATTTTATCTCGCATTTTCAGCAACTAGGATCTCCTACCTATGATTGTAGAGCCGATTTCATAGCATTAGATGATTGGATTATCGCAATCGAGGAGTTGTTTTTGTACTCAGGGATTTTTGCAGACCAGAGAGTGATGGTCGCCAGTTTTCAGCTTAAGGGCCTTATAAAGAGCGGGTGGTTGAGAGAGAAGGAGAACCTCATGGATGGATGCTCATGGGATTCTTTCAAGGAGTTGCTGCTTAGGAAGTTCCTATCGTCGGTCGAGCAAGACCGTTTGATGAAAAATTTCTTGCATTTGAAAAAGAGACAACTCACGGTTAGTGAGTATGAGGTAGAATTCAACAAGTTGAGTCAGTTTGCCCCAAATTTGGTTACTTCTAAAGCAAACAGAGTTAAGAAATTCTGGGTGGTCTTAGGAGTGACATCCAGAAGCTGGCTAGTGCTTATTGATCCGAGAACTATGCTGAGGTAGTTGAAGTTACTCTTAAGGTTGAAGCTATTGACAATGTCAAGAATCGAGGCATGAAGATTAGAAAGGACACGAGAAAGTACGATGATGGTAATAATTCTTCGGAGTCTGGATCTTCCTCGAAGAAAAGAAGCAAGGAGGTGTGCAGTTTCTGTGGCCGGCCAAGCCATCCGTTCGATAAATGTTTCAAGAGGTTGGGAGCTCAAAAGCAGCAGCAAGTGCATGCTATTTAGAGCGCTCCCAAAGGATATTTGTCTTGTGCTACGTGTAAAAGTAAGGCGCACGATGTTGCCCATTGTTGGAGTAGGTAAAGGGTCTGCTTCTAGTGTGGATAAAAGGGACATTTTAAGTCAAAGTGCCTGCAGTCTCAGCCTACGCTGCAGCCAGTTCCACTCAGGCACTGCCGTCGTCGCAGCTTTTGGATAAATGGTGATCGCTTTCCGCTTGAGAAAAGAGATCTGAACTAGCAATCAACCTAGGTAAGTATACCTATCGAACAGTAGTTATGGGACACCAGTGTCCGTATTGAAATCCGGGAACAATCGAGTAATCTTACTTACACGAAAACTATTATCTTATCGAAGAATTGTTTTAGGGTTAAAGAGAAATCTAAATGCGATTGAGAAAATAAATATAGCGCTAAAAAGAGAACTAATTTAATGCGATAGAAAACCTAACTTAATATGGTAAAGGTCCTTGACCGTGGAGATTCCTAAAGCTTGAACATGCTTCTCTCGAAGTCGTGCCCAACAGAGTTTAGGAAGGTCCGACCGAACTCTTGTCCAAATCGGAGTCCTAAAGATCGCTTTACGTGATGAACCCCACTATTGGATTTTACTCTAATCCGGGAGATTTGTACGTCTGCCTCTCTCGAGGGGTGCGTACAACTCTCTTTACTCTTGAGTGCTCACTTCAAACTACGAGCCTCTCGGCTAGTTTAGAGTGAAAACAGAAATGGAAATTATATATCGAAGATATAACTCCACTCATGAAAAATCAAGAGTAATTTGAAGTCCTAAACCCTAAAAAGAAAAAGTAAATTCAAAGCATCATAACTTAATCAACTCAAACCTCGGATCATCAAGATCGAGTACAAGTAGGATTAGTTAATCATATCGAAGTGGAGGAGGAGGGATGAGTAGAAAAGCATTAAGAACACAAAGTAAGCAAAGGGCACTTATATTAATATTAAAGAGAGTTATAACTTGAAATGGAAGAGTACACTTGCAATGAAATTAAAAACCTATGCTAGCCTTACATTTAGCAACTAGATTTAGTAAAAAAAACTATAACAAAAGCTAATATAAAAGGAGCACTAAGCTAGGATTAAGAAAAATAAAATGAGAAAGAGAGAGAGGGAGAGGAAAAGCATAAAAAAAATACTAGGAAACAAAAGGGAAGCACCTCCCCTCTCAAACCAACTACTCTGGACACAAGGGGGTACCACTGAATTTATAGGAAAAATTATTGGGTTGGTCATGCCCTGTGACACGCCTAGGGAAGGCGTGTTAGGGGGCGTGACATGCACAGAGTTGACCTCATGCTCTAGATTCTGACGGGAATGATGATTGCTTCTGTACGTCGGTGGACACGCCCTGGGTCAAGCCCGTATAGGGGGCAGGGGGGGTGTGACACGCATGTCATGTCAAAATCATTGGTCGGAAATCCATCAGTCTTGGAAAAAGGTTGAACACAGCCAGGCAAATGCCCATGTAGGGGGGCATATCCGTACTATTGACGTGCAGAGGCGAAAAATCTTTAAATGTGACAGCAGGCTTCGGGGACACGTCCAGTGACACGTCGTGTAACATGCCCAGGGAAGGCGTGTCAGGGGGGCGTGTCAGCGATTTTTCTCGTTATGTTGGCTCTATCAGTAGGCTTCCTCGGGATCGAGTTACACGCCCTGTGACATGCCCAAAGAGGGCGTGTTAGGGGGTGTGTCAGGTCATTTTTGGCCAAAATTCTGGAAACCTGCAAAAAGACAAGAAAACATCAGCGACAATAATATATACATAAGGAAGATAAAAAATAAGCTTACAAGACATGATTAGAGCATTAAAAACAAGAAAATACACCCTAATAGTTTAGATTACAAAACGTACTATCAAATTCCCCAAAGCTTTGCTTGTCCCCAAGCAAAGATATAAAAACTAGATAACCATAAAAAAGTGACTAATCAAAAAGTTCTAATTATGCCTACACAAGTACTATGTGAAATTCTTAGTAGGGAGAAGGTGAAACGTAAACCTAAAACAATTATTTAAACATGGTTTACAATTTATAAACTTTACTAACGAAAATAAATCATCCAAAATTTTAACAAGTTTCTTTAAATAAATTTAAGCAAGGCAACGAGATGAAAAAATGCATTGAGTTATTACTTGATCCAAGCAACACATTATGACTATATCAATTAAATATCAAAAATCTAAATTGAAATCCAAAACTAATACTGATTTACTTTTCTTCTTTACTTAGCAACTAAATAAAATTCAAAAACATGAATCAAAAGGACCAAAACATTTGGTTTATGATTATGATTAGGAGAGGAATTCAAAGATAAACATGAAGGCTTAAAAATCACACTAAACCAAAACAACAAGTTTCAAAAATAAAATATTTTTTCTTTCTTTTTCTTTTGCATTTTTTTTCTTTTTTTTTCTTTTCAAAACAAAGGCCAAAAATAATTTTTCTATTCATTTTTAAAATTGGTAAAACAAAAGTAAACACTTCTTTTGAGCATACTTTTTCAAAAACTTCTCCAAAAATATCACAAAATAACCTATCATAATCATGAAAATATTTAAATGAAACTCAAAAAGGTTAGTGTGATTAGATAGGTTGGAAAATTTGGCTTTGGTGAAGATAAAATGATAAGTGGAGCTCTCAATTGAAATTGGGAAAAAGGCTCAAAAGCGGCTAACTAGGGCTAAAAAATTTTAGGTTGGCAAGAAGGCTCAAATGAAAACAAAAATGGCCTAAATCTTTTTCATGCTTTAAAATTTATCTAAAGCGTAGTTTTGAAAAAATTCAAAAAACAAGTCCTAGATAATAAAAGAAGATTGATGAAATTGTCTTGAAAATAGAAATAATAGGTGACTTGGATCGTTCACATTTACTACGCTAATCAAAAGTCAACCTTACAAAAATTATCCAAAAATGAAAAGGAAAATAGTGGATGAAATATTTTAAGAAAGTAAAGAACGGAAACCATAATAAAAATGTGACTTTTAGAAAAAACGTTTCACGTTAACGTGCTACCGTGAATTAGAAACACAGCATGGACAACATTTTACTTGTGAAACATAAGTAAAAAGGACGATTAGAAAAAATATAGTTAGCTAAATCATTATAAGGAATTTTGAGAAAAACAAAACAAAAATAAGGGGTACTATTGAAATACAAAAATTAGCATATTAATATTTTTTTTATTTTGAAATATTCTCTTTTTTTGGATTTTTAAAGATATTATCTTTTTTAGATTTTTTTTAAGAAGAAAAAGGAGAAAGCAAAATAATTTTTTTATTATTATTTTTTCATTGATTTTATAGGGAAACAAAATGAGAATGAGGAAATCCTCCTCCAAGCTTAAAATGTACATTATCCTCAATGGAGAAAGAAGGGGATTTGAGAGAGAGAGAAATTGAAACAAAAATGAAAGTATAGAATGGAAAAATAGGTACTTCCCCGGATTTATGCACCGCGAATGTTGACTGATGCTGCTCCTCTTTGCTTGTGCTTTGGATCTTCATGAAATGTCTTCTTTGGACTTTGTGATGGATTCAACAGCGTTGGAGAAGGCGATAACAGAAGCTTCAACTTGTCGGAGCCGTCCGGGGCAAAAGTGTAAAATAAAGAAAATAGAAAAATAACTTGGGTTGCCTCCTAAGAGCGGCCTTTATTTAAAACGTCATTTGAGCTCGACGCAACAAAATAATATTGTCCAAAAATATTTTGTCCAAAATAATAATTAAAGTTTTAACAAAAATAAAAAGTCTTAAGTTACAGTTCGTGCAGGAGAAACTTAACAATATTCGGACTGAAATCATCATCACTAGAAAAATATAGTAAAGGACGCTGACCATTCACTTTGAAATCACCCTTATCAGGGTGTTAAATTAAAACTACACCATAAGGAAAAACTTCTAGAACAGAAAACGGCCCAGACCAACGTGACTTTAACTTTCCAGGAAATAAACGTAAACGAGAATTATTAAGAAGAACTTGGTCGCCCGACTTAAAGGTTTTTGGGTGCCTTAAGTGTTTTTCGTGAAAACGTTTCGTCCGCTCTTTATAAAATTTGTTTCTTTCGTATGCATAAGAGTGCCACTTATCGAGTTTGTTAAGTTGAAATTTTCTAAGGTCACTGACAGAGTGGGGATCGAAATTTAAAAATTGCAAGGCCCAAAAAGAGTGGTGTTCTAGTTGTACGGGTAAATGGCACGATTTTCCATAAACTAACTGATACGGTGTACATCCGAGGGAGGTTTTGTACGCTATTTAGTAGGCTCATAGAGCATCGTCTAATTTGGTTGACTAGTCCTTTCTAGAGGTGGAAACAGTCTTTTCTTAAATTCTTTTTATTTCTTTGTTCACTACTTCGACTTGTCCGTTAGTTTGGGGGTGGTAGGCAGTTGAAAGCTATATGTAACGTCGTATTTAATAAGAATTTTAGAAAATTGCGCGTTATAGTAATGATAACCCCTTTCGTTAATGATGGCTCGCGTCCTACCGAATCGAGAAATTTTTTTTCAAAAATGTAATTATGACTCAGGCGTCGTTAGTAGGAAGAGTTTGGGCTTCAGCCCAACATGAAACATAATCGACGACAACTAAAATATACTTATTTATGAAGCTAGAAGGAAGAGGTCAAATAAAATCAATTCCCCAGAGTTCAAAAACTTCGCACTCGAGGAAATAATTTTGTGGCATTTCATTTTTGTTGGAAATGTTGCCCGATTATTGGCAATTATCACACCTACTCACAAAGGCTTGTGCGTCTTAAAACAGGCTAGGCCAGTAAAAACCCGCCCAAAGCAATTTGTGGGCGGTGCGAGCAGCTTGATTGTGACCACCAGTCGGTCCTTCATGTAAGTGTTTTAAAATATCTAATCCTTCTTCAAGAGAGACACGTCTCCTTATCACCTGGTCCACACAGACTCTGAAAAGATGCGGGTCCTCCCAAAAATAGTCCTTCAACTCAGAAAAGAATTTCTTCTTTTACTGAGAGGAAAAATATTTTGGGAGCACACGAGCCACTAAATAGTTGGCAATGTGTGCAAACCAAGGAGAAGGAGAAGTGCTAATTGAAGCAGCTTCTCATCAAGAAAAATAATCATTAAAAGATTTTTCATCTAAATTTTCAATATAAGGATTATCTAATCGTGAGAGATGGTCGGCGGCCAAATTCACGGCTCCTCGCTTATCACAGATTTCTAAGTCAAACTCCTGGAGAAGTAAGACCCAATGAATCAGGTGCAGCTTGGTATCTGTATTAGCAAGAAGATACTTGAGGGCCGAGTGATCCGTAAAAATGATAATTTTTGAAAGTGTAATATAAGGGCAAAATTAATCAAAAGTGAATACTACAGCTAGGATCTCCATCTCGGTTGTGGTGTAATTTTATTGTGCCGATGTCAGTGTTTTACTCGCATAATAGATGGGGTGGAAGTTTTTAGATATGCGTTGACCAAATATGGCTCCCATCGCAAAACTACTCGCATCGCACATTATCTCAAAGGGAAGGTCCCACACAGGATCTATCATAATGTGGGCATTAATTAATTTATATTTTATTAATTCAAAGGCAGATAGACAAAGTTCATCAAAAATAAACGGGACGCCTTTTCTAAGAGTTGAGTAAGAGGTTTGGTGATTTTGGAGAAGTATTTTATGAAACAATGGGAAAAGCCAGCGTGTCCTGAAAAACTTCTTATAGCTTTTACATTCATAGGCGGCGGCAGCTTCTCGATAACTTCTATCTTAGCAATATCTACCTCAATTCCTCTCACAGAAATTTTATGACCCAAAACTAACCCTTCCATCACCATAAAATGGCATTTTTCGCAATTTAGGGCAAGGTTAGTTTCTTCGCATCTTTCTAAGACTTTTTCGAGATTTTCTAAACAACTATTAAAGGAATCGCCGAACCCGAAAAAATCATCCCTGAATACCTCCATAATGCTTTCTACGTACTTGTCGAAGATAGCGAGCATACATCGCTGGAATGTAGCTGGCGCTTTGCACAATCCAAACGGTATTCTTCGATAGGCGAAGGTGTCGAAGGGACAAGTAAATGTAGTTTTCTCCTTGTTCTTAGGAGAGATGGGGATTTGAAAATACTCCGAGTGGCCATCGATAAAACAATAAAAGTTATGGCTAAATAATCACTCTAAAATTTGATCGATGAATGGCAAGGGAAAGTTGTCCTTGTGGGTGGCGTCGTTTAACTTACAATAGTCAATACACATTTGCCACCCCGTCACTGTCCGTGTCGGGATTAAATCATTATTTTCATTTATAATTACAGTTATCCTTCCCTTTTTCTTCACTACTTGGACCGGGCTAACCCACTTACTATCAGATATAGGATAGATAATTCCTACGTCTAAGAGTTTCATAACCTCGCCCTTTACGACTTCTTTCATGTTCGGGTTTATACGGCACTGAGGTTGTATAGAGTTACGCGAATTATCTTCCATTAAGATTTTGTGTGTGCATAAAGATGGGCTTATGCCCTTGATATCAGATATCTGCCAGGCAATAGCTCGGTGATGTTTACGTAAAACTAGAAGGATGTTGGAACCCCTATTTTGATTTGGGATAGGTTCACTTCTTAAGTTTGTTGACCCATGATGTATAGTTAGGGTCACTAGTTTTTCTTTCTAAGTTTTAGGCCAGTCCTCCAATTGTCAAACTTCATGGACCTGCCTGATGTGGACTTCAGATTTAAGACTTAGGAGATTTTCAATTGCTTGGAAATTAGTTCAACGTTCGTCGAACTCAGCTCGACAAACTTAGACCTCAGGTCAACGATATTAATCAGAAGGGTATATTCTGTGGTCGACATTTTCTCCCAGACAGATCGACGTTCTTGGAGCACAGAATCAGTTCTTTATATTCAGTGTTTGCTTCGCATAGGTTAGGTCGACGAACAGGATTTCTCAGGTCGACGTTCTCTGAGTGTAGGTCGACGAAATCTATTCAATGGTCGACGAATTCTGTAAGTTGTCTGTTCTTTTTTTCTTTCCTTATTTGTTCCCTCTTTATTACTATTTTATGTCAAATAAATCCTCTGATGAATACCATAATCAATGCTGCCAGGAATGGCTATATTCATAGGGAATATAAGCATTGATTACTCAGGGAATTTATGACTTAAAATAGTAATAAAGAGGGAACATATAAGGAAAGAACAAAGAACAGACAGCTTACAGAATTCATCGACCAGAGAACATATTTCTTCAACCTACACTCAGAGAACTTCGACCTGATAAATCATGTTTGTCGACCTGAGCTCTGCGAAGCAAACACTGAATATAAACAACTGATTCTGCGCTCAAAGAACAACAACCTGTCTGGGTGAAAACATTGACCTGAGCTCTTAGTTCATCGAGCTGAGTTCGACAAACGTCGAACTAATTTCCAGACAGCTGAAAATCTTCTAAGTCTTGAATCTGAAGTCCACATCAGGCAGGTCCATGAAGTTTGACACTTGGGGGACTGGCCTAAAACTTAGAAAGAAAAACTAGTGACCCTAACTACACATCATGGGTCAAAAAACCTATGAAGTGAACCTAGCCCAAATAAAAATAGGGGTTCCAACAATCTCCCCCTATTTGGGTGAGGTTACTTCAAAAATAATAGAAAAAAAAGCATAGTAGAAAATATAGAGCTGATAGAATGAAAAATCTATCAGTAAAAGATTAAAGCTATGGTACAGATATTGTTCAAAAATGAAAACAGACAGTAGAGAAAAAATATTAAGAGTCTTTGGGAGGGGCAGAATATTTTGCAAAAATGATTGTCCTGTTAGGATTAATTTCTTCTTTGACAGTCATCTTCATGTCTGCATCACCAAGAGACTTTTGAGCAACTACCCTTGGAACAACATCTTCGGGATGGAGGTTCATGCATTAATCTGCATTGAAAAGCTTCCCCCCCCCTGATATTTCTCAAGCTCTTTCTTCCTGTAGGAAGACATAGTAGAGAATTGGGAAGTATCCTTACCTTCCTCTCCTGCTTTCCTGATCTGAGATAGATCAACCATCTCATTAAACCTAGCAATCTTTTTATAAAGATCCATTTCAGGATCATAGGCTACAATAGGAGGGCCTTCAGGACTATTGTATCTTTTAGGAGATGACGAGAATCTGGGAGGGCTTGGATGCTTGGCAGGAGGAGGGGCATGGCTTCTGGAAGAGATATGATGTTGTTGTTGAGGATATCTGCTTTCAGAAGATTGATGGGGTCTGCCTTGCCTCTAAGAGGTTTAAGTGACTGATGAGGATCTCTGGCAAACATTTCCAGTTGCACCAGCAGCTAGAGGAGGAGGAGGAGATGGATCTTTCCTGAATTTCTTCACAGGAGAGGATCCAGACTTCTTCTTCTTTTGTGCTTTAGCTTGATTTCTAGACAGCTTCATCCACTGAGGAGTTTTGGGAGTGAGAGGAATATTGTGCATAATGTAATATGGAACATCATTATCAGGATTGGGCTTGGGAGCAGCCTTTGCATGAGCTTTCCTCTTTTTTATTTGGATCACTTGGCATTGTCAGATTCAGAATCATCAACTGGGTCATCTTCTAAAGAACTTTGTGGATTGTCATATAAAGCACTATTTATTTTATTGTTTCCTGTTAAATATGCTAGTCTGCTTGAGGAGGAGGTAGAGGTAGAACAGCTTGAGGAGGGGCAACAATCTCTGAAAGCATCTGTGACTTTATCAGTTAGAAGAAAATCATTTATCTCAGGATCGTTTTGCATGTCTTCAAACTCTAGTGCAATATCTTGTGCAATTATATCATCTAGATTTGGTATAGGACTATCATCCATAACATAAGTTGGCCAATAGGTTCCATAATTATGTTAGTAATAAAGCTTGCCTGAATGGCCTGAAGAGTTTCTGTACTAACTGGAGTTGTATAGTAAATAATATCTGTGCAATTCTTGGGAGAAACAAATAAAAGAATGTTTTTATATAAGAGATCAAAAGAATCTAGAACTGACTTCAGTTCAATTGCTGGAGAAATAGAATAGTCTCCAGAAGGAATATCCAAAGAAGGAACTAAATCAACTGTCTCAGAATCAGTGTCCAAAAATTCTATGAGATCAACATCTTGTATCTCACTATCAATAAACTCTATCTCTGTTGTTGTTGCTGCTGCTGCTGGAGCTACTTCTTCATGGAGTATCTCCGCCTGCCTAGGTTCAGTAAGCACTAGAGCAAGACCCCTGACTGAAGAAGGAGGGACAGTGAAGGCATAAAATTGAGCAAAGGGAGATGAAATAGAAGAAGCAAGAGGTGAAATAGCCTCTGCTATGAGTTATTATTGGATAGGTGTGATGGATTATAGAATGGATGAAATGGAGGGTGAAACTATGTTCATGAATTCAGCTGGATTTGACTAGAGACAGATGGGTTGAGGTTGGATGATGATGGATGGAAGGATGTGGAGTCTGGCATTTGCTCATCTGGTGAAGATGGGGAATGAAAGTGTGATGATAGCAGATTGAATGATGGTAAAGATGACAGATTGAGAAGGGGGTTGTCAGTAAGATGTGATGGAGAAGGGGATATAGGAAGAGTAGCATACTCTGGTGTTGAAGCATGTACTGGAGAATGAACAGGTGAAGGTTGATGTTGAGGAGATTGATGTGGTGAAGGTTGATGGTCTGGAGAAAGAGCTGGTAAGGAAATATGAATTGGAGAAACAGGAGGTGTAGGTTGATGTTCTTGTGATGTGGAAGAAAGCTGGAGGGATGTGGAGGTAGTTTGAGTAAGAGGAGGTGGAGGGGGAAGGGAAATATCCTCAACAGGGTGGGGAGTGGCTGGATCAGCCCTTGTACTCTCAGAAGGTCTGAAAGTGGAAGCCCTGGATGGCTTAGGGATGCTCCTCTCCCACTTGCTAAATAAGGCGCAGGTAAGCCTCTTGGAGGTATTTATGAATATGGCCGGGGAGACTAGTTATTCAGCAGCTTTGGCCTGAAGAAAAATTCCAAAAATCCTTCAAAAACACACTTCCTTCTATGTGTTTTTCTTCTTAATCAGTTCAACATAATTTTGGCCCAGTTCACGGCCTTCTTGTTTTCCACTACACTCATCACAAGGAACTTTTGTCTAACTAGGTAATCGTGGGCGGAGTGCTTGCCAAGCAGAACTTTTCCTACAACCTCTGCCAGAAACTTATAATCTGCAGATAGATGTTTCTTCAACAATTTGTTAGGATTGTCACCAGAATAACCCATTCGATTCAACATTTCATCAAACTCAACAGAATCAATTTCTAATTCCTCTTCTCAATTCAATAAACCAAAAATTTCAGTTAAAACATCAGGGGTAAGTGAAACGGCATTACCCGATATTATTCCAATCAGCGTATCAGCATCTGGAGTCGATAGAGTGAAAACCCATTCTCGAATCTCAGTCTCCGCAATCTTCATCCTGGTAGTCATTAGATTCTTTAACTGTAAATCTTCAAACAACTTCAGAATATCAAGGAAGATTTGATCTGAGTGTTGGAAAGACTCGAAGTCAATGTCAAAACCCATGTCGAATTTCTTTGCTGCGAGAGCGCTTGCTGGAATCGCCATGATCACCTGTAATAGAGAAAGAGAGAGATCAAGTGCAAGGGAAATGAAAGCGCGGGATGGAGCTCGAGGAAAACCTAGTTATAAGGTTTTTCAGAATATGAAATGTCAAGCTTCGTCCTGCGAAAAAGAAAATTCTTTGATCTCAGGTCGACAAAAAATTTCATGAAGAGATAAATTCGTTGATCTCAGACTAAAGATATGGAGATATTTCGTCATCCTTAGAAATATTTCCTGAAACAGGATCGTCGATCTCAGGTCGACGAAACTGACTTCACACAGAGATTTCATCGATCTCTAGTTGACGAACTCCCAATGAAAAGTTTGTAAATCATCGATCTCAGATCGACGAATTGTTTCCAGATCGTTTACAATAAGGACAGATTTAAAATTAAGCATTTCCATCTATCATTCCTAATAGATTGAGAAAGAACAAATGTTTAGATTCATCCAAGGGCTTGGTGAAAATATCTTCCCTTTGCAAATCAGTGGAGATAAATTCAAGATTAATTTTTTATTTGTCCACACAATCTCTTATGAAAAGATGTCTTATATCTATATGATTTGTCCTACAATGATGCACTGGATTATGTGCAATAGAGATTGTACTGGTACTATCACAAAATATGGTTGAATTATTTAGATTGAACCCATAATCTAGGAGTTGGTTTTGTATCCACAAGATCTGTCAACAACAGCTGCCAGCTGCCATGTATTCAGCCTCAACTATTGATGTGGACACAGATGTTTGCTTCTTGGAAAACAAGGACACAAGCCTATCACAAAGGAACTAACATGTTCCTGATGTGCTTTTCTTGTCCACTCTACATCTAGCATAGTCAACATTAGAAAATCCAGTAAGCTCAAATGCTGACTCTGTTGGATACCAGGGTCCTAGATTAGGACAACCCTTTATATATCTTAAAATTCTTTTAAATAAAATAAGATGAGAATCCTTAGGGCTCACTTGGAACCTAGCATAAAGATATGTAGCAAACATGATGTCTGGTCTACTTGCTGTGAGATAGAGTAGGGATCCAACAATAGCCCTATACTTGGTCTGATCAACTGGTTTTCCATGTTCATCAGAGTCAATCACAGTATTGGCAGCCATGGGAGTTTTCATTGTGGAGGCATCAACCATCCCAAATTTCTTAATAAGCTCATTTGCATATTTAGATTGGGATATGAATATGCCATCAGGTGATTGATTCACTTGTATTCCAAGGAAGTATGATAGCTCTCCCATGCTACTCATCTCAAACTTTGAATGCATTAGATAGAATAATCTCTTGCATAGTTTGGGATCAGTAGAGCTAAATATGATGTCATCTACATATATTTGTACTCCTAGAACTTTATCATGATGCATCTTAGAAAAAAGGGTCCTATCTACCATGCCTCTACAGAACATGTGTTCTAAAAGGAAGCAAGCTAAGGTTTCATACCAAGCTCTTGGAGCTTGCTTTTGACCATAGATAGCTTTATGCAATTTAAAAACATATTAGGGATGAGTAGAAGAGATAAAACTTGGGGTTTTTTAAACATAAACCTCTTCCATTAGTTCTCCATTCAAGAAAGCACTCTTGACATCCATCTGGTAGACTTTAAACTTCTTAAAAGTTGCATAAGCAAGAAAAATCCTGATTACTTCTAGCCTTGCAACAGAAGCAAAGGTTTGATCATAGTCAATGCTTTCCTCTTGTCTATATCCTTGAGCAATAAGACTAGTCTTGTTTCTCACAATTACACCTTGAGCACCAAGTTTGTTTCTGAATACTCACTTGGTTCCAATTACTGGATAGCCTTTAAGCCTTGGAACCAAGTCCCAAACTCTGCATCTCTCAAATTGATTGAGCTCCTCTTATATTGTAATAATCCAGTGGGGATCTTGCTATGCATCATTTATGGATTGAGGCTCAACTTGAGAGAGGAAACAGGCATGCATCACATCTTGGTTGAGTTGATGCCTTGTCTATACACCTACTGACATGTCCCCAATCACATGAGATCTAGGGTGATCCCTTGTGAAGGTCAGTCGGTGGAGTTGGTTCAACAACAATATTTGGAATTAATTCCTCTTATGGAATAATGTCTGCTGTTGGAGGTGGTTCAACCACTTTCAAAAATTCTTCTTCACTGTCATCATCACCTTATGAAGGAGGATGTGATATGACTTTTTGTGTAAGGTTTAACTCACCCAATTTCTCACACAAGTGAGGTACCTGTAATAAATCTTAGGTAGAAGAATCCTTCTCCTTATAATATATGTTAGCTTCATCAAAAGAAATATGAATAGATTCTTCCATTTTTAAAGATGATTTATTGAATACCCTATAAGCCTTGCTATCTTGGGAATATCCAAGAAAAATTCCCTCTATAGCTTTAGCTTCAAATTTTCTAATGTGTTTCTTATTATTGTTATGAATGAAACATCTACACCCAAAGATTCTAAAGTAATCAATTTTAGGTTTCTTCCCTTTGAGTAATTTATAAGAAGTCTTACCCTTAAGTTTGTGTATCAAACTCCTATTCAACACATAGTTTGCTGTGCTCACAGCCTCTGCCCAAAAAGATAGGGGCATGTGTGCATCTACAAGCAATGTTCCTGCAGATTCAATGAGGTTTTTGTTTTTTCCTTTATGCTACCCCATTTTGTTGAGGAGTTCTAGGAGCAGAGAAACAATGCCTTATACCTTCCTCCTCACAAAATCTTTGCATGGGAAGAGATTCAAACTCAGTACCATGATCACTTCTGATCAATTAAACTGGAGTAGAATACACAATCCATATGCTCTTAAGAAAGTCTGTAAGGACTTTAAAGTTATCTGACTTGTTTCTCAAGATGAACACCCAAGAAAATCTAGAGAAGTCATCTACAATAACTAAAGTGTAAGACTTTCCTCCTAAGCTTTGTACAGCAATGGGTCCAAAAAGATCCATATGTAGCTAGTACAGAATCTTAATTGAGTCACTCTTATTAATCTACTTAAAGCTATTTTTAGTTTGCTTGTCGTCTTGATAAGCCTTGCATAGGCTTTCCTTCTTGTAGGGGCCAGAAGGCAATCCTCTGACAAGGTTGCCCCTAGATAGCTTAGAGATGTTTTTAAGGTTAACATGACCTAGTCTCTTATGCCAAAGAATATTGTTATTACTAACTTGATTTAATAAACATAATTCTGAACTATTAGAGTTAAAGTTTACTAGGTATATATTACCTTGTCTACAACCTGTTAAAACAGTTTGGTTATTTGAAGAAATAATACATTTGGAATTAGTAAAGCAAATCTGATAACCTGTATCACATAACTGACATATGGATATCAGGTTATGTTTGAGACCATTTATATATGCCACTTTTCTGAAAAGTGACAGCTCCACTGTTGAAGTCTCCAAAGCCTTTAGTTTGTCCAAAGCTAGAATCTCCAAAGATCACTCTTGGACCAGGCTTTGCCTTGAAATTGATTAGGTTATCCTTGCATCCAGTCATGTGCTTTGAGCACCCACTATCCAGATACCACTTATTCTGAGTGATAGGATAGTTCTTCACCTGGTCCTCTGCAGATAGGGTTTCTACATCTTCTGAAGCTTCATCCTCTGACTGACTTCTAGAATTATCTATTACCATTAGGAAAACCTCCTTTGCCTTCTCTTCTTCTTCATCATCACTAAAGATGGAGGATGATGATTCTTCCTCAATATAACTCCAAGTTTCTGCAACAAACCCTTTCTCCTTCCTCTTGTGTTTGCTGGAGGAGGGCTTATTGTGATGTGTTCTTCTAGAATCCTTTTCTCTTCTTCTGTCCTTCTTCTAAGTTTCTAGACATTTTGAGATGAAGTGTCCAGGCTTCCTGCAACCAAAGCAAATAATTTCTTTAGATGGAGTCTTATCATACCTTATCTTATCATCTTGCCTTGATGAATTTCTTTTGAAGTCCTTGTTTGCCATCTTGAAGAATCTTTTGGCAAAGAGGCTTATCAGTTCTTCATTGACTGGACTCCCTTCAGATTCTTCAGCAACCTTGAATGCAATGTTGTGCTCCTTCCTGATAGGTGTTGGAGTCTTCTGTTCAGCTGCTGCTTCTCTGGTCTTCATTAATTGCTCATAGGATTTGAGCTCTCCAAGAAGTGATTTAGTGAGATTTCTATCATGCTTCTGGCTTCTCTGATTGGCCAGATTATTGAGTCTCATGATCTAGGGAAGCACATGAGGATTTTATCATTAACTTCTGTCAGAGTGATGTCCTTGTCCAAGGTCTTTAGTTTATTGATGATTGAGCTAAGCCTGTTGTATATATCACTCACTGACTCAGCTTCATCCTTCTTGAAGTTCTCATATTATGAGATGAGATTGGATCTCCTATCCTTTCTCTCATCTGCAGATCCAGCCACCATCTGATTTAGAGAATCCAAGATGGCTTTGGTTGAAGTGCCCTCAGCCACCATTTGAAATATATCATCAGACATAGTCTGAGCTAGGATGTTCATGGCTTTGGCATCTACAATCTTAGCTTTCCTTTGTGCATCTGTCCAATCTGGAGGTGGAACAGCACTCAAATTTGTTGAAGTAGATGGAGTGGAAGCCACTGGAGTTGGTGGTCCTGTCAAAATTGAATTGAATATTTCTTCATCAATATATTTCATATAGAGTTTTATTCTTGCCTTCCAGATGGAAAACTTGGTTAAGTTGCCAGCTGGAGGTCTAGTGCTAGCATAATCCTTATTTTGTGTCATGATATAAAATATGAAAGGAACAAGATTTAATCAAAGATTGTCTTAGGATCTTGGTTAGTCCAGGTGTTAGCTTGTTTAAATAAAAATGACTAACCTCCCTATGATACCAATTGAAAGAAAAGGGAGAGTAAGGTCTAATTAACCCTAGAGGGGTGAATAGAGTTTAATAATTTCCTTTGCAAATTTTTACAAATATAAAGTTAAGTGATAAAATAGGTGATATAATAATAGCTAGATGTTATCAGGAGCAAAGAAAAGCTACACTAAACTACCACATCATAAGACAAAAAGAAAACAACAAACACACAGACAATACAAGAATATTATATTGCTTCCCCAACTGGGTACATCCACTCTTCTACCACCATGATAGGAATCCACTACAGGTTTTGATCAGGTGACTGTCTCCACAATATCTATTTGCAAGGAGATATTACAACCCTTTGAGCTGATGATCAGGTACCCAAAAACCAAACTCAAGTCTTTTGGAAGGTGACTTATGAACCAGGCTAACTTTTGAAGGGAGTTAAAACCCTGTACAGTAGGGTGGGAAAGAAAGTGATAGTAGTCTTCTCTTTTCTCAAAATCACTTTGAGAAGACTTTGTGTGCATTCCAGATCTTGTCAAAGCTCCCCCTGAGATGTAGAGTTGTTCAGGATTGAGAAGCTTTGTTTAGGAGTGAGTAGGTCTTCAGCTTGTGTAAAGCATATCCAGGAACTTTAGACAGATGGATCTATATTGTCTCAGCAAATTCCTGTAAGGAGCAGATGAAGAAGACTCTTGATCAGTTTGTGTTGTTCTTCTTTTATCTTCTTGAGAGCAAAGTTAAAGATGAAGATTGAGAGCTGCTGTAAAGTTTCTGCTCTTGCTAAGAATATCTCTCTACAATTTTTCTGCTCTGAAAGAATGTATTGCTGTTCTCAGTCTCTATCCTTTTGAAAAATATTCTCTCTATGTTCTATTTGACAACCAATCTTCCTTAGAAATTTGAATAACTGCAATTAATGCCTTGCTGGAAAACTGGGAAGGAAAACGGCTTGCATATTTGTCATTATTCATTTCCTCGACTATCCCGAGAAATATATCAAATAAATCCTCTATTGAATACCATAATCAATGATGCCAGGAACGGCTATATTCATAGGGAATATAAGCATTGATTACTCAGGGAATTTATGACTTAAAATAGTAATAAAGAGGGAATAGATAAGGAAAGAACAAAGAACAGACAGCTTACAGAATTCGTCACCAGAGAATAGATTTCGTCGACCTGTACTCAGAGAACGTCGACCTGAGAAATCCTATTCGTCGACCTGAGCTCTGCGAAGCAAACACTAAATATAAACAACAGATTCTGTGCTCCAAGAATGTCGACCTGTCTGGGAGAAAACGTCGACCACAGAATATACCCTTTTGATGAATATCGTTGACCTGAGCTCTAAGTTCAACGAGCTGAGTTTGACGAACGTCGAACTAATTTCCAGACAACTGAAAATCTTCTAAGTCTTGAATCTGAAGTCCACATCAGGAAGTTCCATGAAGTTTGACACTTGGGGGACAGGACTAAAACATAGAAAGAAAACTAGTGACCCTAACTATACATCATGGGTCAACAAACCTAAGAATTGAACCTAGCCCAAATCAAAATAGGGGTTCCAACAATATCCCCCTATTTGGGTGAGGTTACTTCAAAAATAATAGAAACAAAAACATAGCAGAAAATATAGAGTTGATAGAATGAAAAAGCTATCAGCAAAAGATTAAAGCTATGGTACAGATATTGTTCAAAAATGAAAACAGATAGTAGAGAAAAAAATATTAAGTGTCTTTGGGAGGGGCAGAAGATTTTGCAAAAATGATTGTCCTATTAGGATTAATTGCTAAGTCAAACTCCTGGAGGAGTAAGACCCAGCGAATCAGGCGCGGCTTGGCATCCGTCTTAGAAAGAAGATACTTGAGGGCCGAGTGGTCAGTAAAAACGATAATTTTTGAAAGTGTAATTTAAGGGCGGAATTTATCAAAAGTGAATACTACAGCTAGGAGCTCCTTCTCGGTTGTGGTGTAATTTTCTTGAGCCGATATAAGTGTTTTACTCGCGTGATAGATGGGGTGGAAGTTTTTAGATATGTGTTGACCTAATACGGCTCCCACCGCAAAACTACTCGCATCGCACATTATCTCAAAGTGAAGGTCTCACACCGGAGCTATCAAAATGGGGGCGTTAATTAAATTATCTTTTATTAATTTGAAGGCAGATAGACAAAGTTCATCAAAAATAAACGGGGCGCCTTTTTCTAAGAGTTGAGTAAGAGGTTTGGTGATTTTGGAGAAGTCTTTTATGAAACGACGGTAAAAGCAAGCGTGCCCTGAAAAACTTCTTATAGCTTTGATGTTTGTATGCAGCGGTAGCTTCACGGTAACTTCTATCTTAGCAATATCTACCTCAATTCCTCTCGCAGAAATTTTATGACCCAAAAACTAACCCTTCCCTCACCATAAAATGGAATTTTTCCCAATTTAGGTCAAGGTTAGTTTCTTCACATCTTTCTAAGTCTTTTTCGATATTTTCTAAACTACTATCAAATGCATCGCCGAACACGGAAAAATCATCCATGAATACATCCATAATTCTTTCTACGTACTCGTTGAAGATAGCGAGCGTACATCGTTGGAATGTAGTTGGCGCATTGCACAATCCAAATGGCATTCTTCAATAGGCGAAGGTGTCGAAGGGACAAGTAAACGTAGTTTTCTCCTAGTCCTTAGGAGAGATGGGGATTTGAAAATACCCCAAGAGGCCATCGAGAAAACAATAAAAGCTATGGCCGAATAATCACTCTAAAATTTGATCAATGAACGACAAGGGAAAGTGGTCCTTGCGGGTGGCATCATTTAACTTACGATAGTCAATACACATTTGCCACCCCGTCACTGTCCATGTCGGGATTAAATCATTATTTTCATTTATAATTACAGTTATCCTTCCCTTTTTCGGCACTACCTGGACAGGGCTAACCCACTTACTATCCGATATAAGATAGATAATTCTTGCGTCTAAAAGTTTCATAACCTCGCCCTTTACGACTTCTTTCATGTTCGGGTTTATACGACGTTGAGGTTGTATGGAGTTACGTGAATTATTTTCCATTAAGATTTTGTGAGTGCAAAAAGATGGGCTTATGCCCTTGATATCAGATATCTGACCAGGCAATAGCTCGGCAAAGTTTACGTAAAACTAGAAGGAGTTTATCATTTTGTACTTCAGTCGGGTGGGCCGAAACTATTACAGGCAGTTTGGAATCCTTTTCTAAGAAGGAATACCTAAGATGTTCGGGCAGTTCCTTTAATTCTAGGGTAGGGGGGTCTTCATACGAGGTTTTAGAAATTCTTTCTTTTTAAAATACTATGTTTTAAAGGACTTTTTAAATGGAAAATTAAAAGGGGTGGGGCTAGTGGACATGGCGGTTTCTTGAAGAGATTCTATTTGAAGAGTAGAGGGAGGACAAAAATCAGAAAATTCATTTTCACTATCAGAAGGGCAGTAGGAATATTCATCACTTAAGGCTTCTGCGAAGAAATAGGAGTCATCATTCTCTAGGGAATTTTCATCGAAGGGGTGATGGAGAAGGTTACTTCATCGTCGCCTACTCGAAGGAAGAGCTTACCATTGCTTACGTCAATGATAGCTCGAGAGGTTGCAAGGATGGGTTGGCCAAGGATCAGGGGAACCTTGATGTCTTCTTCGATGTCCAATATGACGAAATCTACCGGGAAGATGAATTTGTCGACTTTTACTAAGACATCCTCCACAATTCCTAACGGGTACTTAACTAATCTATCGACGAGTTGGATACTCATGCGTGTGGGGTAGAGGCTACCAATAACTAACTTCTTGAACAATGAGAGGGGCATCAGGTTGATACTCGCACCTAAGTCGGCCAATGCGTTCTTGACAAAAAGATCACCAAAGACACACGGAATAGAAAAACTACCCAGATCACTGATCTTCTTTGGTAAGCAATTTCTCAAGACCGCAGAGCACTCAACATTTAGTGTGACATGCGACAAGTTCTCTAACTTATTTTTGTTAGTTAGGAGGTCCTTAAGGTACTTAGCGTGCTTCGGCATCTGGGAGATCGCATCATGAAGGGCAGATTTATGTGGATTTGCTTAAATATTTCTAGGAAGTAAGAGTATTGATCATTCTGACGTTGTTTGTTTAGTTCGGAAGGGTATGGTGGAGTTGGATTATTTTTAAATATGGGTGGTGGAGTGAGATCTTTTTCTAAAGCAGAGAGAGGAGTGATAATTTCTTTTTCAGCGGGTCGTGGAATTTTCAAAATGGGAGCGGAGCTTGCCTCAGGCTCTTCGTTATCCATACCAGAAACTTGCTTCCCACTCCGAAGAGTTATAGCTTTCGCTTGCTTTCTCGGGTAGGGCTCAGTATTGGAAGGAAGAGACCCTGCAGGTCACTCAGAAATAATTTTTGCGAGTTGTCCTACTTGATTCTCTAAACATTTAACGATCCCGGCAAGGGTTCTTATAGTAGTGTCATTAACATTCATATATTTTGAAAACATTTCCTCCAAACTTGGAGGTTTTGGAAAATTTAGAGGAGGTGGTGGCGATGCAGAAAAATTATTTTGTGGTGGCGGGCGCATCGCGTTCGAAGGATTACTCCATGAAAAATTCGGGTGGTTTCCTAAAGCAGGATTATAACTATTCGGAAAAGCTAAATCAAGAGCATGAAAATTCGCAGCAAAAGGATTATTAAAAGCATTTCTAGGAATATTATTAACATAATCTAATTGTTCGAGAGCAGGAGTTGCAGATTCTCATTCTTGAGGGGAGGAGGCAGCAGTCATCTCCGTAATTTTTTTGCTTAATATTTCTACTTGCAGAGCTAGCTGGGAGACGTTGTCCACTTCAAAGATACCTGCAGGTTTTTTTGGGAGGGACCTAGGCACAGTCCACTGATATGTGTTCATGGCCATGTCCTCGAAAATCTCAAGAGCTGTTTCCAGTGTCTTATGGTTTACGTACCACTAGAAGCTGCGTCTATCATTTGCTTTGTACTTTGATTTAGCCCATTATATAACGTCTACACTTGTTACCATACAGGCAGCGAGTGATGTGGGCATCGTCTTAACAGTTCTTTAAATCTTTCCCAGGTTTCATATAAGGTTTCAGAGTCTATTTGTCCAAAGGCAAAAATATTGTTCCTAAGTTTTGCAGTTTTAGTTGGCGGAAAATACTTCGTCAGAAATTTTTCAGTTAATTGATCCCATGTGGTGATGCTCCCTCTTGGCAGAGTCATCAACCACTGTTTAGCTATTGTTCTTAGGGAGAAAGGAAATAATCTTAGCCTAATAGAATCATTTGTGACACCATTTATTTTGAAGGTGTCACAAATCTCAAGAAAGCTTGTTATATGTGCGTTCGGATCTTCTTCTTGAAGTCCGTCATATTGCACATATTACTGCACCATTTAAATTATGTTAGGCTTCAGTTCAAAATTATAATTAGCTATAGCAAGGCAAACGATGCTTGATTCTGTTCCTTCTAGATTTGGTCGTGCATAATAGGACATAGTCCTATGCATGACTTTCTCTATGACAGGTTCTTCCATTCTTCGCACAGGGGGTTCTTCCATTCTTAGGGTAGAAAATGACTCGGAATCCTCAACCTGTATTTGGAGAGTAGGGCCTTGAAATCGCGATCTTCTCCAAAGAGTATGCTCAATTTCGTGGTCCAAGTCCAAAATAACCGACGGATTTCCGCGGGTCATGCACTAGAAGAAGAGAAGATGAAAGAGAAATATATAAACTAGAAAAAAGAATTACTAAAATTTTTTTTGAAATAGATTTTTATGTTTTAACTCCCAAACTTCTCAAGGGATACCCAATGAAGGGTTTGCAAGGTACTAGACAAGATAGTGGAATTTAAAGCCACATTTCCCTTTTTGAGAGAGTTAGGTGGCGTAGAAAAATTGTGAAGTGGGTTGCTATTAAGAGCGTTAATAATATTTTTTTAATTTTTACTTTTTTAGAAAGAGGATGAGAAAGAGAAATGATAAAAGTAATAGGTTCGTGTTTTCGAATTATCAACAAAAGTTACTCCCTGGAAACAGCACCAAAAAACTTGATGATCACTTTTCGCTTGAGAAAAGAGAGCCGAACTAGTAATCCAACTAGGCAAGTATACCTATCGAACTGTAGCTAGGGGACACAATTGTCGTATTGAAATCCGGGAACCGTCGAGTAATCTTACTCACACGAAAACTATTATCTTATCGAAAGATTTTTTTAGGGTTAAAGAGAATTCTAAATGCGATTAAGAAAAGAAATATAGCGCTAGAAAGAGAACTAATTACAGTTAAATAGAGAGCTAATAAAAACGATTACAACGAAGGGTTGGAATAATGAAATGGAAAAGCACTCCATCGACAATCACCTCGGCAAGAGTTGACTAAAAATGCGATAAAAAACCTAACTTAAAGGGGTAAAGGTCCTTGACCGTGGAGGTTCCTAAAGCTTGAACACGCTTCTTTCGAAGCCATGCTCAACTGAGTTTAGAAAGGTCTGACCGAACTTTCTTCCAACTCGGAGGCCTAAAGATCGCTTTATGCGGTGAACCCCACTATTAGATTTTACTCCAATCTGGGAGATTTGGACGTCTGCCTCTCTCGAGGGGTGCGTACAACTAACTTTACTCTTGAGTGTTCACTTCAAACTACGAGCCTCTCGGCTAGCTAAGAGTGAAAATAGAAATGGAAATTATATATCGATGATATAAATCGACACATGAAAAATCAAGAGTAATTCGAAGGCCTAAACCCTAAAAAGAAAAAGTTAATTCAAAGCATCATAACTTAATCAACTCGAACCTCGGATCATCAAGATCGAGTACAAGGAGGATTTGTTAATCATAGCG
This sequence comes from Platanthera zijinensis, assembly GCA_039513925.1. NCBI lineage: Eukaryota > Viridiplantae > Streptophyta > Magnoliopsida > Asparagales > Orchidaceae > Platanthera > Platanthera zijinensis. Next base: position 18,582,243 of record CM077091.1, read on the forward strand.
AAGTGGAGGAGGAGGGATGAGTATAAAAGCATTAAGAACACAAAGTAAGCAAAGGGCACTTATATTAATATTAAAGAGAGTTACAACTTGAAATGAAAGAGTACACTTGTAATGAAATTAAAAACCTATGCTAGCCTTACATTTATCAACTAGAGCAAGTACAAAAACTATAACAAAAGCTAATACAAAAGGAACACTAAGCTAGGATTAAGAAAAACTAAAATGATAAAGAGAGAGAGGGAGAGGAAAAGCATAAAAAAGACTAGGAAACAAAAGGGGAGCACCTCCCCTCTCAAACCAACTGCTCTGGACACAAGGGGGTACCACTGAATTTATAGAAAAAAATCTCGGGTTGGTCATGCCTTGTGACACGCCCAGGGAGGGCGTGTCAGGGGGGTGTGACATGCACGGAGTTAACCTCGGGCTCTGGATTCTGGCGGGAATGATGATTGCTTCTGTACGTTGGTGGACACACCCTGGGTCACGCCCGTATAGGGGGCATGACACGCACGTCATGTCAAAATTAATGGTAAGAAATCTGTTAGTCTTATAAAAAGGTTGAACACATCCAGGAACACACCCGTATAGGGGGCATGTCTGTATTATTGATGTGCAGAGGCATAAAATCTTTAAATGCAGCAGCAGGCTTCGGGATGAGGGTGACACCCCCTGTGACACGCCCTGTGACACGCCAAGGGAGGGCGTGTCAGGGGGCGCATCAGCTGTTTTTCTCGTTATGTTGGATCTGTCAGTAGGCTTCCACGGGATCGAGTTATATGCCCTGTGACACGCCCAGGGAGGGCGTATCAGGGGGGCATGTCAGGTCATTTTTGGCCAAAATTTTGGAAACCAGCAAAAAGACAAGAAAACATCAACGGCAATAATATATACATAAGGAAGATAAAAAATAAGCTTATAAGACATGATTAGCGCATTAAAAACAAGAAAATATACCCTAATAGTTTAGATTACAAAACGTACTATCAATAAAGCGAAGGGCAAATTAAATGTTGTGACTATGGAGGAAGCGCAGACATCCACCCAAGTTATCTCAGGTTATATTCTAATCTAGTTCTAGATTTTAGCTCAAATCTGTAATTTTGATGTTTGTTCGTCTAGTTACGTATGCGATTTTATATGGACGTTTAAGGTAAAGAACTGTTTAGAGCGTGTTCTTTTTGATTCTGGTGCTACCCACCCATTCATTGCTCGGGCTTTCATAGACCATCATCGTCTGAATCTTGATCTAGTTAGCGATTTGTTTCGCGTCAAGTTTCCTTCCGGTGATTCGGTGGTGTCGGACCAAGGTATCAAGAGTTATCGGATTCTTCTAGGTGATTTCATAGCTTTTTCTGACTTGAAGGTGTTAGACCTGGAGGACTTTGATGTTATCTTGGGCATGGACTGGTTGTCCAGATATGATGTGTTATCCAATGTAAGGTTAAGCACTTGGACTTCAAGATGGACAACGGCCACCCCAGATATGTTTATGGTTTTCCTCGCCAGGACTCCCCTATTATTTCTACGGTACGTGCTGGGAAACTTTTGAATTCCAGTTATTTTGCTTGTTTTGTTTCTATTTTTGAAACCGTTAGTAGTTTACCGCATATCGAGCATGTTCCTGTGGTGCGAGAGTTTCCTGATGTCTTTCCTGATAGTCTTCCTGGTCTTCCTTCTATGAGAGATGTGGAGTTTGTTATTTATTTGGAACTGGGTACTCACCCTATTGCTAAATCACCATATTGTTTCGCCCCGCGTGAGCATGATGAGTTGCGTACCCAACTGGATGAGTTGTTGCAGTATGGATTCATTAGGCCAAATTCTTTGCCTTGGGGTGCTCTTGTATTGTTTATAAAGAAGATGGATGGGTCTATGAGGTTATGCATTAATTATAGGAAATTGAACAAGGTAACTATCAAGAACAGATATCCCTTGCCGCAGATTGATGATTTGGTTGACTAGTTGCTTGGTAGTACAGTGTTTTCGAAGATTGACCTTTGTTCGGGCTACCATCAGTTGAGAATCTATGAGTCGGATGTTCCACGGACAGCTTTCTGTTCTCGACATGGACATTTTGAGTTGTTGGTAATGTCCTTTAGTTTGACGAATACACCCTCTGCCTTCATGGATATGATGAACAGAGTGTTTAAGGATTTTCTAGACCATTTTTTTGTTGTGTTTATAGATGATGTTCTGGTTTATTCTCGGAATTCTGAGGAGCATGCCCAGCACTTGCAGTTAGTTCTATCTGCTTTGAGGGAGCATAAGTTGTATGCAAATTTGAGTAATTGCAAGTTTTGGCTACCTCAATTTTTCTTTTTGGGTCAAGTTGTGAATAAGGATGGAATTTTTGTTGACCAAGAAAAGATAGCTGCCGTAATGAATTGGAAAGGACCTACCACACCCAAAGAGATAAGAAGCTTCTTAGGATTGGCAGGCTATTATATAAGGTTTATGGAAGGATTTTCTGTGTTGTCTGCACCGCTGACTAAGCTTATGCAGAAGAACGCAGTGTTTGTGTGGAGGGATAAGTGCGACAAATCTTTTCAATAATTGAAAAAGAGATTATGCGCTCTTATAGTGTTGAATTTCCCTACCAAAGGATTGGAATATGCCGTTTATGTGGATGCATCACATGTCAGGCTTGGTGTGTTTGATGCAAGAAGGAAAGGTAATTACGTATGGGTCGAGGAAGTTAAAGATGGATGAAAGGAACTACCCTACTCAAGACATAGAGTTTGCGGCAGTAATTTATTCCTTGAAGTTGTGGAGACATCTTTGGTATGACGCATTGTGGAAGATTTACATGGACCATAAGAGTTTGAAGTACATCTTAACTCAGAAGGAATTAAATTTGAGCCAGTATAGATGGTTAGAATATGTCATGGATTACAATGTTGAGATGTAATATCATCCAGGCAAAGCTAATGTGGTAGCTGATGCCTTGAGTAGAAAGACTGCCCAGATTTTTGGACTTTCAGTGGAATCCTTAGTGGAGGAGTTTCTGTTGATGGGTATCTCGGTGGAAAGTAGCAACTCGCAAAGCAGCTTTAAAGTAGCAGAGGCTTCATGGATTACGCTTATAAGGCTACATCAAATGGATGATCCTGATTTACAACACCTTCGTAATAGAACTGAGAAAGGGGAGTTACTAGACTTTTCAATTGATGATGCGGGTACTTTGAAGTACCGAGGTAGATTTTGTATCCTACATATTAATGATAGTCGATCTAAGTTGTGCAGTGAGACGCATGGTTCTTGTGTTGCCTACCACCCTGGTTCTACTAAGATGTATAGAGATCTGAATAAAATTGTTTGGTAGTAGGGAATGAAGAATGATATAGCCAAGTTTAGGTCTGAGTGCTTCACCTGCAAGCATGTTAAGGCAGATCATGGATGGCCTAGTGGCAAGTTGACGCCTTTGGAGATTCCTATTCGGAAGTGGGGGAGTATTTCTATGGATTTTATTACTGGTTTGTCGAGATCTCCCTGAGGACATGACTCAGTGAGGGTCATAGTAGACAGACTGATAAAGTGTTCTCACTTCGTGCCATTTAAGATTGATTACTCCATAAAGAAAATGACAGAGTTATATTTTGATGAGGTCATCAGACTATATGGAGTACCTGTGAGTATCGTGTTAGATTGAGATTCCAAGTTTACATCTCGTTTTTGGAAGAGTTTACAAGAAGGGTTGGGTACCAACCTTGGATATTCAACCACTTATCATCCGCAAACCAATGGTCAGACGGAGAGAGTAAATCAGATTGTGGAAAATATGATCAAATGTTACATCTTGGACCACGGAGGGGTGTGGGATGAGCGGCTGAGATTGATGGAATTCACCTATAATAATAGTTATCAGGAGAGATTGCAGATAGTCCCATTTGAGACTTTGTATGGGAGACGTTGTAAAACTCCCTTATTTTGGGCCGAGGTTGATGAAGGACCATTGTTGGGTCCGAAAGCCTTAAAATAATGAATACTTCTATGACGCATATTCGAGAGAAGCTTTGAATAGCTCAGGAGCATTATGAGAAGAACGCTACTCAGAGAAGGATTGATCTGGAATTTGTACTTGGGGACATGGTGTTTCACAAGGTTTCTCTGATTTCTGGTGTTAAGAGGTTTGGAAAGAACTATAAGTTAGACCCCAGGTATGTGGGACCTTTCCATGTTGTTGAACGCATCGGAATGTCATCTTATAAGATGAGTTTACCCACTAATTTTCCAGGTGTGCACGATGTGTTTCATGTGAGCCAGTTGTGGAAGTGTGTGCTTAGCGACCGACATGTTCTCGATTCGGTTCCCCAGTTGCAGCCTAACCTTTCTTATGTTGAGATGCTTGTTCGCATTCTAGATACTCAAGATCGGTTATTGCGAAGGAAGATAATACCCATGGTCAAAGTTTGTGGCGAAACCAAGACGTGGAAAGCGCGACTTGGGAGTTCAAGTAAGCCATAAGGGAGGCTTATCCTCATCTGTTCTCCTAGTTTCTTTGGTAAGTGTTCTATTCAAAAACCCTTGGATATTTTTCCTTCTTTGGAAGATTCTATCGTGTATCAAGTTTCAGGACGACACTTCCTTTTAGGAGGAGTGGTTGTAATGCCCCTGATTTTTTTCGATGTTTATCTTAATTCCTTTAGTCGCGTATTTTTTTGACATCAGGGTGTTACATTGACGCGTAGTTGATAGGTACTATTGCTGGAGCATGGATTTTTCTCAATTGGTGTCTGAGGTTTTGACTAAGAATATTAGCTTGGCTAATTTATAGTTTATTTTTAGAGTTTTCCCTTGCGAGCCGGGTTTGTTTTGGAACTAGGTGGAGCCTTTTTGGGATGTTTTTGAGTTTTGGGAATCGGGGAGTTTTTACCCGAGTTTGGTTTGTCGGATTTTGATTTTGACTTCGTTGTTGGATTCGTAGCATCGATATTTATCTACAGTGTGATTTTCATAGAATTACGAGTTGGTTTGAGTTTCGGGTCGTTTTGGACGTTTATTTAGTAATTAATTATAATACAATATTATATTACTTATATAAATATAAATAGTTAATGATGCGACAGAAACCCTATTCATCATCTTCCTCCCAAACTGTCGAGCTATTTTGCGAATGAGAAGAATGATGGACATTTCTAGGCTTTCATCCGTTGATTGCAGGAGCTTTGGTGCTCGAAATCGTCATCAAAGAGTAGATTCGGACTGCTCTTGTCGAGATCTACATATATAGAGTAAGCTTTTCCCATTTCTAGAATTTTTGGACGTTAGGTTATGCGATTTTGACCCTTTTTCCTTGAAAATTTTCAGGAAGTGTAGCCTAGGTGTTCTTGCAGTCGGATCTGTGAGCAAGAGCGCTTGTGTGGCCCGATTTCTGAAGTTAGAGGCAAGTGTTGATTTCTTCCCCTTGCCAAGAGTTTTCCGTGCATTTTCTTGTTTTTTCTTCTTCCTTCCTTAGAATTAGGAGTAATGTAGGGATAAACCATGTTAAATCTACTGAGTAGTGTAAAATTCCCAATCAAGTAAGGAGTAGAATTCACAATGTATAACTGCTAGTCTAGGTCAACCCGTCGAGTATATGACAGTTAGCCTAAGTAAGATTCGTCGTGTATAAAAATTAGCCTAAGGTAATTTCGTCGTATATGGTAGTCTAAGTATAGAAAATTTTGTTGAATATGACCTTTATCTTAGGTTTAAAAAAGGTCAAGTATGGTGGGGTTAGCCAGATTGAAATTCGTCAAGTATGGGTCTTGGATTAAGTTTAATTTGATGAATAGTAAAGGCGTTGACTGGAGTCATATTCATCGATTAATCTCGACAATTTCGCCGAGTATTAGCCATTAGCGTTGAGTGTTGTCTTAGCGTTGAGTGATTCTTGAGACTAAGGCAAATTCATCGAGTATTCATGATGAATTTGTCGAATGCCAGTCTTGGCATTGAGTGAATTAGACTTGGCGTTGAGAGCGTCGAGTTGTCTTTGAGTCTAAGTCAAAAGCGCCATGTTAACTCGACGAATTCGTCGAGTATAGTTGGATTGGCATCGAGAGTGTCGAGTGAAGGCATTGAGTGAAGTAAACTTCACTGAGTTAAAGTCCAGGCATCGAGTGAGATTGCTTTGGCATTGAGAGCATTGAGTGAACCCCAGATTCATCCAGTATACTCGACGAATTTCTCGTGGACTTGGGTATTTTCACTGATTCGGCGTATATCGTTAAGTTAGCCTATTATTTCTTGTTTTACTAAGCTAATTCATCGAGTGTCAACTGTATTCATCAAGTGTACTCGATGAATCAGTGTGGACTTAGATTTTTTCATCCCTCCCCGAATTCAGTCCAAATCGTCGAGTTTGACCTGGTTTGTTAAGGTAATTCGTGGAGTCTTCTCGACGAATATGTGTAGGCTTAGAAGTTGTTCATCGAATTACTCTCCTATTCGTCGAGTATACCCTTATAGATTTTCTGGTTATTTTCCTTATTTGATATTATGTGTATCTTTTTGCGTGGTGTATTTCCGGGAGTGAGTTTTTGGCTGCTAGTGTGTGGAGGAGGAGACCACCACCGCAGGTGTCGGCTTGCCCCGTTGATGTGTTGTGGGTGAGTGGAGAAGGAGACCACCACCCCTGGGCCCTTGTGAAACTTTTGATGTTGGTGTGTGGAGGAGGAGACCACCACTATAGGTGTCGGATTTGTTGCCGGTGTTTTTGCCCGCTTAATGATGAGCAGGCTAATCTCTTATATATATATACACTTAACTATATATATTTCTTTTTATATAAAGCATGGATCTTTATTGCACTTGGTGCAAATTTCTTACCCTTGAAATTTGTAAGTAAACCTTTTATCTCTGTCTTATGGCTTATTAGCTGGGATTTGTCAGCTTTTCTCATGTTAGGGTTGGTAACCCCATTTTTGTCCCTTTTGGATTATTGCTAATTTTGATCTTTGACCATCACTTGTATATTCTTGCTGAGGTATTCTTTTCTTTGGAATGTCTCAGGTTCGGAGCAGTAGCCAGTTGAGCGTCTAGGCATGGTGGTTGCTTGTTTTTTGCTGTTGTTGTTGTCTTCACCTCACTAGTGTGAGGCAGTGTTGTTGTTCTATTTTTTTTAGTTCAGACATACTTACTTTTCCTTTTGGTGGGTTCGTGTTAGGTTGTTGACGCCTACCAGAGATTTTATATTGTTAAGATACATGCTAGCTTCTTAGTCTTTTCTTGATGACTGGTTGGTTTTACTTGATCTCTGGGATGGTTTTATGCTAATTTTGCATATTAGTTATTTTAAAAGTATAAAGGTACTATCTCATGCATAACTTTGCTTTAAACCAAAGTCATTATATTTTAACTAAAGTAAAAGTTATTTCTATACTGTAATAAATCTAGAGGTATGCATATCATGAGTTATTCCATTTGGATGTTTATGATCATGTAGGATGTTAATCAATATAAATAAAGTATTTTCCACCACGTATATTCATATTTTTGTTTGTGGAATATTTGATCCACTAAAGCCGAGGGATATGGCTATCAAAACATAACTGAAATTACAGTTTTCTTCATAATAAACTTAAGGGTTTCTTATAAAGTGTTAGGTTCGAGTTCTTTCTTGAGCGTCTGCAGTTATCTTATGCACTCTGTGGCATTACAACATGCATTTTCTCTTACTCTGATATATTAATTAAATGCGGAGAAAATGCAAAACTTGAACACAAGGGAACTCATGGTCCCGTAATACTCTTGTGGACAACTTTACACAATCCGATTACAATAAATCGAGCATTAAACCTCAACTGGGACACTAACCTAGCTCTAATACCAAATTGTAACACCTCCCCTACAATGACCATATAATATGTGTTCTAAGGGGGCCCTACAACATATAGACGCCACAGCTTGAGTATTATAAAGTGATATAAAAGTACTACCCATCTAAAAATTTAGAATAGAATATAGCGGAAACACTAAAGTATAAAAATAGAAGTTGTCCACAGAATATAGGAGTCCAAATGGCATAATGGCCTTACATCAAATAGATGTCCAAAACATCATGAATACTAATCAGTAATATGCAAAAGCACTCCTAGGCTACCTCGGTATGCAAGCTGGAAAATAATGAAAGAAACATGACATGTAAATAAATAAGAAACAACATGTGAAGGTAAACTCCATTAGGCTTAGGCCTTCTTAGCTTGCGAGCTAGCACCAACTTGCGATCCTTGCCCTGTAAAAAATTTATTGTTACATGGGTTAGCAAAGGCTGACCTCAATTAGTTAACCAACACCGGCCATCCCTAGTGGACCTTGGGGAACTCCATCACCCTGCAGTTCAGCAATTCATATGCATATGTAATGAAATATAAACTAACATAGAAAACAACAGGATTTGGTGTATTAAACATCAAACACGTTTCTATGTTAAGCATATAAATAAAAGGGGCCTACAATGCAGCATATATGAAAACTTGGTTTCACCCAAGGCACCCTATAACACGTATGATTCTAACATATCATCACACATCATCACACCATAATAATATTCATTGGTACACTCATTTCCCCAAAGGCATACAAGCCTAAGGCCAAGAAATATCACTGAGACCCCACCCACATATGGATCACAACACCATCGGGCTTGTCCATCAGCTCCACCGTTCTTGCCAATTTCACCAAGCACACCCAGCTGATGCTAAGAATTCTTGCTTGTACCCCACCCGCGCATGGATCACAACACCATTAGGCTTGTCCAAAAGCACAAACGTTCTTGTCGGTTTTCACATGAGGGGGCTTGTCTTACCGGGACACCCTCCACACGTGAATAATAATCTTACGGGATAAGCCAGCAAACCATAAAGACAAAGCCATGCCTTCACAAAAACGTACATCACAGTCCATCACTTACACTTCCTCTCCCAAGCCATCGTTCGTCCTTATATGAAACTAAGATGAATCACAACAGTGTATTCACCATAATCAGATTTCTAGAAAAATCCCTAAAATGCACGTCAAGCAACATCACTAAAACAGACCACCGGTCACAATGACGATTTCACCAACAATTCCTAATCCAATAACTGAGCGGATTTCTAATGCAAAAAATATGTCGGGAACGAACCCAATCGACCTGGTGGTTTCTCTTAAACCAACGCGGCCCAAATCCCTCTCATTTAAGAGATCTGGTGCCAAAAGTTTATAAGAAAGAGAGGTAATAAGAAAAGATGCCATGTACCAATCCTAAAACTAGGAAGAAAAATGTCATTGCATACCTCTTCCTTGCAATAGATGCCTTAAATAGAATGGACGAGAACGTTCTCCTTCAATCCCTCTCCGCAAAGCTGGTCTCAGATTGTCGATCAAAGATCCGAATCTCCAACAATGGGGAAATGTGATTTTCTTCCTTCTCCGCTACCTTCCGCTCACCCTAGCCATCATGTGCCAAGGACTTAAGAAAAGTGAGGGGATAAATCTCCTCTGCCCTTTTTAGGGTTCACGGGAGAATGATTTGGGCCCTTGGATCAAGTTCTAAGAAGATCTAATTCCTAGAGAAAGTTAATTTACAAAATAGGTTCACGGGCACCTTTATAACAGCTCTCTGACCCGCAGCGTCGAGTGAGCACAATGCAAAACTGGTTGACTTAACGCCACACAATTTGACTTGATGTCACATAGGCTGACTCGACACCACACATGTTCACTCTATGCCACACTGGCTGACTCGATGCCACACTAGCTGACTCGACGCCACATAGGTTTTGACTCGACGTAACACTGGCTGACTCATCTCCAAACAAGTAAACTCAGCTCCAAACTGGTTAACTAAGCTCCATGAGAATTAACATTTATCCTAGCACTACCAACATTCCAAAATAGAGTAAAAATTATGGTTTGTTACAACCTCTACCCTCATAGGGCCAATTCACGAGGAAGTCGCCAAATTGTTGGAAGCGGCATTCACTCGGGAAGTCCAATATCTATACTGGGTTTCTAATATAGTGTTGGTGTGAAATCCCAAAGGAAAGTGGAGAATGTGTGTCGACTTCACACGATTCAATAAGGCATCTCCTAAAGACTCTTATTTACTACCTAGAATAGACTCGCTAGTGGACTATGTCGTAGGATTCCAGTAATGACTTTCATAGATGCCTTCTCGGGGTACCACCAAATTAAGATACATGGGCCTGACATTCCCATACAACGTTAATCACAGATGAAGAATGTTATTTCTATCAGGTCATGCCTTTCAGATTAAAAATGCTAGAGAAACATATTAAAAGATGATAGACAATGCCTTTAAGGACCATAAGGGTCGTAAATTGGAGGCTTACATTGACGATCTTCTGGTCAAAAGTCGTAACATGGATGACCACCTGAAAGAACTGGAAGAAAAATGAGGAACACTCCGCAAGTTCAACATGAGGCTCAACCCAATCAAATGAATTTTTGGAGCAAGTAAAGGGATGTTCTTTGTGCATTTGCTCACTCCCCAAGGTCTAAAACCTAACCCCAATAAGGTAAAGGCAATTTTGGAGATGAAACCCCCAAGGAGCCTGAAGGAGGTCCAGAAGTTGGCAGGAAGAGTGGAAAGTTTTAGCCGATTTATCTCCCAATCAGGGAATAAATGTGCTCCCTTCTTTAGGACCCTCAGGGGGAAAAAGAAACTCGAATGGACTAGAGAATGCCATCAGGCCATCGAAGAACTACAACATCAATCAACCATGACTCACCTTCTCCAAAGTCCCCACCTGTTGGAGGATCTTTTCTTGTACTTAGGGGTTAGGAAGGACACTATCAGTTGATTTTTAGTTCGGGAAGAAGGCAAGAAGCAATTACTCATGCACTACGCAAGCAACGTACTGAAATACACAGAGACCTGTTACCTAATCCTGGAAAAGCTGGCGCTAGCTATAATTATCTTAGCACGCAGACTTCGATCGTACTTCCAAACCCACTCCATCCAAGTTATGATTGATCACTCCCTGAGGGCATTCCTGTAAAATCGAGATCATTTGGGGCGGCTGGCCAAGTGGGCTATTTAGCTTAGTGAAAGTATCTAGCGTCTACCTAAATCACCTAGAGGTGGTGACTAGGTGAGTTCTGAGTCTTTTCATGGAATAAAAACAACTGAAAAAATAAAGCACACAGAACACAAAAATTTATAGTGGTTCCCCGAATTTGGTACGTCCACTGTTCCTCCTCGCCTATCTACCACGAAGGGCTAGATTCAGTTACTTCACCTTTAACTCAGATTGCAATGAATCTTACACCTCGGAGCCTCAACTCCTACAACTCGGAGATAACGCTGTTATCACTAAGAGAACAAACTCTCCTACGACAATATCCAAACAAGGATCTACAACTCGATCCAAACACGGATCTACAACTCGGAGGGAAAAACCTCCTAAAAAATTAAAAAGGATTTACACAATAAGGATTACAAAAAATCTTATTTAGATCTAAAGTCTTCAATCTGTCGTTCTTCGAAAAGGTCATCTTAAATGTCTTGGAGAATGCGGAAAATCAAAATGCTTTGAAAACTTTGATATAGAATCAAGGATCGACTAGATCTGAGAGAATCAGAATCTTTAGAGAATAACGATCCAGTTGATTAGGTTGAGGAAGATCGAGTCGTGTAACACAGTTGTCGACCGAGCGGATTTGCGAAATACGGATGGGAGCCGATGGGATTTTTTTGATCGGAAGTTTTTCTTGATTTGATTTGAGCACGATTAGAGTTGATGGAAAATCCGGGATCCTACTCCTATAATGACTAGAAAATACTTTCCATACTGTGAGATCTGCATATACTGTATATGGCAATCTGGATAACCTGTGCCGAAAGAAAATAAGCCTAAGTATAATTCGTCGAGTATCGTTGAGTATAGCCGAGTATACTCGTTGAACTGCAGATAAACTCGACAAAATTTACTTGGAGAATTTCAGTGCGATTGAACCTATAACTCAAAGCATTGAAAATAACAAACTCAATGAATTCGACGAGTATCGGCTGACATACTCGAAGAATTTGATGAGTATCGGCTAAGACACTCGACGCATTCGACGCATAAGCTAAGCAATATTCTACGAATCTGACTTAGAATATTCTAGAGAAGTAAATTCGGAAACTCAAAGGTATACCCCATGAATCTTGATGAATTCAACGTGTATCGACATGTTTATTCGACAAATTCGGCGGGTATCGGAAGTATAACGGAAGATACACTTGATGAATTCGACGAGTATACTTGATGATACTCGACATTTTTTACTTAACTGATTTTCCAAATCTCAGAGATTTTACCCTAAGTAAATACGATGAATTCGATGAGTGTCAGTAGGTATATACGACGAATTTCATGAGTATCTATGAGTATACTCGACGAATTCAACGAATATCCCTTACTATACTCGACGAATTTTAGTTGGGTAAAATTCTGTTCTTTTGATTCCATGTCCTTGTCCTTCGTTGATCATTCTAATGCACTTGGGATAGAAGTACACCCCAATAAAGAGATTATACGTGAGACAACACATTGACCTACACAATGAAGGATTACATTTTATATCCCTGTGTTCCATGACCCACTGTAACTTGACATTGAGTTGTACATAGCAATATAGTCCTGTAAGCACATAACTAAATAGAGAGCATCAAATACAACTCAATTAATCCTAGTTCGAAGGACACTTCTTCAAATCAGGGTAATTATAGATATAATACCCAACAATATCCCCCTATTTGAAGAAGTCAGAACCCTACAAACTAAGGTGAATTTCACACACAATAATCTTAAAACATGAAAAGGAAAGAACATATGAATTTAGAATTAACAACATTCCTAATCAAAACATTTAAATTATATATATGTATAAGTGAAAGTTCTTTGATGGGGAAACTAGTGTCTATAAGCATCATTAAAATAACACATCAAGCATATTTGCCTGTTCTCTTCTGATGTTGCCTCTCAAAATATGCTTTTGGCTTCAGATAATATCTTGGCGGAGCTGGAGGAGCATTTGGACCATCAAAGTTGTATTTCCTAAAATGAAGTCTTCTTTTGGCGCATGCTATCTCATAATTGTGACATTCATCAATGTTGTAATGATCCCATCTATTTTCATTTGCCAAGTCCACTATCTTGAAGGTGTCTACAGTGATACTCTTGGAAATCGGACTCCATACCTCAGCCATTTATTTGTTAGGACCAGACCTGACAGCAGACGGGCCTTCACTATATTTTCTTCTTTTCTGAGTTGGTGGAGGTATTTCTTCAGCTCTCTGAACATCTGGATGGGCAGCAGTAACATATTCTGGTTCAAACTGAGGGAAATCCTTAGTGTCAGTCCAGTATTGAGAATAATCCTGAGCAGGACTAACATGAACATCCACTAGAGCAGGCACTACAGGTGCTGGGATCCTTGCATCCATATGACCTGGCCTACCAAAAATCTCATCGTGAAGACAACTGAAGTTGTCATAACTGCATTCATTGACTCCCTCAAATTTTTATACCATGGTGGCTTCAAGTGATGTCACCTTAGCTTTCAACTCATCCTCGCCTTTTCTGACGTCTTCAAGAACCTTAGCTACTATGGCATTGGAATAGTAGACAATTTGGTCATCAAAATAGTTCATTCCTTCATTCTGGGCAGTAATTATTGTTTAGCTTTTATATTAATGTTCTGAAGGACATTGAGGTTGCTTTTCTGCCCAGCCATCATATGAATAATGATCTGACCACCTTGTATAAACTAGGAGTCCAGCATGTCATCAAGCTTGTCAAAATGCACCTTAATCGTTCCAAGGCCGTTATTCATATCTTTCTTTGTTTCCTTGACTCACTTTAACACTTTCTTCAAAGAACGATCAAAACGTGCATGTTGCTTAGCCATCGGGGCTCTATAGATTTCATAATGGGAGTTATTAAAGGTAAACAAAAAATGGCTATCCGCAATCCATTTTTAAAAGCAACTCATACTTTTTGAAAATTACTAAGTGTAAACAAAACTGCTATAGGCAAACCAATATTATTAACATCAAACCATATCTAAAATTAAAAATATTGTCATAATTTTTCACTATGATAGTCAATCGCTTCAACATAAGATATCAAAAAGAACATCACTCTGATAATGTCTAACCACACACCAAAATCGTAAAAGTCCTCTCTAAAATATTTTGCGGGGGTTTTGCCGGCAAATGGCTGACCTCGGAAGTCGCACACCTCTTTCGTAGAAACAACTTGAAACACTGTATGAAACCCTCATTTGTACCCTCTCTAGAACCCTCGCCTAAATCCTTGAAGAATAAGAAGGTGCTTGTTGAAATAAGAACTCAGGAGATGTCAGACCCAACTACGAATATAGCTCCAGCGGTGACAAATACCAGCATGATGAAGAGATGGAAGTGGATATTGATAGCGTTTTTGTGAAAACTCCCTAGTAGCTTGAAAGATTTATTATAAAAGTTTGAGCCAGAACAAGAGCATTGAAAAGCTAGTTGTTCTAGCAAAAGATGGTGTTGAAAGTAATTATTTCTGTTGTGATCGTTATGTTGATCAATTTCATGTATAAATGAAGTATTTGAGAGTAATATTTATTTTTAGTATTTTACGTTGAATTGTAAAAAATGACAAAAAATTAATTTTTAATTTAGTTTATTGTTAACAATAATGGTTTGTTGTTAACAGATTTGTTTGCACCGAATAATTTCCAAAATGCATGGTTTGTGGTTTGCAGATAGCCATTTTTGGTTTGCCTTTAACAATTCCCTTCATAATAGAGAAATCTACACTGCTAGAAGGAATGTCTGCATCTGAAACACTGGGTGTAAGACCCCCTTTTTTTCACCATCGGGTCTTCCTCCCAGAACCGCCGCCTTACGGTGACTCCAACTACCATGTTAGACACCACCGCACGATGTCGATCCTGCCGGCTAAAATGATCACATCATAGTAGGCCAACCAAAGAGAAGTAAGTGAGTAATACAAGTCTGAAAATGTTTAAGTTGTCTACCTAAATCACCTAGAGGGGGTGAATAGGTGAGTTGTGCATCTTTTTGCGGAATAAAATTAAGCGAGCTAAGCACAGAAAATTAACCAAACAATCATAGATGACACCAAGAGTTATAGTGGTTCCCCAACCTTGGGTACATCCACTTTCCATTAACCGATCTAGCAATGCACTAGACTCGGCTACTCCACTAATCTCGGATTGGAAACAATCCTACAACTCAGAACAGCGTTCCTACAAATCGATCCAAAAACAAGATCTACACTCGGAAGAGAAAAACTTCCTACAACAACTCGGAGAGCAAAGCACCTACACTCGGAGAAGAATCTCCTACAAGAATAAATTGAAATGTAAATGAAATACAAACAGTATTTTCTCTCAGATCTGAAAACTTCAACCCTTTCTTCTTCTTTGAACTTTGCGGCTCTGTCAGAAATAATTGAAGAAGACTCGGCTAGATCTCGGATTTGAAATTTCTGTACTCACAAGATCAAGTAGAGAATCTGCCGATTGTAGAAAACCTTGATCTGTGAATCACTTCTTCTGAATCGATCTGGATCGAAAGCTTTTGGCGATGAATACGATGAGCGGCGGCTTCCGATTTTGGAAAGAGAATTAGGGATTCATAAACTAAGAATTTCTTACGGCTGTTCAGGGTTGGTCAGAAATGACAAGACCTTTTTATAGGACATGCCTAATGGTCATAATCATGATTAATGATAGCCATGTGGACCAATCACGTCTAATGACATTTGAAAATCCCGTCAGTCTGGACATATGAAATTTTCAAAAAATAGTTCTGCATTTCTCGATAAGAAAGATTATACTCGAGAAAAATGAAGTTTTTTCTCGAGAACAATGATGGAGAACTCGAGAAAAAGACTTGGTAAGAATGTGGAGGTGGAAACCAGCAATCTCGAGAATTATGGAAAGTACTCGAGAGAAATAAATTATTGTTCTCGAGAAGTACTTTGGTACTCAAGAACAAAGAATTATCTCGAGAACAAAACAAGGTCTTCTCAAGAAAAAGACTTAGAGAAATTCTGACTGGAAAGGAAGTAACATGAGAGAAATAAATTATTGTTCTCGAGAAGTACTTTGGTACTCGAGAACAAAGAATAATCTCAAGAACTAAACAAGGTCTTCTCGAGAAAAAGACTTAGAGAATTTCTGTCTGGAAAGGAAGTAACTCGAGAAGAAGTGTCGTGAAGCACTCAAGTACATAAGCCCTTCTCGAGAATAGCAATAAGCTTTCTCGAGAACAACTTCTGTCACTCGAATTCATGGCAAGTCTAACTCGAGAACTAACTTTAGTTCTTCTCGAGTACAAAATATAGTACTCGAGAAAAACACTTAGAGAATTTCTGAAAGTCTTAAAACTTAATTTCTTCAAAAATAATCAGCATCCATCTTTCCTCCCATGCCCTTAGTGCTTCAAAAGGAAGTGTATCCCAATAGAGCGGCTACACATGATTCAACACCATGGATCACACAATGATGAATTACATTGTATGGTCCTGTGTTTGGAGACTCATTATAGACTGACATTGGTCTACACTTGACAAATAAGTCCTGCAAACACTCAACTAAAAAGAGCATCAAATACAAACTTAATTCATCTTAGTTCAAGGGTGACTTCGTACAAATCTAGGCTATTGTGGATGCAATACCCAACAATCTCCCCCTATTTGTAGAAGTCAGAACCCTCCACACTAAGGTGAATTACATCAAGAGAAAAACAAATAAAGAAACTAATAGCCATGATAAGCAGAATAAAAGCTATTATAGAGAAAAATCAGATCAGCAAAATTAAAAGTTCATATAAATAGAAATTTGTCCAAGAGAAAATTTAATTCCACAATTTCAAACATGAACTTTCAAAACATCTTCAACTTCTACTGATCCTGTTATTGTTGTTGTCTTTCAAGCTTTTCCTGTTGTCTCTTTTGGTAGTTGTAAGGCTTGGGGATATACTTTGGAGGTCTGGGTGGAGCTTTGGGATTATTTCTTCCATGTACTTTGTCATATATCCTTCTTTTTGTAAGAGATTTTTCATATAATCCCCATTCATCAGAAATTCATGGGTCTGGCACTGTGATTGTTACTTCTTCTCTTCAGCTTCAGGACACTCTATGTTCCCAACTTTCCCTATAATCTTCTTTCTGTTTCTACTCTTTATAAGCAGTTCGACTGTGAAGCGATTTTTACTGCTTCTACTTGTGCATTTCAGGTTCCTCAGTCCAAGGAGATGATAACCACTAGGACTGAGAGCGGCATCTTGTTCTATCTTGATACTTCTTCTACTTTCTCTGCCTCCTCTTCTCTTTTTTAGTGGCATCTTCGACTTGTACATCCTCCTCCTCGGATCCTCTATCAGCTATTGCCTGATTTACCTTAGGGAGATTCTTCTCTTCATTGTGAAGCTTGTTAGTTTGGGAAACATCATCGTTCTACTTTCCTTGCCAGCAAAGTACACAGTTCTTCTCGTCCGTTTGATATTTTCAATACTGATATTGGGATCTTACTCCTACTCCAACTATTGGTAGGGGTAGCTTATATTTTGTGACATTTATTGATGAAATTTCCCGCTGTACCTAGCTTTATTTGCTGCTTGAACGTTCTGAACTTTATTCTATTTTCACTTCTTTTTATAATGAAATTCATACACAGTTTGCTACTTCTATTAAAATCCTTCGGTTTGATAATGCTAAGGAGTACCGTAGTGATCAGTTTACGTCATTTTGTATTGACCATGGTATTGTTCATCAAACCACTTACCCTTATACTGTTGGGTATTGCATCCACAATAACCCAGATTTGCATGAAGTCACCCTTGAACTAAGATGAATTAAGCTGTATTTGATATCTTTGTTTAGTTGTGTGTTTGCAGACTATCATTGCTAAGTGTAGACCAATGTCAGGCAACAGTGGGTCATGAACACAGGACCATACAGTGTAATCCCTCACTGTGTGATCCAAGGTGTTGACTCATATGTAGCCTCTCTATTGGGACACACTTAATATTCAAGCACTTGGACCATGGAATGAAGATTGGATTCTTGAAGAGAAAAAGTTTCTAAGTTCAAGATTTTTCTAAGTCCACTTCTCGAGAAGCCTAAGTTTAATTCTCGAGAAGTAGAGTTAGCAGAACTCGAGAAGTTCACTTAGTTCTTGAGAAGCCTAGACTAGTTCTCGAGTAACATCATTAAAATTCTCGAGAAGCTTAGCCTAGTTCTCGAGAAGTCACTTCTTATATTTCTCGAGTAGCCAGAGAGCCGTGAAATTTTTTTCCAATTCCATCTCTCGAGAAGCTGGTTATAGTTCTCGAGAACTTAGCTTTTAGTTCTCGAGAAGTCAGCTTAGTTTTCGAGTACAAGTTTTAGCTCTCGAGTAATGTTATTTTAATTCTCGAGAAGCGTAATTTAGTTCTTGAGTTGACTCAACGCTTATTTCTTGAGTACTAACTTAAGTCCAGAAAGTATAGCTCTCGAGAAATCATCCTTGTTCTCGAGAACTTATTCATACGGCTCGAGAACAGCAGTCCAGTTTTTCAGAAAATTCACTTAAGTCCAGATTGACGGGATTTTCAAATAACTTGGCGTGATTGGTCCACGTGTCGTCATTTATATCTTTTCTAACTGTTAGGGGAAATCTTATATAATGTCTTTCCATTAAGACTAACCCTAAGCGGTGAATCGTACACTTTCTAAATTTCTGATCGGCCGTCTCTCTCCAAGAACGAATTTACAGAAGCCGCCGCCGCCGCTCAGGTTGAAGATCGACTCGACTGTTTTCGATCAAGAACGACTTGCTGTTTAAGGAATCTTCATCTTCTCCATGATGGAGTAGGTCAAAGTTTTCTCAGATCAGATCTACCAAGTCTTCTTCAATAATTTCTGAAAAAGCCGCAAAGTTCAAGAAGAAGACCTAGAGATAAATTTTTCCAGATCTGTGACAAATCTCTATTTTAAATCTTTTTGTAATTTTGTAGGAGATTATTCTTCGAGTGTAGGAGCTTCATTCTCCGAGTTGTAAGATTGGTTTTCATCTTCCGAGTGTAGATCCCTTTGGATCTAGTTGTAGGAACTTGGTTCCGAGATGTAAGATTGGTTTTCAATCCGAGATAGTGGAGTAGCCGAGTCTAGTGATTTACTAGATCGGTGAGGGAAAGTGGACGTACCCAAGGTTGGGGAACCACAATAAATCTTCTTATCGTCTGTGATTGCTTGATTGTTTTTGTGCAAGTTCGTTAAATTTTTTATTCCGCAATTAGACACACAATTCACCTATTCACCCCCTCTAGGCGATTTAGGTAGACAACTCAACACTTTCAATTGGTATCAGAGGGAGGTTGGTCATTAAAAGGTTAACACCCTGATCAATTTCCTCTCTAAGTTGTCTAGTAAAAACTACAGAAGCTGAACTAGAGTGGGTAATGAACTTGGGAGATGGAATTTCGGTAGTTTGCTGGTTTGGATAGTGTGAGTTAAATCAAGTTCATTATTGGAAGTCAGGATGGGTAGGGTGTGAGATTGACTTGCGATAAGTAGTGTTCGGGTTCGACGGAAGACCGTCCTCCCCGAGAAGAGGAAGAGTCAAAGTCACCCTAAGATTAGCCCACTGTAATATAAAAAGGGAATGGGTTAAGGGAACCAATCAATTATAATAAGTGCCTTGGAAAGGGAGTTTTGGGATTCACCCCATCATAGCTCCTAGTACCGCTGCGAGCCCTTCATCGGGTAAACCTCGGGAAGTCCAAGGTTAACCTTAAATCTTAGGAATAAAATGATCAAGAGTAACCCTAATAATAGTTCTACCTCACACCTACACTTGTGCACATAGGAAGAAGAATTGGCATGGAATGGGTAGAGTAGGTCCGTGGTCTAAGGGCCTACTAGTAATGATAGTGGTCTGGTTTGTGATTGGGAAGTCCGGGGAGCTGGATGCTCGGGGACTTGGTATATGCTTGGTAGCCTAGAGAGCTGGAGGCTCGGTAACATGAGAACTTATACAAATATAATTGTCATGATTGTATGTGCATAAAAGTGGTGGGTTATCTGTACTGGGCGATCGATCACACCGACAGCGGTACGTTGACTCGGCAGTGTGGGACACTTAGCCAAAGAAAGTCTGGTGGGTATAGCCAGCAATAGTACGCGGATACTCTAGGTTGTGTTCTTCTAGGGGCGTACGAAAGGGCTAGGCCTGGTAGTGTGGTTACCCGCCTAGGAGTGGGGGGCCCGACCCACTGTCTCCGTTTGCCACAACGGAGGTTCCTGGGAGTGAAGCTAGCTTTCCGAACAGGGGGAACTAAAGGTCTGTGCGCATAAAGTCGGTGGGTGTGTTGCACTTGCTTGTGCATTTCATAGCATATTTGCGTGTCATAGCATAAACATTGCCACCTATCGTATAAGATGGTATGGGACGTTTTATACGATAGGCCCTGCAAAACGAGCCCTTGGTCTATAGGGGTAATCCCTATAAATCAATGGTTATATTTCTTGTGCTTTCACTTACTTGCTACTCTTTGCTGTTTGATAATCGACACCCCAACGTATAAGTGGTATGAGACACTTTATACGATGGGAGCCCTGCAAAAGATCCCTTGGCTTATGCGCTTCCGCGCATAAGTTAAGGTTACATTTTCCTACTTTCTGCTTTTATCATGTTTACTATGGAATTGCTAGCATAGGCCCGCTGTCACCTGCTTTTAACTTACTCTCCACCTTCATATCCTTCCCTTTCTTCCTCTCCGCTCGGTACCTAGGATCCATGGGGGAAGGGGTAGGGGATGATAGGGATTAGTCTTTATGACTAACGATTTTCGAACCACAACATTTTAGGTGTACCATATGGAAGGGTCACTGGTGTTACAGTTTCTGATAGAGTTGACCCCGCGACCGTGTTACCATTGTCACCCTCTGGGACATACACGGGTTAAATGCCCCTTGATTGGTGGGATCCCACCAGCTCAGCAGCCAGGAGGCCGAAGACGTAGACGCAGACGTGGATTGCGAGGCGGCGACGGCAGGCTAAAAAGGAAGAAGCACCCAGAGATGCAGCACCAGCAGAGTACGGAGTCGGTGGAGATGGGCCAGTCTAGCTTGGGTGCTCTCGGTTCAGTGACTGTTACGGTGACGCTTAGTTTTCGTTTTGCTTCTGCGAGTGATTTGTAGTGAGGATATGATGTACCGGGCATAATCCCTCCTTTTGTACTCTGATTATTATTATTATTATGGACTCTCCCTTCGTGGAGATTTATTTATATACATGTGATTATTGTGGACTTGCTTTTACTTCTTTATGCTACTGTTCTGCGATCGAAAAGGGCTGGCAGAATTGGCGTTCTGTAGTGGCGGCCTTCCCGTGAGTCGGTGCCACCGCAAAGCGGCAGTTCTGGGCTAAGACCCCGGTGTTTAAGAAAAAAAAGGGGGGGTCTTACACATGGAGTCAGTGAGGACCTTCACATCATACACTCCCAACTCCCTGGCCAGGCGCAGCCCTGCGATCACTGCCTCGTACTCAGCCTAATTGTTGGTTATAGAAAAATGTATTACCGCTGTATGCTCAATCCTGGTCCCTTGGGGCTCTCCAATACAACCCCGACCCCCAAGGAGTGCTTCCCAGATGCCCTGTCAACCATCACTTAGGCTACCTATCCCATCACTGCTTATCAGGACAAACTGCATTCATTCACCTTAAACACAAGTTAGATCACAACATGTGTATACATTATTTTGCTAGTCCTTCAAATTTAGGACATTGGGATCAATGGACCCAACAAGATTCATAGGGTATATCTTAGAATCTCCGAATATACTTCTCTATAATTTTCTAAGTCAAGATTCGTCAAATATATCTTAGTGCATGCGTCGAATACGTCGAGTGTTTCAGCTGATACTCATAAATTTCGTCGAGTATGTCAGGCGATACTCGTCGAATTCGTTTAGTATGTCTTTGCTAAAGCTTTGAGTTATTATTTTGAATGGACCGAAATTTCTCCAAGTATTTTTCGTCGAGTTTCATATGAAGTTTGACGAGTATACACGGCTATACTCGATGGTACTCGACGAATTAGACTTAGGTGTTTACTCGGGAGACCGCAATTCAGTTTCTCCCATAAGATGAGTCAAGGGTCCATTTCTTGACCGTGTAACCGCGAGACCGTGGCAATCAGGAAGCCGTTTTTCCGTCTGAGAGTCGCCGGTCTTTTTATTGAAGACCGCGTAGCCGTGCGGTTAAAAGCTTGCCTTCTTTCTTCTAAAGTTGTGCATCCTGTCACCGTTGCCCGCTCTCTTGTCCCCCGGGAAGGCGGTGATTCTAGCGCCTGCCCGCTCGGGCAGGACCCCGAGCCTATAAATAGGCATGAATAGTAATCTCTAGGCATCGCGAATCGTATCCTCAAGCTCGCCATCTGTGGCAGCAGTCTCGAATCCTTTGCCGAGCGGGTTACTTTCCGATCGGGTGCTCCTTGGTAACTGCTGTAATAGCTTCATCTATGACAACCAAAAAGCCCGTCGCAGGAGTGGTTTTAACCGCGACGGGCGAACTCTGATGTTGCCGCTATTAGCGGCACCCCTTTTATCTCCTTTTCATTAAACCGCTAGTAACCGGCAACTCAAAGTTCATCTTTTATCATTTTCTCTCGTCCTGCGATCAACCCAGTTTCACCTTGTCGCGTGGTTATGCGATAAAAACTGAATTCATAAAAAAGAAAGGAGGTGCGCCTGATTACCACGACCTAGATTGATCAACAAGGATGAGGCTGGTGGGTGCTGAGACTGCAACATCTCATCTCAAGGAAGATCAATAAAGCCGTAATAATATCCCTTATGATGCATGGTAGAGCAAAGCACCCAGCCTAACCCTCCTAAAATGCAGAGGCGGTGTGCTAGGTTCCAGCTGGGATCAAAAGCCCAGAAGACCTCCGCACGAGAATCTGCATTCTCCCACTACACGGTGCGAAAACTCCTCGTTACACGTGGTCTTCGTGGTGTTATGCTAATGACAATGACTCTCGTTGGGGCTCGAGCTGGACTCGGCGGTGTTACCTCAGGCTTAACATTTCCTAGCTTCGAGTCTTGAGAATAAATACCCCTTTTATCTCCTTTTCATTAAACCTCTAGTAACCGACAACTCGCAGTTCCTCTTTTACCATTTTCTTTCTCTCGCAGGTTCACCAGCGACCAAGAGACGTTCTCGACACGAACATTGAACACACGACCTTCAGATTCGAGTTGTCCGTGAATCCGAGCGGTTTCGATATGTCGGACAGGCGATTCCTCACTACTCTCACTCTCGTCATTCTAATCGTGCGGGGTCCTCCGAAGAATCCCTTTGGAGGGCACTCATAAAATCTCGCCAGGAAATGGAGCGAGATAGGTGGGAAATTGGCGAATGCCTTGATGCAATCGGCCAAGCTCTAGCAGCTCTTAACCAATGGTTCGCGATGCCTCCAGCCGCAGTACCCGTGGAACTCGCAATCTTTCCGACCCCCGCGGCCAATCAGCCCGCCTTCCAGCCATGTCAGACCACCGCGCAACCGCAGACCCAGGAAGACGAGATAAATCCTTTCATTGGCTACTTCAAAGATACCGCTCGGGCAGGTCCGGTTAAGCGGTTAGATTTCGAATAAGACCGCCAGCCCGACATACACACTGATTTCCCAAATCCTAGCCACGCCTCACCTTCAACCCCGACCGAGATGGAGGATCCGTCTCAGTTTGTCGCGTGAATAAGGCTAGAGCCCGCACCGAACAATTTCAGGGAACCTCTCTTACCTTTTTATACCGGTGCAACCGATCCAGTCACGCATTTGCAAGCATTCGAAGATGTCGTAGGCCTTAGATGCCTGACGGATGCGCTAAAGTGTAAGTTACTGGTGACGACTTTCGATGGGCAGGCTCGATAGTGGTTTCACGAGCTTCATCCTCGCTCAATTAACTCTTTCGTCGGGCTCTGCCAAGAGCTTTTGTTGAGGTTTTCAACCTCCAAAAAAAAGAAAAGTGGTCTCGCAGCTCTTTTCAAAATTATACAGAAGGAGGGCGAGAGCGTGGCGCGATTTGTAGATCATTTTCAAAGGGATATTCTAGAAGTAGAGAATGTAGACCCAGATTATTATAAGGTCGACCTGATAAACGGCCTCCAGGAAGGCCCATTAAAGTTCAAAGCCACGACAAAGGCTCCGGCAACTTATCAAGCCCTAATCGCTCTCGCAAACAAATTCATTGAAAGAGAAAGTGCTAACCCAACCTATATTTCTACTCTGACCTCTATGGCAGGTAGTGGAGGCTCAGGGAGTTCTTTCATGATGCGCCAAGTTCCAAAACCTTCCCGTCATGATCATCAGTCCTAACCCCAAAGGGGTAAAAACTTTCGTCATAAGAGGCCATTCCTCAAACATCAGCAGTTCCGAGAGTAAATGCTGCTATTGGACAATGCTCCTATTCCGTTAGTCCCACAAGTACTCCCTATTAGTCAGCACGGAGGGCCTCACGTTACGAACATGACTTGGGAGGAAGTCGCTGAAGTCCTGCAAAGAAAAGATTTCAGAAAGGCCAAACCCCGGGGAGAGGTGAGACCCCCCAGCTCTAAGAATTTCTGCGAATTTCACAAATAAGAGGGGCACCCTACAGAGCACTGTCGATCCCTTCGCTTTTTAGTAAGATGGCTAGTTTTAGAGGGAAAAATGTCAGACCTTTTCTGTAAAGAGGCTCCCGTCAATTCAAACACTTCAAAGGTCAAAGAGGTGGCTGAGGTGCTCCAGGAATGTGAGGACGTCGCTGACGATGACAACCTAGGTAATATGAGTTAACCGAATGATTGTGTGGATGTTCATGATGAAGGAACCCTCGGGAGACTTTTCTGCATCCACGGAGGGGGAGGCCTCGAATCAAGCTGAAAATCCTCCATCTCAAAGTTGTGTAAGCAGGAGGTGGCTATGACTTCTTCCTCGGCTCCGACCAGAGAACTCGTTATTTTTGGTCCAGATGACCTCTCATCCTTCGCCAACCCATTCAACGATGCGGTTGATAACCAAGCCGACATCAAAAACTTCACAGTAGACAAGATTCTGATAGATACGGGAAGCTCGGTGAATCTCTTGTTCAAGAAGACGTTCGAGTCTCTAAAAACCGGGAAACCATTATCATCCACCGAGGGGCCACTCTACGGCTTCTCGGGAGAGAGGAAGGAAGCAGAAGGAAACATTTCGCTACTAGTAACTCTGGGGGGAATCACCAAGATGATCCGGTTCGTGGTAATTGACGCGGCAAGCATCTATCATATGATTTTTGGAAGGCCTCTGCTAAACGAGTATCAGGCAATTGTGTCGACTTACCATCTGGATATCAAGTTCTTTGCTCAAGGAAAACAGTATCAGATCAGGAGTAACCACCGAGCGGCCTGAGAATGTTATGTAAAAATGGTTAACGTGATCGAGCAGGCAACCCCTCCGGCGGTCACAGCGATTGAGCTTGGAGAACCCAAAGAGAATGCGAAGGAAGGACTCCATCTGGAGGCTGCTCAACCTATCGAGAAAGTGCCCATCGCTGAGGGAGAGGAGAAAAAGCTCTCCATTAATGCGAAGTTATCAGAAGAGGAGAAAATCAAATTAATCCCTTGTCTCCTGAAGAACCTCGACATCTTCGCATGGTCTCCTGAAGATATGCCCGGAGTGGATCTAGACGTAGCATGCCACCATCTCAATATCGACCCGAAGTATAAGCCTGTATAACAAAAGAAGAGAGACATCGCAATAAAACTGGCCAGTCCAATCCGGGAAGAGGTCACCAAGCTGGTAAAGGCTAAATTTGTTCAAGAAATACAATATCTCGCCTGGATATCGAATGTTGTAATGGTGCCAAAACCGGGGGGAAAATGGAGAATGTGCATAGATTTCACAAAACTCAATAAAGCGTGCCCCAAAGATTTCTATACCTTGCCTCGAATAGATTCTTTAGTTGATTATGCGGTTGGTTATTCTGTTATGAGTTTTTTAGATGCGTTCTTTGGTTATCACCAGATTAAGATGCACAAACCCGACATACCACACACGTCTTTTATCACAAATGAAGGGTGTTTTTGTTATCTGATAATGTCATTCGGGCTTAAAAATGCAGGAGCTACCTATCAGCGCATGATGGATTCTGTTTTCAAAAATCAAAAGGGAAGGAACCTAGAAGTCTATGTTGACGATCTCCTTATAAAAAGTAAATCCTTTTCGGCGCATTTAGAAGATCTCGCGGAAACCTTCGCAACCCTACAAGAGTTTAGAATGAGGCTAAATCCGTTGAAGTGTGTTTTTGGTGCCAGCCAAGGGAAGTTCCTTGGTCATCTCCTTACCCCTGAAGGGTTGGCTCCAAATCCTGTTAAGGTAAAAGCTATCCTGGGTATTGCACCTCCTCGCTCCCCAAAGGAGCTCTAACAGTTAGGAGGAAGGCTAGCAGGTCTTAGTCGCTTCATCTACAGGGTATGAGATAAGAGCGCTCCCTTCTTTAAGACTCTTTGGGGGGCCTCAAAGTTTGAATGGACTAATGAATGCGATGAGCCTTTCAAACAACTCAAAAGACAGTTAACAACGACTCCATTGTTACAAAGTCCTCGCTCAGGAGAACCGTTATACATCTATCTGGGAGTGGGACCCGAGGCGGTTAGCTCCGTTCTTATTAGGGAGGAAAAGAAAAAGCAATTCCCGGTATATTATGTTAGCCATATCCTAAAGAGTGCTGAATTAAGATACCCTATCCTTGAAAAGCTAGCTTTGGCCTTAGTCATTTCTGCACGTCGACTCCGTCCATATTTCCAGGCACATTCAATCCAAGTTGTGGTGGATCAGCCCCTAAAAGGAATTTTGGAAAGGCCAGAACATTCGGGAAGACTCGCTAAATGGGCGATCGTGCTAAGTGAGTTCAAAATTGCATACGTACCACGAACAATAATAAAAGCTCAGGTTTTGGTAGATTTCATGGTAGAAACTACGGAACAAAGTTTTGCTCAGGAAGAAAATTCTCCATCCGCTTGGATCATTTATGTCGATGGAGCCTCTGGAAAGAATTCGTCAGGTGCAGGGATAGTCCTCATAAATCCAAACGGAGTCAAAATAAAGCATGCGGTGAAATTATTTTTCCCGGTTACTAAAAATCAGGCCGAATATGAAGCACTTCTTCCAGGGTTAAGATTTGCAAAAGAGCTCGGCATCGATCACGCCCACTTCAAAACAGATTCCTTAGTAATGGCATCACAAGTGCTTGGGAACTTCGAAACCCGAGAACCAATTCTCAAACAATATCTAGTGCTGGTGAAAGCGGAAATCGGGAGATTCAAAAGCTTTGTTATTGAACACATCCCAAGGATTAGAAATAAGGAAGTCGATGCCTTATCGAAATTCAGCATTATTATGGGGGAAGTAGCATCTGAGCTTTTTCAGCCATCGGTCGAAGAAGGGAAGGCAATGCAAGTCGACCAGCGTTACTCCTGGATAGATCCATTCATTCTATACTTATCAAAAGGAGAATATCACCCTGCTATTAAAGATCGAAGAAGATTCAAAGTTAAGGCAGCATATTACAACCTGATCTCCGGGATACTTTACAGAAGAACTCTCATCTCACCCATGGCAAGATGTGTTTTGGAAGAGGAAGTCCCCACCATACTCCAAGACATCCATTCGGGAGAATGTGGTAGCCATTCTGGAGCCAGAACCCTAGAACAGCGTATCTTACGTCAAGGGTATTTTTGGCCGA
Source organism: Platanthera zijinensis (assembly GCA_039513925.1). Taxonomy (NCBI): domain Eukaryota; kingdom Viridiplantae; phylum Streptophyta; class Magnoliopsida; order Asparagales; family Orchidaceae; genus Platanthera; species Platanthera zijinensis. The sequence continues at coordinate 18,609,986 of CM077091.1, forward strand.
CATAGAGGAAAGACGCAGAAGAGCTGTATGCCAAGAAATGCGTTCAATGCAAGAAATTTGCTCCACTTCAACTCCAGCCCGCTCGACGACTTTGCTCGATCACGACACCATGACCGTTTGCAATTTGAGGGATGGATCTCATCGGGCCATTTTCAATGGCAAGTAGTCAGCGGCGCTTCATCTTGGTTATGATTGACTACTTCACTAAGTGGATTGAGGCCAAGGCACTAGCAAGAACTACGGCTCAAATAGTCAAAAATTTTATGTGGGGTGATATAATTTGTAGGCACGGAGTTCCCATGGCGATAATAATAGATAATGGACCTCAATTCAATAATGCGGAAATGATTGATTTTTGCAAGAAAGCGGGAACCGACCTTCGATTTTCCTCAGGGCATCATCCTCAGAACAATGACCAAGTAGAAGCAGCCAATAAACGAATCTTGAACTTGCTCAAGAAAAGAGTTTAAAGTTTAAAAAACAGTTGGGCTGATCAACTCCCCTCAGTATTTGGGCCCTAAGGACAACACCTTACAGCTCCACGGGAGAGACTCCCTTCAAGCTCTCACATGGATCAGAGGCCCTCATCCCAATAGAATTCGAAGTACCATCGCCCAGGGTCTTACTGGCAAGGCAAAACTGGGAAGACGGGCTTGAAATTAATGATGAAAAAATGAGATACCGCCTGGATCAAATCGAGGAACTTCGATATGAGGCTACCATCAGGCAAGAGGAAGTGAAAAGGAGGATGGCGCGATATTTCAATCAGAAAGTAAGGGTCAAGCAATTTCAGGTAGGAGACCTAGTTTTGAAGAAAGTGGATGTTGCAGCAAGAAATAGCCCGGTCGGAAAATTGAATCCCAATTGGATCGGGCCTTTTATAATAAAGGAAGTTCTGAAAAGGGGAGCTTACAAGCTACAAACGTATGAAGGGGAGGACATCACTCATACCCTGAGCGGAGATGATTTGAAGCGGTTTTATTCTTAGGACAAATTGCGGGGTATTTATTCTCAAGACTCGAAGCTAGGAAATGTTATGCCCGGGGTAACATCACCGAGTCCAGCTCGATCCCCCACGAGAGTCGTTTTTATTAGCGTAACACCACCAAGACCACGTGTAGTGAGGAGTTTTCGCACCGTGTAGTGGGAGCTTGCAGATTCTCATGCGGAGGGCTTCTGGGCGTCGGATCCCAGCTAGCACCTAGCACACCGCCTCTGCATTTTAGGAGGGTCAGGTTGGGTGCTTAGCTCTACCATGCATCATAAGGGATATTATTACGGCTTTATTGATCTTCCTTGAGATGAGATGGTGCGGTCTCAGCACCCACCAGCCTCATCCTTATTGATCAATCTAGGTCGTGGTAATCGGGCGCACCTCCTTTCTTTTTTCTGAATTCAGTTTTTATCGCAAAACCGCGCGGCAAGGTGAAACTTGGTTGATCGCAGAATGAGTTTTTTGGAACTTCTATTCTCTATCAGATCAGCGGTCAAGCCAGTCTCTCGAAGAAAAATTGTCAAGACAAGCGAGTGAGGAGACAAGAAGCAGCGAACCAGTCACCACCACTAGAACGATAAGTAAATAATTATCTTGTGATCGCGCGGGTAATAAGTTGCAAGTCGTCAGTTTGTAATATGGAATTCTGTACTATTTTTTCTCATTTGAATATAATCGCGCAGGTAAGAAGTTGCAAGTCGTCAGTTTTTAATATAGAATTCTGTACTATTTTTTCTCATCTGAATATAATCGCGCGGGTAAGAAGTTGCAAGTCTTCAACTTGTAATATGGAATTCTGTACTATTTTTCTCATCTGAATACAATCGCGCAGATACAAAGTTGCAGGTCGCAAGCTTGTTATATGGAAATTTGTACTGATATTCTTGTCTAAATTATAATCGAACGGAAAAAAAAGGTTACAAGCCGCAGACTCGTCATGTGGAATTCGGTGCAGGATCACGTTGCGAAATCTTCATATCAATACGTTAATTAATTGAGGAAATAAAAACCAATCCACCGCACGACATCACACAGCAGGAAAAATTAAGAATGTCATTCATAAAAAAGGGCATTACACATATACCGCGCGGTTTACAAAAAATAGAATCCGCGCGGTCTTAAAGTGAAAATAGATACATCTCGTCTATATCTTGGCTTTCTTCTTCTGGCGATCTCGTCCCGAGCTGGACAAACTTGAAGCACTAGAAAACTCGCTCGACCTAGTGGATTCTGAAGAACCGGACTCTCCGCTATCCCCCAAATCTTCCTCGGTAACTTCTTCGACGTCGTTCTCTTCACCATCGCGGGTATTGGCCTCAGCCTCAGAAGCAGGAGTTGATTCAATTATCATAGCCGCATTGGCTGCATTATCCCGCTCGGCCTCAAGTGTTCTGAAGTCAGGGAAGAGGTCGTCGAATGTAAGTTTTTGTTCCTCTGGTACCAAAGAACCTCTCTCCTTGAGGATGTAAAGAATGTCTTCCCCTCCTTCCCGCTAATGGGAGATGATTTCGTGCAAGAAAGTCGGGTTCTCCCGGTTATACATTCGCTGTATGATTAAAAGCAATATAAAATTTGGTTAGAAATTAAGACCGACCGGATAAAAAACAACGAAAAGGTTCTTGTTACCTCGACGGCCGCCCTCAACTTTTTGTTATCAGCTTTCAGAGCTTCATTTTCTTCTTCTAACTCCTCCACCCTTTCCTCTAGCCACACGGCTACGCCAGTAACCTCGGCCAGAGCTTCACCTATGAAGTGTTCAAGGGTGAAGCTTCTCGCTCGATCTTGAGCGGCTAAGGTGGGTAGCCATGCGGTTGGCACTGATTTCATCTCGGCCATATTTTTATTCCTATACAGTGCAAAGCCAGCCCACAGGCATGACGAGTAAGTTTGGAGCTTGACCAGGGAGGAAAAGAAGTGGAGACCGAGATATGTTCCCCATTCCGAAGAAATCGCACAGCCTCCTTACTGCGGAGATCCTTCAGGGGCCTCTCGATCCAATCCGGAATGAAAGGAATGGCCGGACTTTCACTCACAGCAGGATCATCGAACTCGATACAGTCAGCTTCCCTCTGTTTATGCAGCTCACTTTGAGTTAGCACCGGACCTTCTGGAGAGATCGGTTTGCCCGCCGGAACCTCTAGCTGAACTGTAAAGGGAAGGGGTTAACAGAACGCCACGAATACAAACTTCTTAAAGCAACAGAACGCTTACATTGGGTCGTATTGCATTTGGCCACGACCAAACGCAGCGGCAAATAATAAATATTATCCAGCCGCTCCTTTTTGTAGAAGTTTGCGTTTTCTAATTCTTTCCCTTCAAGCTCTATCCTTCTAAAGTTATTAGCCGCGCAGGCTTGCAGACTTAAGGGGAGGACTCCGAGGTTACCCGTGAAGACCAGATATCTAGTCGACCAGTTTGTAACTTTGTTAGGGAGATTTACTACCTTCAGCACCTTGCCGCCAAAGAAAATAATGTCGCGGAAATGTTTGTTTTCCTTTTTACCCGCCCTGAGCGATCGGGCCATGAAACTGTTTCTGAAGAGGTTCATAGTGAATTTTACCCGCTCCGAACGTAAATAGATCAGAAAGCTCATTATAGAGCCAATTGTGTTCAGGGGGAGTTGACTGAGGACGACTCCGTAAAAGTCCATAATTTCTATCAGCTTGATGAACGGGGGGAAAGAAAATCCATGTTCAAAGTGGTCGATGGGTATGACAGCCATGTTATTTCCAACCGAATTTAACCTCTCAGCTGCTTAAGGCAACCACACGACTATTGAGTCATCGTGCATATGCCTGTGCACAAATTGCAAAAGCTCGCTTTCGGTCAAGGAAGAGCTCCTGAATTCTGACCGGAGGAATACGGCTGAAGCACTAGATCGCTCGGACACCATTTTTCTTATCCAGTGGAAGTAATGAACTCTGATTTTATTATAAGAGAAGAATCTTTTGTACTATTTATAGGGAAAATTGTAATCAGAAAAGCATAAATGATCGGACATATGATAGAAAAACCGCACGGGTATATCAGAACGTGAAGTCGAGTAGTTAAAAGACATAATGACAAGGGAAATTTAAAATTCAAACAATAGTTTACGTATAAATTTAGCCGCGCAGTGCCACCAAGTTCGAATAAACATACAAAACTATTTTCCCTTTGCATTCATTTCTCTCTTTCTCTCGTCACTTATTAGCTCGCCGCGATTTGGCAGTTCCCCACCAATGTGAGCCACCAAGTCACCCGCGTGCAGAATTGTGAAGATTGCATCGGATAGATGGTGAAGCACAGTATGATGGTGCCGATGAATCCTTGCAGCGTCGCGACCCACACGGCCAAGATATACCCCCGTTTCTGTGGAGGCTGCTTGTCCGGCAAGTCACGCGGTTGAAGCTGCTTGATTCATCGACAAGGTCTCATCCCGAACCATACCATCGCCCCTCTGGTTCCCGGGCCGGCGCCACACTCCATTCTTTGCCTGATGACACCGGTTTTGATAATGGGCGACGTTGTCCAGTAGTCGTTTTTGTCGTTGATCTCGATCTTTCAACTCCTTCTTATGCGCTACGGCTTGCGTGATCAGCTGCTCCTTCCCACATTTTGTCTCTTCTCGGGTTTCTCTGGCCTCCTCCAAGGCCGCGGCGGCTTCTTTACGGGCCGAGTTCACCTCTCCAGCCAAATTCTCCACCATCAGTTTTAGCGCACCTTTCTCCTCCTCTACAGATTGAAGCTTTTCCTCTAACCGCACGAGCTTACGGCTAAGTTCATCAGAAGGAAGTTCCTCGTCAGGTGGAGGTGGACTGTTCACAAGGATAATCGCCGAGCCCACATTATTTGTCACTGAAACTACAACACAAACAAGAGGTTAAAAGAAAAATCATCGACGGATGAGACGGACACTAAAGGGACAATACTTTGAGGCAATGGCTCAAGTTCATGTCTTTCTCTCGCTGTCATTAATTCGCGGTCAGAGAATATTGGTCGCCGCGCGTTCTCCGGATCGATCCTCCTTATCTGGGCTTTCCAAAGTCGCGCGGACTTGGTTCTTCCCACCTCATATATCTCCTTGGTCATCGGTATTTCCCTACCTTCGGAGATCAGGCGGACTGCGTGTTTTCTCCGCAGTATCTTCTTTGCGAGATTTCCCTTACTCGAAGCAGACAACAACTTACCTGTCCAAGGGGTCTTAGTTTCTTCTACCCACTCGCGCATGTCCAAGTCGGTCTTGTCGTCAGGGGAAAGGCCAGCGGCCAGAAGTGCTTCTTGGACGGTAGGCTCTTTCTGGAGCTTGGCAAGGGGTTAAGTTGCGGGATTCGCACCACTCGTTACGACCATACTATTAAGAATTCCCTCCATCCCCTGCAAATAACCGGCGCTAACAGGGAGGTCAAGTTCCAGAGAGTATTCGTCCGCAATAAGAAATTTCTCTAGCATGGCCAATGCGGTTACCTCCGACGGCTGTTCGATCTCATTTTGCGAGTCAGCAGATATCTCACCCTCCTCAGAAATGGTGGATAGCGGGGCCGTGGCGACTTTGAGAGCGGATAACTTCTTATTCTCTTTCCCCTTTTTACGGAGCTTCCTTTCTACCCGTTCCTCGGTGGTCGGCCTGGATCAGTGTTTTTGTTTCTCCGGGGAGGGCTCGCTGATCCCTTGCTCAAGTTTTAGCTTATCCGCCACAGTCAAAGCGGCCTTCATGGCCTTCTCCCTGATGTCATTAAGAGTGTCGGCTAGAGAAACTAGTCCACTATCATGGTTGTGTGGAGTGTCATCAGTGATGTCGACATCGGGGGTAATGGCGGTCTTAGGGGTGATAGGCAGGTCGATTTTGGCCCCACCGTTCCCGCTCCCCTCGCTCGATTTTTCGTCTTGAGTAATTAGTGATGTGGGGCTGTATAAGCTTTCTTAGTCGTTGTGTCGGGCGGACTAGCAGCTTTGGTCGCATTTTCCTGAACAAGCAGTTTTGCATTCAAACTGGATCTCCTATACATGTCTCCCAGTAAGCTTTTCATCGGCATAGCGAGCAATAAAGTGTTAACCGCAATCCAAATATGCTGTCTCCCAGGGGATATCTGGATATCCCCCCACCTTCCGGCGGTATTTATAGCTACGGGGCGTATTAAAGGCTACGTCGGTCTGGCGGGCAAAGCTAACATTTCCAAAATTCTCCAATATTCGGAAATGTGCGGGGATAATGTTTACCCGGGAGACTGCTATTCAGTTTCTCCCTTAAGATGAGTCAAGGGTCCGTTTCTTGACCGCATAACTATGAGACCGTGGCAATCAGGAAGCCGTTTTTCCATCTGAGAGTCGCTGGTCTTTTTATTGAAGACTGCATAGCCGCGCGGTTAAAAGCTTGCCTTCTTTCTTCTCTAGTTGTGCATCCTGTCACCGCTGTCCGCTCTCCTGTCCCCCAAGTAGCCGGTGATTCTAGCGCCTGCCCGCTCGTGCAGGACCCCGAGTCTATAAATAAGCATGAACAGTACTCTCTAGGCATCGCGAATCGTATCCTCAAGCTCGCCGTCTGTGGCAGCGGTCTCGAATCCTTTGCCGAGCGGGTTATTGTCCAATCATGTGCTCCTTGGTAACCGATGTAATCGCTTCATCTATGACAACCAAAAAGCCCATCGCAGGAGTGGTTTTAACCGCGACGGGCGAACTCTAATGTCACCTCTATTAGCGGCACCCCTTTTATCTCCTTTTCAATAAACCGCTAGTAACCGACAACTCGCAGTTCATCTTTTACCATTTTCTCTCTCTCGCAGGTTCTCCAGCGACCAAGAGACGTTCTCGACACGAACATTAGGGTTATTTTCTTCCTGATTTCAAAATATTTTCTTAGCTCTTGTTGATAGCCATGTATAGTGACTTCTGCGTGTCTCGATATGGAAAGATTTTTCTAGTCGTTGCAAATGAAGATTCATATATATTTTTAGGGTGGATTTTTCTTCAACCCAAATCGTTATCAAATCATGAATTTTTCCCGATCAATAAATTTCCATCGGCTCCCGTACGAAACTCGCGAATCCTGCTCAACCGACAATAGTATTGCACGATTCGATCATATTCAAGCAAATCGACTAGATTGTTGTTCTCTGAAGTTTCTGAATCTATCAAATCTCGTCGACCCGTGATCAAATTCTTCAAAGAATTCATATTTTCCATGTTCTCCAAGATGTTCAAGTTCAACCTATTCGAAGAACGATGGAGTGAAGACTTAGATCTAAATAGGATTACTTGTAATCTTTGTATTTAATGTGTAAATTTTTATTTACATTTGTGGGAGGCTTTCCCTCCAAGTTATAGATTCTTGTTTGGATCGAGTAGTAGATCCGTGTTCGGATCAAGTTGTAGGAGAGGTTGCTCTCCGAGTGGTAGGAGCGTTGTCTTTGAGTTATAGAAGTTGAGACTCCGAGGTGTAAGATTTGTTGAAATCTGAGAAAGGTGAAGTAGCCAAATCTAGCCCTTTGTGGTAGATAGGCGAGGCGGGACAGTGGACGTACCCAACTCGAGGAACCACTATAGATCTTTGTGTTCTGTGTGCTTTAATTTTTTAAGTTATTTTTATTCCGCGAAAAAGACACAGACATCACCTATTCACCCCCTTTAGGTTATTTAGGTAGACACTAGACACTTTCAATTGGTATCAGAGGGTCATTGTTCGGTATAAGGCTAACACCTTGAACAAGATCTCTCATCTAGTTATCTAGAGATCCCGCTCGGTTGCTATGGAAAAAAGCAAGGATATGTCTTCTATGAAGTTACTTGTGTGCACTAAAGAGAACTTGCCTATATTGAAAGAAAGAGTCAGGTTTTTCATGGAAACGACAGATCCTAGGATATTTCAGATTGTCGAAGAAGGACATCATATTCCTACACAGCCGTCTGCTCTAAATCTGATTATCATGATTCCTAAGAAGATGATGGATCTGACAAAGGATGAAATTGCCTTGGTCTTGCTGGATAAGAAGGAGAAGACTATTATATCCAGTATAGTGGACGATTTGGTGCTCCAAAATTTATTCCAATGCAAATCTACCAAGGAGATGTGGGATTGTATAGTTGTGCTCATGAAAGGAATCAAAGATGTTCAAGACAATCGTAGATCTTTGCTAAATCAGGAATACGAAGCTTTCAAGTAGGGCGAAAATGACACTATTGCTGACAGTTTCGAGAATTTCTTGAAGACCGCCAACGGTCTCAAGAACTACGGCCTCACCTTCACTAATTGTGAACTAAACATCAAATTCCTCAGATCCTTGACAAAGGACTTGTAACATCCCCCTCTCGAAACATAAGACACAGCCGAGGGGAGTCTTAAGCCCAGAACAACCGTCTTGTAGTAACACCAACACACGAGTTGACTGATACTACAAGATGCTTATCCTGCCGGCTAAAACCAATATCATCCATGCCAACCCAACATAAAGAATATATATATAGAAGATAAAATCCATACAAGTATATAAGTCCAACAAGTACAATAATAATAAGAAGCAATAACAGCTTCTATAATATCAAAGTACACAAAAATTTCCCAAAGGGCTACAATATGAGTCTGTCCAAAAAACTCACATTCATAACTAATGGAAGCAATGGTAACGTCGTATCAGGCCCTATCACCCTGGCATGGCTGCCCTCCTGCATAACCTACTACAGCTCTATCTGTGGGGTTTCCTCCTAAAATGGAAGACGTAGCAACTGTTAGTTATAAAGACTATGTGGCTATCATATTCGCTCCTCCGACAACTAGTAGGCATCGGGTGGAGAAAAGAAGAGGGTATAATATATATATATATAAGCAGTAATAACAAGCAGGCTGTATATATCTACATATCATGAGTGGTAATAGCAGCATTATATAACATCCTTATTAACATTCTACTCTAGTAGTTCTACACTAGCAATATCCATCCATCAAAGTATATAGATATACAACAGGAAAGTAACTTAACTTATAAAAATGTCGATACAGATTTATAAGTTAAGGATCGGCTTAACAATAAAGTAACTCATCATATAAAAGTTCTCATACAAACTTATATGATAAGGATCTTATGCGGTGCAATGTAATGTTATGAATGCAATATGATGACTCACCCATGCTCACACACACGCACACTGCTATGTTAACACAGACTTGTAGTTCTCACTTTTTGAGCAGGTAGCTAACCTCTCAGGCGCCATCCATCGTGGCCAAACGGTGATAGTGAAATGGGATTTCCACTACAAGGCTAGTCTCCACACTACCTAGCCTAGGCCTCCATACGCCTGAATGCTAAGAACACAACGGTGGAGCTCCATGCATACTACAACTCAGAGGGATCATGGGTAAATGTGCACCAAGAACACAGCCCAAACTAGCCTACCAGTGTGGCACGGAAAGGGCCTCAGGAATGAGCACCGAGGACATAGCCAAACCTCCACTTGGTATATAAGGAGACCCGGGAATGAGAACTATAGACCAAGCCAAACCATCCAAAGTCTATTTGTCAACTCCCATCAGTGTAATTACTGGCGAGCCCGTAGACCTTCCACGCAATCCTTATCCAAGGATTATGACACCGTGTGCCAACTCACACCGCATGTAAATTCCCATTTCCTTGACATCAACCATCTAAGGGATCCAACCGAGTCCATTTTCATCATTACCAATCTATTGCTCAACAGCACTCAAGGGCTCCACATTGAGTCTCATATCATCATTACCAATCCAGTGCAGTCAAATACTCATGCACTTACACCCTTTCACAAACATACCAATCCCACACTACTACCCGTAGGGAGACACAATCTAAGTAGTGGACTATACAAATTATCCCATCCAAGACTTGAGATCATGATTAAACATTTTTCATGACCATGAGATTTACCTCATCTGATTCTTTCCTTATAATCAAGCATTCACAAACAATTATGCTTTCGTATACTTATCACAACAATATAATAAGTCTCCACGTATCCATCAAGCATGATATCGTAATTATAGATTACACATTCAATTATCGGGCACCACACCCTCTTTCAAAACTTGTATCATTCATTAGATTACAATCACGCACATCCTTACCGGATTTCACAAAAAGTCGTTTGTACAACCAAATCTTATCAAATCATTTGATCGCTAATTTCCCCAAACCATTTGTTTATTAAATTCCTCCAAATCATTTGTTTATCTTGTCTACATATAACTAGGCATGTCCAAACCTCAACATCATCTCATTATGTTTCTTCTACCTAGTCCAAAACCGGTTATACACTCATCGGAAATCATCCTGCACATAAGTTGTTACCATGCAGGAACTTCGAATGGACATTCCAGGAGCTCCAAAGCTCCTATAAAAACATGTAACCATCCATTAGAAAGGTATTTTCGAGGAATACAACTTTTGTGTTCATCCTAAGACCTTTATCTGGCTATTTCACACTCGAAAATGGCCTCGAAGTCCATTGTGTGCAGAAAATAGATTTCTACACGCATCTTAAAGCAAAACAAACGACGTCGGTTCGTCTTCTTCTATTAGCCATTTATTCAAAACCACATACAACACTTCCTCCTCCCTTATTCACCCTCAATATACCATCCTTTTTTACGAATCCAAGTCCACCATCTTCACAATGAAGAGAGGAGAGGTTGAAGACAACTAATTTTTAGGACTAAGTCCTAGCATGGTCTCTTCCTAGGAGATCTTCACCTCGCACATGTCCAACTCTTTTGAGTCAACACCTCTCCTACATTATAACTAAAGATCAAGCACCAAGGGATGGGGTAGGAAGCTCACCTCATTTCCGGCCATGGACCTTGTTATCCTCCTCGACAACATCATTCTTCACGGAGAAGGAGAGCTCTTCCTCCAGAAATCTGACTCTGACGAATTCGCTTCATCCATCGGGTTGCAAAGTAACGGCTCGAAAAAGGAGAACGAAGTGACGGCTATGGTTTCTTATTTATTCTTTTTATAAGAAAGATTAGGGTTTGAGTCATGCCTCCACGTGTCGCCTCCGCATTGGACCGCCCATTATTACTTTAAATAGGTCTTGTTCGAGAAGACCGGGTCTAAATGTGCAATCAGTGCTTATCCCAAAAACCCGGTTTAGCCCGTACGTTTGATTCGGCAAACACAGACTGGGCCAAAAATCTCCCAAGTCAAATTCGTCGTATATACCAATACACACTCGACGAATCGTTGAAATTCGTCGTAATCACTCAACGCCTCGTTGAGTCTCGTATTTTTCAAAGTCAAAGTGTTGTATACGTTGAGATCACTCGACGCTTCGTCAAATGGCGTCGAGATCACTCAATGCCTCGTTGAGTCCAGTGTTTTTCTAAGCCAAAGCATCAGGATCGTCGAGTATCACTCAATGCTTCGTTGTATGTGTCGTGATCGCTCAACGCCTTCCCAAGTCCAGTAATTTCTAAGTCAAAGCATCGGGATTATCGAGTATCACTCAATGCTTCATTGAAAGCGTCATGATCACACAACGCCTTCCCAAGTCCAGTAATTTCTAAGTCAAAGTGTCGAGGTCATCGAGTTTCACTCAACGCCTCGTCGAATGGCGTCGAGTTCACTCAAAGCTTTTCGACGAATTCTTCTTGCCAAAATATTCATAGTATAATTCGTCTCATATTCTCGATGAATCGGTCAATCCTCCAAATAGTCTTGACGAATTATTTAAGTCACACTTGACGAATTCTCGTTAGCTAAATTACCAAGTCCAGCTCTCTTCATGCATCGAGTGATGAGTATCACTCGACGCCTGCCTACCAGTTAATGTACTCGACAATTCGTCAAGTCTAGTCAATGCACTCGACGCATGTTAACAGTGCACCCCGAGCCTAAGTCCGTTCTCTTGACTCAAACATGCGTGCGAGGGGTCTAACACGAATTGGGACGTTACAAATCCTATAAATAAAAAAAAATTGTCCCCGAAATCAGGCTAAGTCTATGGGGGAGGTAAAGCATGAAAAATACAAGTATACTTTTAAGGGTACCTTGGGGAAAAAACTCCATGTAGCGCTTCCGCATCAAGTCCACTAGCTCCCAAGTGTATTCCTCTTTCCAATGATTAGACCACAGGACTTTCACTAAAGGGACGCTTTTTCGACGCAAGCTCCTTTTCTTGATGTCCACTATCTGTACCGGATCTAGTCAGACAGATCTATCAGTTACCATTGCTCCACTTATAGCGGGGACATGCTGATCGGGCTGTAGTAGTAATTTTCGATGCAATGACACATGGACGATGTCATGCAACTTTTCCAACTCTTGTGGTAGCTCTAACCGATTGGCCAACAGGCCAATCCTCTCCAATATAACATAAGGCACCACATATCTTGGGCTGAGCTTCTTCTTCCTACCACGCACACGTGACACTCTATGCATCGAACAGATCTTTAATAACACCTTGTCACCCACTTAAAACTCCACCATCATATGTTTCCTATTATAATACTTTACCTACCGACTCTGAGCCTCAACCATGCGTTCTCGTATCAATCTAACCATAACATCGGTGTCATCTATATACTCGATTCCCAAAACCTTCGGATATTCATCCTGCACCCATGATAAAGGTGTTCTACACCTCCTTCCATAAAGCGCTTCGTGGGGTGCCATCCTGATGCTAGCTTGATGACTGTTGTTGTATGAAAACTCTACTAGTGCTAAGATCCTTTCCCACGGCTCACCTATATCCAATACACACAACCTCAACAGATCTTCCATAGTTCTGATGGTCCTCTCCAACTAACCATCCATTTGAGTATGAAAGGTCGTGCTAAAGGTATGGCGAGAACCAAAATATGCTTGAACTGCCGTCCATTCCGTGGAGGTAAAGCGACCATCACGATCGGAGACTATCATCTTAGGCACTCCATGGTATTATACAAAGTGCTCCATGAAGAGACGTACCAATACATCTACATGCATCTCTTTCCTCATTGGGATAAACCTGGCAACCTTGGTAAAGCGGTCCACAATCACCCAAACTGAGTCATTCCCTGATCGTGATCAGGGAAGACTGTGAACGAAATTCATGGAGATATCTTCAAATTTCCACTCCAGAATGGGCAATGATTGTAGCAATCCTCCAGGGCTCTTGCACTTCAACTTCACCTTCTGGCAAGCCTCACAGCGTGTAACATAATACTTAATAGCACTCTTCATTCCTAGCTAGAACATGGTCTTTTGTAAGTCCTTATACATCTTGGAAATTCTAGGATGTACCGAATACTTGAAGCAATGTGCCTCTCTCAAGATATCTTCCCGAATTTCACTACTTGTAGGAACATAAAGTCTATAATGGAAATGAACAAGGCCGTCCATTAGAGTATACTCTTCAGTAGATCCAACCTCAATTGTCTTAATCACAAGGGCCAGAGCAGCATCCTTCCCTTGAATTCGATCTTAAATGTCACAAATTATACTCATATCAGTTAAGTGCTCAGTATACTTCTCAGACGAGTCTATACACACCAACGTGATCTCAATCTTCTCGAGCACTCGAGCTAACTCCAGACTCATCATCTGAGACTCAGGGCTCGACTCTGGTACTTTTCTGCTCAATGCATCACCTAAAGAGTTTTCTTTCCGGGGTGGTAGTTCTATGTAAACTCGTAATCACACAAAAATTCTAACCACCATCGCTGCCTTAAATTCAACTCCTTCTGAGTATGAACATACTATAAATTCTTATGGTCCGAATTTTTTTTCAGTGGACGCCATATAAATTGTGCCTCCAAACATTTAAGGCGAACACCACTGCTCCCAACTCCAAATCATGCACTAGGTAATTAACCTCATGCTCTTCAACTGTCTTGAAGTGTAAGAAATCACATACTCGTGCTGTATAAATACTGCCCCCATTTTTTGATAGGATGCATCAGTGTAGACTTGAAATCCTTCTTCCACGATGGAAGAGCTAGGATCAGAGCGGAGGTAAGTCGATCCTTTAGTTCTTTAAATATAGCCTCGCACTAGGGTGTCCACTCATATGGCACACCTTTCTTTGTTAGAGAAGTGAGAGGAATGGAGATCTTTGAAAATTGTTTCACAAACTTGGGGTAATAACCAGCAATTCCAAGAAAGCTTTGTACATCCGCCGCTGACTTCAAAGGTGACAATTCCTTCACGGCACGCACCTTGGTCGGGTCTACTGCTAATCCAGCAGCACTAATCACATGGCCTAAGAATTTAACTTCTCGGAGCCAAAATACACACTTGCTGAACTTAGCAAACAGGAATGCTCTTTTAGTTTTCTCATGACTAGGGCTAAGTGCTCAACTTATTCCTCTTTCATTTTCGAGTAGACCAGAATATCATCGAAGAAGATGATGACAAAGACACCCAAATACGGTTCAAACACCCTATTCATCAAACTCATGAATGCGGAATGGGCATTCGTGAGCCCGAATGACATCACTATGAACTCATAAAAACCGTATCTCGAACTGAACACTATTTTCTGAATGTCTTCCTCTTGTATTCTTAATTGATAGTACCCCGAACGCAAATCTAACTTGGAAAACCAATGAGCTCCTACATACTGATTGAAAAACTCGTCGATCCGAGGTAACAGTTAGGTGTTCCGCACCATCAGTCGGTTGAGCTCCCGATAATCTATGCTCAACCGTAGTGTTCCATCCTTCTTCTTTACAAATTAGACAGGGGCTCCCCAAGATGAAGAACTGGGATGAACAAACCCTGATTCCACCAACTCCTGCAAATGAACTCTAAACTTAATGAGTTCCTTTGGATCCATTCTATAAGGGGTCCGAGAGATAGGCTTGGCACCCAGTACTAGTTTAATTTTGAAGTCCACCTCTCTATGCGTGTGTAAGCCTGGTAGCTTCTCGGGGAATACCTGAGGAAAATCCCACACCATCGGCACATCTTTCATACTCGCCACCATCACTTTTAACTCAAAACATATCATATATACCTCTTTCCCTATCTTATGGCCCTTAATGGCCTGGATTGAAGATAACAACATTCGAGGCACGAATTTAATACCTTGAAAGACGACTTCGGAGTCTCCATGCCTTAAAGTGATTTGCTTTGCCACACAGTCAATTGTGGCGTGGTGCCAATACAGCCATGTCATGCCGAGAAAGAGATCAAATTCGGCCATTCTCAACACCGTCATAGGGATTTAAAAAAACTTTTCTCCAATGCATACTTCCAAGTCGCATTAGCCAGACGACATCATCACGGAGCCTTCGGGGAGGCATACTCTTCGAGTGGCACTAGTGAACTATTGCACACCATCTAAATCTTTTATTAAGTCCGCCGAGACAAACGAATGTGTTGCACTGGTATTAAATAAGGTGTGAGCTGGTTTCCTACTAACAGTCACGGTGCCTAAGTACCAAATTATAACGCCTCAATGTTAAGTTCCTAGCATAACTTAGTCAAGCTAAGGATGAATGCTCATAATTATATTAATCAAATCATAACATACCTGCAATCACATCTTGAGGATTCTACTCCTGAGTCATGTCCAAAGCAAACACTTGCTCTCTAGCAGGTTTAGGTTTCCTTCCTCGTGGTCCTTGTCCTCAACCACGACCTTGTCCTCATCCTCGCGGAGCTGTCGGTGGAAAAATAGGGGGAGCATCTCCACCTAGTTGCGGGCAATAATACCAGATGTGGCTTGGCTGATTGCACTGGAAACATACTCGCTCAATCTGCCCTCCGGGATACTAATATATTTGTTGAGGTGGAGGTAGTGCTAATTGTGGGGTCGGGTGTTCAATCCTAAATTTCTGTTGGAAATGGCTGCCACATCTTTGATTTCCTCTTCAACCTCTACTATTATGTCTCTTCCTAAAGCAAGGGTCTTCTTCCATCACACCCATGGCGGGTCTCTTACCACTTCCCAAGCGATCTGCCTCCAACCTTTTCGCCATATCAATTATCTCCGCCAAGCTCGCGTCCGCTATAAACAAAAGGTCTTACCTTAGGGAATCTCGTTTAACACCCAAAATTTTTATAGTTAAGAAAGGAGGGCACCACACGGCGGTAGGCCAATACCACTCCGTGGTAGTGACAGGCGCTGAGAGCGCCGAGTAAGGCGAGTTGAATCGACGTATTGGATACCGCGCGACGGTAGGCTGATACCGCGTGGCGGTAGCTTCAGGCATCGAGAGCATTGAGTGAGGCGAGGGGACTCAACTCCTAGACTACCGCACGGCGGTAGGTTTGTATCGCGCGATATTATCCATTTATTTGGCCGAGTTCTCGTGAAGCCATCGCCTAGCGGTAGAGATACCGTTGGCGGTAGATTGGCAATTTCTTTGTCAAATCTCTCTGGTTTCTACCGTGCGGCGGTAGTAACTAACGCGCGGTGGTAGCTGAAGCGGTCGTGTCGTAACCATCACTAGCTATTGTGAAGCGTTAGCTTTATATTGCATGGCGATAACAAAGCAATAACGACATGACAACGTGTCGGCTGGTAGTTGGAGTGCCTAGGCAGTGGCATGTAAATCGAGGCATTGATTAGGGGTACCGCGCGCCGGAAGCTAGTTACCGCGTGGTGGTAGCTTTATTTTATAGTAATGGTTTGGCCGTTTTCACTTCATTCATTTGGAGTTTGAGAAACTTGTGCTGGACCTTTGGAGGAGGAGAAGCAGTGCCGAAGAAAGGAGATCTCGCCGCCATTTGAGATTCGAAGCTCGTATTTGCGAAGGGAGTTCGGATCTACAGAGGAAAAGCTATAGCAGTCGTGTTTATCCGGGTAAAAATCTCTTCCATGGCACTGAAGCGGATTTCTAGGGTAATGATCCTCTTTCTTGGACATTTGAAGTCCTTTCTTTTGGCATTAGAGGTTAGACACTCCTTGAACACGTGGAAGTGGTTCTCCCGGTGGGTAGATTTGTGTATCCCCGTTAGTTTTGCATTTAGATCCGAAAACGAAGTACGGAATAGGCATGATGTGTGAAGCCCATCTGGACAGGTTGGTTTGGATTGACGATGTTTGTATGTTTTGTATGTCGGAAAAGACTCTGTGGTTATCACGTAGATTTCAAAGTCGTAGGGTATGCAAAAGGCTGCGTTGAGAGTACTAGATATAGAATCCAGGAAAACACCTGATTTGGGGGAAGAATTGATAGTCTTTCCCTCTACCGCGCGGCGGTAGCGCTATCGGCGATAGCTCCCAGTGAGCGTTGTGTTGTTTGTTGAGGCCTGTTTCTTGGAAACCTTATGGCCATTTGTTGAAGTCTGTCTCTGTGAGACCTGTGGGCTATTTTATGAGGCTTCTCTTGTGAGACCTTGGGGTCATGTGTTCCTGTCTCTCTAATACCTGGGGGCCAATTTTGTGGAGGGTGAGCTTAAGTTGCTCAACTATTATAGCCATGAGTGCTAGCCTACGATCCTTACAGAGTTATGGATCATGCGGAAAAGGGAAAGGGGATGCTGACCCACGTCAGGCCTATGAGTCGTACGATTTAAGCACGGGATGTGGCTGAACTGTACCCTACCCTATGTCGGTCGACTTGAAGTGGTCAATGTGTAAATCACATGACTTATCGTAGCACTAGGGCATTTTATCTGGCCTTGTCCCTTGTGAGAATGAATGCTCAAACATTATTGACTGTCAAAGAGAACAGTGGTGCGACCCTTGTCATCCTGTACACCAAGAATATGCCCTGAGAGCATGGGGCGTTGGGCTTTTGCGCCAATGTCTGCGGCGAATGGTGCTTAAGTTACATACTTTGGTTGCCAATATATGATTATACTAATGCCTGTAGGGAAGGAGCATCGCCACCCCGTGTGAGGGGTGGGGTAGTTATAATTTGGTCAGCTAATGTTGATCATTGCTATTGTTTTCCATTGTGCAAGATACTAATGCATTCCGATGTATGCAAGATATTTTAATTTTAGTTGAACAATTTAAGGCCTTAAGGCCAAGACTATTTGGGTATTTGTTTATTCATTCCTACTTTTATGTTAGTGGACATTCAGTTGGTTAGGTTCCTGTTAACCTTTAAAGTTACTTCTGCTAGAATGCACTCTGTGATAGGATGCACGTGTTTGGATTATGATTTCAATTAGTAACTTCTTTGACTGTCCGTAGTATATGATGTTGGGCCCCAGCAGGACCTTCTGTTATATGTTGTGTGACGGACGGGGATGTTACAAAGTTGGTAACAGACTCTGGTGTCGGTCTTCCATATTCGAATTCATAGTCGAGTTCTTTTTAGGGGTGGTGAACACATGTATGTGTTACCGTTATTATAAAAAAACCCATGAATGTCCACTTAGGAATGAAAATACACATGTATGAGGAACCTGCGTGTTCCTATGATTACTTTTTAGCAATTGTTTGTCACCTAATGGAGTGTTTCACGATTATAAGTGACTAGGAGTGGTGAAAAGCAGTCACAACGTCAGCACTCTATGAAGAGTAGTGCGGCCAATGATGCGCCTGCACCCCCTCCTTCTACTGAAACCAATCATATGGTAGTTGAAGCTGTGTTTGCTATAATCAATTCCCTACTAGGGAGGCAGGTGAAACCTCCTGCACCTGGATTAGGTCATGTACTGCATGGCGTAGCGGAACCTAAAGTGGATGATCAAGTAGAGGCAAAACACGTAGTGCAGAGGAGAGCAAATGAGAAACAGCTAAAGCACGTGATGAGCTTTAATCCACCAGTGTTTTTGGGAACTCAGATCCCAACGTAAGCTGAGGACTGGCTTTCCATTATTAAGAGATTCATGTCCTCAATAGAGACTAAGGAATGGTAGAAGGTTACGATAGCCACTTTCCTTCTAGTTAGTGAAGCAAGGTTATGGTGGGAGGAGTTAGAGCTTCATCACTTCGCTGGGAGGCAACTTTTTTATATCTTGATGACGGAGTTCTCAAGATTATTTCTGACACAATTCATCACGTCAGCGCAAGAAAAAAACTATGGTGAATCAGTTCCAGAGACTAACTCAGGGTGATAGTAGTGCAGACGACTACCTACATGAGTTCACGAGATTTGGGCATTATGTTGGCTCCACTTTTACTGATGAGGAGCGCAAGACCAACCGGTTCTATGAAGGACTACGTGTTGATCTGAGGTTGCTACTCTCAGGTCCCATGACGCAGGGCTCTCTATTCTTGGTCAATTCAGCCCGATCTCTAGAGAAGGATCGGAAGAGAGTTAAAGGTAAGAAGGACTCCCGGTGAAGAGTTCGGACTTTAAAGTTCCAAGTTCGTCAAAGTATGGGTACCGAAAGTGGAATAAGAAGCCCAAAACTTCTGGATCGACTACTTCATCGATTACTACTGGAGCATCTTCTGGGCGAGGCGGACCAAATCTGTGTTATAATAGTGGCAAACTGGGGCATATAGCCACAACTATTGGAGTAGCAAATCAGAGAAGAAGGCAGGAGAATCGTATGCCAATAAAGGGAAGACAGTGGAGTCAACCGCATCCCATCAAGCTCCAGCCCTACCTAGAGTCTACAATCTTGGCCAGTAGGATGCCATCAAGCAAGGCGATGTGGTGACAAGTATGTGTAATATTTTAGCCATAATTCTTTGCATACCTTACATCTTATGCTTCGGTCGTATGACTGTCGTGTTATAGGCTTTGTCTTGGTTATGGACTATCTGGCTCGAGCATTGTTTAATATAAGAGCTTCACACTCTTTCCTATCCGGGAACTGCGTGACACTTATAGGTATTCCATCTTTTATGGCTAAGGTTTGATTGGATGTGATGCTACCTAATGGGTGCTTGATGAGTGCAGATAGAGTCTGTCACGTTAAAGTACTGATAGGAAGTCAAATTTTTGACTTGGAAGCGTCTCTACTGCGGATAGTAGAGTTTGACGTGATCTTTGGCATGGATTGGCTCTCAG
Organism: Platanthera zijinensis; assembly: GCA_039513925.1. Lineage (NCBI taxonomy): Eukaryota > Viridiplantae > Streptophyta > Magnoliopsida > Asparagales > Orchidaceae > Platanthera > Platanthera zijinensis. Next base: position 18,629,827 of record CM077091.1, read on the forward strand.
AGCAAGTTCTTTCATTGATTGTAGTTCGAAGACTGTCAAAATGGGATTAAATACAAGCCAAGAAACTACTTTCTCTGGTCTGAAGGGATTGAGCAAGACGTTGATGTCTGCTCTCCAAGTATTTAAGGCAGTTCGTGACGGTACAGAGCTGTTCTTCACCCTTCTAGAGGCTTAGAAGCCCAAGTATAACTTTGCCAGTATTCCTATGGTGTCGGAGTTTACCAACGTTTTCGTCAAAAATCTCCCAAGAGCCCCACCTCAGGGAGAGATCGATTTCACCATTGTGTTAGTGCTAGGTGCCAAGCTGGTGTCGTGGTATCCTTACCGCTTAGCACCGAGAGAGATGGCAGAATTGAAGATACAGCTTCAAGAATTGATAAAGCAGGGGTTTGTGCGTCCAAGTTCATCACATTGGAGCGCCCCAGTTCTCTTCGTGAAGAAGAAGGATGGAATTCTTTGACTGTGTATTGATTATCGAGAATTGAATAAGCTAACAGAGAAGAACAAGTACCCAATTTTGAGGATCGATGATATATTCAACCAGCTAGTTAGGTCGACTGTGTATTCGAAGCTAGATTTGAAATTTGGATATTATCAGTTGAGAATCAGGGAAAGTGATATTCCCAAGACGGCGTTCAGTATGCAATATGGGCATTATGTGTTCACTGTCATGCCTTTCGGGCTAACTAATATGCCATTCGTGTTTATATACTTAATGAACAGGATGTTCAAGGAGTATTTGGATCGGTTCGTTATAGTGTTCATCGATGATATCCTGGTGTACTCTCAGTCTGAGTTTGATCATGTGAAGCATTTACACATTGTTTTGGAGACTTTGAGGAGCAATTAGCTGTACGCCAAATTCTCTAAGTATGAGTTTTGGCTATCTTATGTGGCGTTCCTTGGTCATATTATCAGTGGTGAGGGTATCGTGGTGGATCCGACAAAGGTTGTTGCAATACGGGAGTGGCCTGTGTTGTCTTCTGTAACGGAATTCTTGAGTTTTTCTAGGACTTGACGGCTATTACAGGCGCTTCGTGGAGAACTTTTTGCGGATAGCTATACCCCTCAAGATCCTGACAAGGAATGATCGAAAGTTTGTTTGGTCGCCAGCGTGTGCACAAACTTTTGAAGAATTGAAAAGTTGTCTGACCACGGCACCTATTCTATGCTCGTCAAGTGTGAAAGAAGGCTTTGAGATCTACAGCGACGCTTCATGCATCGGTTAGGCTGTGTTTTGTTACAGCGTGAGAGAGTAATAACTTATGGTTCATGCCAGTTGAAGGTGCATGAGAGGAATTATCCGGTCCATGACTTGGAGTTGGTTGTCGTGATATTCACGTTGATGCTTTTGAGGCACTACTTGTATGGCGTGAAGGTCAACATTTACATAGATCATAAGAACGTGAAGTATCTGTTGGATCAGAAGGACCTAAAAATACGTCAGCGAAGGTGTATGGAGTTCCCTGGGGACTACACCCTCAAGATATATTATGTCTCTGGCAAGGGTAATGCGGTTGTAGATGCGTTAAGTTGCAGGGCTCCTGCGCAAGCTAATTGGTCACTGATGCATGACGAATATCTCGTTTGATACATGGAGGTCTTAGAGATCTCTTGTGTTGATGTGAGGTTTAGTGCTGAAGCACGTTTGCATTGGGTAAAGGTACAGTATGACCTCACTGACCGGATTTGGCAGGCTTTGAATTTTGACAATAGCATGAAACGCTACATGACTGGGTCTTTGGAAGGGTCCAATGCCCATTTTAAGGTTGATAATGGGCTGTTGTGGAAAGACAGTCATTTATGCATCCTAAAGGTGGGTAAAATATGGGAAGAACTAATGTACAAGGCTCATTATACCAAGTACTCGATTAACCCAAGGAGTACAAAGATATATCAAGACATGGAAAAGCTGTTTTGGTGGCCAGGACTGAATGGCATAGCACTATATATAGCGAAGTGTCAAACTTGTGCCTTGGTGAAGGCCGAATGTTAGAAGCCCGGTGGATTTTTGAAGTCTTTTCCTATACCAGAATGGAAGTTCGATGATTTATCCTTGGATTTCGTGCATGGCTTGCGGAGATCGCAGAAGGGAAATGGCGCCATTTCAGTGATCGTTCATCATTTGACGAAAGTGTCGCACTTTATCCCGAATAGGAAAGACGATTCGGTGGAGAAACTGGCAAAATTATATGTGGATAATATTGTACGGCTGCTTAGTGTGCCCTGTAGCATGTGAGTTACCGAGATGGGTGCATCAAGTCTAATGACCAGAGGCTGGTACATCAACTATTGGATTCCAAACTAAAGTTCAGTACGACCTTTCATCCACAGACGGATGGTCAGACTGAAAGGGTAAACACGACAATGGAGGACATGCTTCGTAAGTGTGCCTTAGATTTCAGAAAAAAGTGGGAAGATCATTTATATAGGATCGAATTCACTTACAATAATAGATTCCGGGCAAGCATTCAAATGGCGCCTTTCGAGGACCTATATGGTAGAAAGCGTCGTTCTCCGTTGTCCTGGTTGGAGATGGGCGAGTCAAAGTTGTTTAAGTGGAAGGATATTGAGGAACGACTTCTATTGTTTGGACAATCAGGGAACGGCTATTGATAGCGCAGGATAGATAGGATAAATATTACAACTCCAAGCACAGAAATGTTGAGTTTGTCATGGGCGATTGGGTTTACCTGAAGATCAAACCGTTCAAGGGTGTGTCAAGGATTCGACGGCTGAAGAAGCTAAGTCTGAGATACCTTGGGTCGTTTTAGGTTTTGGAGCGTGTTGGTGAAGCCGCTTATCGATTGAAGATTACAACAGAGCTTAGTGGCCTGCATGATGTATTCAACATATTTGTGTTGTGGAAGGCGGTGCAAGAGCATACGCAGGTAGTTGCGGCGGATCAGGTACCGATTGATGGTGGATTGACAATGAAGGTAAGCCCATTCATATTGAAGACTCGAAAGTCAAGCAACTTCGTAATAAGTCTATAAGGATGGTCAAGGTCCTTGGGACAACTGTAGCCAAGAGGATCTATCATGGGAGCGAGAACAAACCTTGAAGGCGGAGTTCCCTGTACTTTTCATGTGAGGTATATTTTCGTGGTATTGATACTCTTTATTTTCCTATAATATGTAATTTTGGGATGAAATTCTTTAAGTGGGGGAGATTTGTAACACCCCAAATTTCTATAGGTATGAAAGTAAGGTACAGCGCGATGGAAGGACAATACCATATCGTGCTAGCTCCAGGAATTGAGTGCGCCGAGTAAGGCGAGTTGACTCGACACATTGGATACCGCGCGGCAGTAGGCTGATACAGCATGGTGGTAGCTTCAGGCGTCGAGAGCATTGAGTGAGGCGAGTTGACTCAATGCCTAGACTACCGCACGGCGGTAGGTTCGTATCGCGGGGAGTTAGCCATTTATTTGGCCAAGTTCTCTGGAAGCTATATCCCAGCGGTAGAGATATCGCCTGCTTGGAAATTTCTTTATCGAAGCTCTTGGGTTTCTACTACGCGGCGGTAGCTGAAGCGGTCGTGTCATAACCGTCGCTAGCTACCGCAAAGCATTAGCTTTCTATTGCATAGCAATAGCGAAGTTGTAACGACGTGGCCACGTGTCAGTCGGTGGTTGGAGGTCCTAGGCAGTGGAACACGAATCGAGGCATTAATTAGCAGTACCGTGCGGAGGTATCTAGTTACCGCCCAGCGGTAACTAGTTACCGCACGGCGGTAGCTCTATTTTATCGTATTAGTTTGGTAATTTTCACTTCATTCTTTTGGAGTTTGAGAAACTTGTGTTGGACCTTTGGAGGAGGAGAAGTAGTGCCGAAGATAGGAGATCTCACCGCCATTTGAGATTTGAAGCTCGTATTTGTGAAGGGAGTTCGGATCTATGGTGGAAAAGCCGTAACGGTCGTGTTCATGCGGCTAAAATCTCTTTCATGGCACCGAAGCGGACTTCTAGGGTAACAATCCTCTTCCTTGGATATATGAAGTCCTTTCTTTTGGCATTAGATGGTAGACACTCTACGAACACGTGTTAGTGGTTCTCCCGACGGGTAGATCCGTGTATCCCCGTTAGTTTTGCATTTAGATCCGGAATAAAAGTACGGAATAAGCATATTGTTTGGAGCCCATCTGGACAGGTTGGTCTGGATTATTGAGGTTTGTATATTTTGTATGTCGGAGAAGACTCTGTGGTTATCACATAGATTACGGAGTCACGGGGTATGCAGAAAGCTGCGTTAAGAGTACTGGATGTAGACTCCAAGAAAACACCTGATTTGGGGGAAGAATTGATAGTCTTTCCCCCTACCGCATGGCGTTAGCGCTACCACCGGCGATAGCTCCTAGTGAGTGTTGTGTTGTTTTTGAGACCGGTTTCTTGGAAACCCTGTGGCTGTTTGCTGAAGTATGTCTCTGTGAGACCTGTGAACTATTTTGTGAGGCTTGTCTTGTAAGACCTGGGGGCCATGTGTGCCTATCTCTCAAAGACCTAGAGGCCAATTTTGTGGAGCGTGAGCTTAAGTTGCTCAACTTTGGTAGCCATGAGTGCTAGCCTTGAATCCTTACAGAGTTATGGATCATGTGAAAAAGGGAAAGGGGATGCTGACCCGCGTTAGGACTGTGAGCCGGATGATTTAAGCACGGGATGTGGCTGGACTATACCCTCCCCTATGTCGATTGACTTGGAGTGTTCAATGTGTAAATCACATTACTTGTCGTAGCACTGGGGCATTGTCTCTAGACTTGGCCCTTGTGAGACTGAAAGCTCTAACGTTGTTGACCATCACAAAGAACGGTGGTGCGACCCTTGTGGTCCTGTGCACCAAGAATGTGCCCTGAGAGAATGGGTCATTGGGCATTTGCACCAATGTCTGTGGCGAATATTGCTTAAGTTGCACACTTTGGTTGCCAATATATGATTATACAAATGCCTGCAAGGAAGGAGCACCTCCACCCCAGGTGAGGGGTGGGGTCGTTATAATTTGGTCAGCTAATGTTGATCATTGCAATTGTTTGCCACCGTGCGGTAGAATGTTTTGTGCAGGTGCAGCGGAGCCAAGCAGGATATTGCGGGCTGGAGCCCGGGATTGCTAAGCTGGCCCTTAAAGGAAAAAGCGAATTACCTGCTTATTTTATTGTTCATGTGTGGTCAGCCTGCGTGTCATTGTATGCAAGACATTTTAATTTGAGTTGAACAATGTAAGGCCTTAAGGCCAAGACTGTTTGAGTATTTTTTTTATTCATTCCTACTTTTATGTTAGTGGACATTCATTTGGTTGAGTTCCTGTTAACCTTTAAAGTTACTTCCGCTAGAATGCACTCTGTGATAGGATGCACGTGTTTGGATTATGATTTCAATTAGTAATTTCTTTGACTGTCCGTAGTATATGGCGTCGGTCCCTGACCGGACCTTCTGTTATATGTTGTGTGACGGACGGGGATGTTACATCTCGCAAGCCTTTGTAAAATCGTGTTGCGTACCCGCGGTCATCTAACTCATAGGAGTCAGCAAATCTTGTAAGGTGTTGAAACTACCTTTGATATTCTGTCGCAGACTTGGATCCTTGCTTCAGCTGTAGGAATCTTTCCTCAAGCTCATCGCAAGCAGAAGTGGGAATGAAGTGTTCCAAGAAGGCTTCAGAAAATTCATTCATACTGATCTCAGTGTATACTCGACCTTGGAAAGTGGAACCCATAAGGGACTTCCACCACCTCTTCGCATGCATTTCCAAGAGTGATACAGAAAATTTCAAAGCCATAATGGCTGGACATCTAATTCTGGCCATTAACACTTGCACCGTGTCTAGCCATTCTTCATTACGGACAGCCGACTCTGTACCATAATAAACAGTCGTGGAAAGGGCTCGGAAGGTACTCAACCAGTTAGAGCTCGGGGCTTGTTGCTGCATCGGGGCCTGTTGAGACCTGAAAGCGTCCAGAATTACCATAAGCATTTGTCCCAACTCCGACTACTTGAACTGTTGATGGGCTAAAACCCGAATAGGCAAGTGTACCTGTCGAATAGTAGTATCAAGGTCATATTAAAAACTCGGGGCAGGCAATTACTATTACTCACAACGACTCTATTATCCTACCGAACGATTGATGAGTTTTGAAAATTAAAATGAAATAAATTTAGTTAAAAGATAAATAAACTATTGCAAACGAGTGGTCGATCGACGATTCACTTTGAAATAAAATAACGGAAAAAATTAGTGTAGCATTTGTAATTCTATTAAGACCGTGACAAATCCGATATTAGGAAGTAATCTCGCTAGAGCATTAAATCCCCTAACTTATAAACGTTTTGACCGAAATCTCTTTACAAGTCAAAATGGCCTAAAGTTGCATTACCGAAGTGACCCGCACTATTGGATTTGACTCCAATCCGGAGGATTTACGTCATCCTATCTCTAGGGTTGCGTTCAACTCCTTCCTTCCTTGAGTGATCTTTCATATTCACGAGCCTCTCGGCTACTCAAATATGAGATCGGAATCTACTACCGTATACTAGCAATGCAGAGTCGATACGAAATAAATCAAGGAAGGATAAAAAATAAAAATACAAATGCAACATAAAATGCAAGATATTATTTTATCGCAAAGATCATCGTGATCGGGCACAAAATAAAATTAGCTAAACATGATAGGAAAGAGGAAAATAAAATAGAAGAAATAGAAATTCATTTGCATTGTTTGATAAAATAAAAGAGAATACAATATTAAAAAAGACAAGACTATATTATGAAGAAAATTACAATAATAAAAGAAAACTACAACAAGGGAAGAAAAGAAAAGAACTAGAACTCTACTTTCTACAACAAAAACTTCACTAAAAAAACTACTTGCTAAAACAAGAGGCAAGGGGTCCTTTTATAAGAGAGGAGGAAGGATCTAGAATGAGGGGAGATAAGGGGGTGGCCGGCCATGCTTGGTGTAGAGGGTTCATGCATGAGTTTTAATGAGGGGAGAGAGAATGGGAGGATTCAATGCATGTAATTTATGGAAATGCAAATGGAAAAATAGAAAATAGAAGGGGGGATGAATGAGGAATAAAGAGAAGAAGAAAACAATAAAGGGAGAGAGAGAAAGGAGTGAGAGAGAGGGGGCCGGCCACATGCATGAAGAATTGCATGCATGTGGTCAGGTTTAATGTTTGGGGGGCTTCTTGGGCTTCATCAAATGCAAATGGGCTGCTTGGTGGGCTCGGGTAGGGCTAGGATTGCATGTTGGGGCTGCTCTTAAAGTGGTCAGGCTGCACCATCATGGGCTCTGGTTGGACATGTTAGAGGGCTGCACTTGGACTTGAACCTACAAGAAAATAAAGCAAAAACATGTTAGATATTAGAACATAATATTAATAATTATAACATAAACATGGCATAACATAACAAACATAACATAACAATAATTATTAAAGATTAAACTTAACATAACAAGACAAAATAACATAACATAAAATAAAACATAAAGAAAACTAGAGATTATTATAACATAAAAGACTTTTAAATAAGAAATAAAACATAACAAGTATAAAAATACTTAAAACATATAATTAAACTAACACTACAAGAATACAGGCTTTTAGTGACGAAAATTTAGTGACCAAATATTTTTCATCACTAAAAACACATCTTTAGTGACGAAGTAATTGTTTACTCACTGAAGACACATCTTTTGTGGCTAAGTAATAGTTTAGTCACTAAAGACATATCTCTAGTGACGTGTTAAAATTTAGTCACTAAAGACTAATCTTTAGTGACGAAGAAAAATGTTAGTCACTAAAGACACATTTTTTGTGAGAAAATTAAAAACTGATCACTAAAGAGAAAATTTTAGTGATAAAATAAAAGTTTGTCATTGAAGACAAAACTTTAGTGACGAATTATTAGTGACAAAATATATTTTGTAACTAAAAACATTTTTTAGTGACGAATTAAAAGTTTATTCACTAAAAACACACTTTTAGTAACGAAGTAAAAGATTCGTCACTGCAGACATATTTTTAGTAACAATAAAATTTGGTCACTAAAGAAGCTACTTTAATATCAAAATATAAGTTTATTGGTAATTACAAGCCTAAATATACATGCCTGAATATAATAAAAAATATATCTCTGGATTGTATAGTAGTAGAGACCAGTGGCGGAACTAGGATTTTGAAGTCGCACGGGCACAATTTAAGTACTGTCAATTCGAGGGGTTCGGGGGGCAGCACCCCCGAATTTTTTTTTGCCATAGTAGGAAGGAGAATCACCTATCCTTGACGCTGGAGCATGGCTCCATCATCTCTAATTTAGCAACAATCCGAGCATGACAACCGCTAGTAATATTGTTCAGATACACAAGAGGAGTATTCCCAATCAATTACAAAAAAAAAAATATATAATGCAAAATGCTCATTTCGATTTATCTGAAGAGGAAAACAAGATCAAGGAGCCCTAATAATCCAAAAAACTACTTCGGTGAAATCCTTTGCGATCTTTGGACCTACGTCACCCATGACTCACCCTTCTTGTAGAGAACAACAGATGTCTGAAAAAGAATTCAATTGCTTCAAACCCTAATACTCTCAAAAACCTAAAACAGATCTTCATCAACAAACGAACACCAGCGAAATGGTAAAACTCGAGTAGCATCGAAAATCTTCATCGCTTTCTGATCGGATTGAGCAGAAGAGAAACACTCAAGTTTGATCGATCAATGTAAAGGGAAAGATTATTTGGCACCTTTAATGTGGAGATCGAAGAGAAAATCTTCATTGCTTTCTGGCAGGATTTGATATATTCATTTCTGGACTGATTTCAGTCCAGAAATCTGGAGATTTCTGGACTGATTTCAGTCCAGAAATCTCCAGATTTCTGGACTGATAATCAGTCCAGAAATGAATGGTTTTAAGTGGTAATCAGTTAAGAAATCAGTGAAGAAAAAGAAGAAGATAATACCAGCCAGAAGCAGCGGGAGCAGCCGGGCAGCTAGGGCACGGGAGCAGCGGGCAGTGACGGTTAGGGGGATTTCTTCTCCCCCGTTGAAGATCGCGGAAAAAGCGGTCGGGCACGTGCCCTACCGTGCCCAGGGCTAGTTCCGCCCATGGTAGAGACAGACGAAGCTTATAATGATAATCCTCCAATTTATATAATCTATTGGCATGTACATAATGTAATGATTCTTCAATAATTTTAGTTATATATCTTGAATTGTTCCTTATAATAATGTAATTAGGTCCTACAAAATTTAAATCGCAGACTCCAATAAATAAAGACGATTGTTAACGCAATCCGGATTTGGCTGTTCACACCCCATTGTTAACATCACCCCGAAAATATAATCGCACCCTAATATTTGGCTTATCGCACCCCGTTGTTAACAGACCAGTTAACAGTTCAAACAACACATTACTTACTAGCTGTTTTTTCAAACACAATTAAACAAATAGAAATTAATACGACACATTATAAAAACATGATTTCTTAACAAAAAATCAGATATTATTGTGCAATCAGGTAAAACAGACCCTCATCCCTACACAAAATCATTCAAGTGCTCTCCACATTGCCTCTTCCAACTCATCCCTTCCAAACCCCCCTCACCACTATAATGACCCAAAGCTAGAGCCAGAGGCCGTAGAGGCGGAGACGGGGTCACGAGAGACTGTATAGCCGGCGTTTCACAATTCGCGAGTGGGTGCATGATGCCCTAATTTCTCCTAACTCTCGATCACGACGCCACGCTGGAGAGGAAGGAGGCGCCGGCTTGTTCAAGGGAGAGCAAAGAGGCGCTAGCTTGTTCAAGGGAGGAAGCTGGAGGCGCGGACGGCTTCAAGGACCGGAGCAGCTCGACCAGGAGGGACACGTGGAGCGGTGAATAGATTTAGGATTGCGAGTAAAGTTTTAAAAAATAAATAATGTTAATGTAAAAAACAAATAATGTTAAGTTTTAAAAAACAAATGATCGATGGTTTCTAATAATCTGAAACTTATAGTGCACTAATATTAATTCCGCCACTATATATCTAATTAAGAATAGATGTTAATGTAATTAACAAATAATGTTAAAAAATAAATAATGTTAAGTTTTAAAAAACAATTTATTGACGGTTTCTAATAATCTGAAACCTATACCACACTAATATTAATTCCGCCACTATATATCTAATTAAGAATGGGGAGATATACTGTGCGGGCAAATATAGGATACGGGCGTACGGGCAAGAGGTTTTGGGGGTCAAGGAGGTTTCAAATCGAAAAGTGATCAACATGAAAGTTGTAGATCTCGACGATCCGAACAACTTTCTTGTTGATTACTTTTTGATTTGGAGCCGTCTTGGCGATTGATTTGGGCCCCGAAATCGGGGGCGGCGAGATGCCTTCTGTAGCACTCTCGCACCCACGATTTCGGGGCCCAAATCGAAGGCCAAGACGGCTCCAAATCAAAAAATGATCAACATGAAAGTTGTTCGGATCGTCGAGATCTACAACTTTCATGTTGATCACTTTTCGATTTGAAGCCTCCTTGCCCCTTCTCCGTACGCCCGCATATTATATATATTGATTAAGAATAACTGTTAATGTAATTAATTAAGTGTTAACTGCAAATTAAATGACGGTTCCTACTTTTTCCTAATAATCCGACAGCGCTCCTGATCGATCATTTCCACGAAAAATTAGGGTTGCCCACCACGCCTCGCCTCCATCTTCCGGCATTCCTCGCATCCATCTCCCACACCGATTCAATCGCCTCCATCTTCCCCGTCGCTCCTCGCCTCCATCTCCCCCGTTGCTCCTCGCCCCCATCTCTTCCGCCACTTCCATCGCTTCCATCTTCCGTCGCTCCTCGCCTCCATCTCCCCCGCCGCTGCCGCTCCTCTTCCACTGGCGCAACAACATATCCACACTCGCAACACCTGCCACTGCCTCTTCTTCAACGAAAAATCCTCGCACCTCGCACCTTGCCTGCATCCGACGGCCTGGATTCTACAGTTTTCCGATGGTTTGGTAACGAAATATGCGAACTCTTTTTCTTTCTTCCATCATTCCTCTGTCAATTTATAACTGTGAGAATGTTTTCTTCCATCATTGTCAGGGGCATATACATCACTTGAAGCAGTTTGATTGGTATTGTTGTTAAAGCTCTGAGAATTACATCCAAGAATCTCATTAGGTATGAGACGTGTCTCTGTCTAATTCTTTGATTTTTAGGCATCTTTGCCTCTTCCTTATTTGGAGAATGAAAATCATAGTTTTCCATCAAATTTAGCAGAATTATTTATTATATCAAGTGATATTCTTACTTATATTAAGTTCCTTTATAATATAAACTAAAGTGTAGAAAAAGCAACTGTTGTGGACTCAATCTCCAATACTCAAGATAAGCTTATTGTTAACTGTTGTGCATTTTTTTTTCATTACTGTGAACCGTTTTTCTTCAAATCTCTTCGTATTGATTCTATCTGTGCAACTTATGCATCTTGTTCTCTTTGATATAATAGTCCTAATCACTTTAAAGAGTATTATCTTCAATAAGTGTTACTCCTAATTTCTCTTTTTAGAAAAATGAAATACGGAGCAGAAATATATTTTTATTTCATTTATTAATCACAATACAAGAATTTGTACATAGATTTATAGAATGGAGGAGTGAAAACTAAACCCCAATCCAAGACGTGGTACTAATCTATGCATGAGAAATTAGGCTTTTACATGAGTTTTTATACGGGTCATTTAAAAGGTAGATCTTTAGAATTAAATTAGTGGGAGCACTACAAAAAGGTAGACCATTAGAATTAAATTCTCAACTCCTGGCCATATAGAACCCCCTAATTATATCTTCATATTAAGTTCTAAAGCAATCATTCATTATGCAAAAAAAATGTTTATTTTCACTTCAATTAGAATGCTTAACATGAGTTAAGTACATTTTACTAGGTAGTAAATTATGATTTACCTTTGTAGTTGCGCATAATTACTGTTAGAAGTTTGTTCAAAAAGATAGAAAGAGAATGAAAATTTCTCTATCAAACATCCTTGTAGAGGCATTTCTTGAAAATTTCTCTATCAAACATCCTAGTAGGGGCATCTCTTGCTTTGATTTGTAGCAAAAAAACGTTGACAGTAAAGAAGAAGTGAACATTATGGTAGACCATTACAATTATGAGTGCATCAATAGTGGTCCATGAATTGATTTGTTTGTCAAGCTTTTGCAAATAAATAGGTCGAGTGCAAAGAACTATTCTATAGAGATTTACCTGAACTGGATGATTCACTTGCAGAAACTCTCCTTCCTGGAAGCAGTAGTTTGAATCAGGTCCCTCTTTTGCACTGCTTTTATTGTTAACTCCATTTGTCTTAAAATTAAATTTGTTCATGTTTTTAGATTTAACTATTGAACTCTCTTCTACTTGCTCAGGTGCGGGAATCATTACTACAAAGATGCAAAGAAGTAGAACATATTTCCATTGAGCAAGCAACTGATAATGCAATTCTAGATCAACTGTCAAAGGTATGCAATAATTTTAGTGCGTAAAATGTGGATGGAGATGATCTTATTATACTGCATCTTAATTGTAACTCACATTCCTGATCGAATGGTAGTATTCTATTGAGATTTAAGCTTCATTTGGCGCTGTGTTTTCAGTCATGCATTTGTAGTAACCGTCGACGGACAGCGGGAAAATAAATGCTGTCCGGCTGCATTTTCTCCATTAGCTCCTGCAGCAAAGCGGAAAAACCCCGCAAACGGAGCGTGAGAGCGTCTCGAACTTCCGCCTCCCCCTCCGGTCCTAAAGCTCCCTTCCCAGACGTCGGTTCCCGCCGCCACCTCCGCGCCAAACAAGGCCTTCTTTTTCCAACAGTTTTTTTTATTATAAGCTCTTTGTACAGAAAAGAAACAGAATGCCTTCACAACTGTATCTCTTTACTTGATAACATCAGATTGTTGAAGTGGTTGTGCCTCAATCATTATTTGAAGAGCAAGGTAGGGAGCTTTATGGGGCCAAACTTTTGCAGCTTCAGGTAATCATTAAACCTCTATTGTCTTCATTATAATTAGTTCTCTAATTTTCCTCTCACAATTTGCAGGTTGAGAGGAAGATCGGCCGAAGATGTAAAAGAAGGATGCATTTAGTTACAACCTTCAATTGATGATGAACGAGTGCAAGACCTTTGCCGGCCATGAGACATTGGGCTTGGGACCTTTTTCTTATGTATAGATATTTTTTTCATTTATTCAGTTTAATTATAATTGAAAATAATTTTACTCTGTATTGAGGGGTTTGGGCTATCTCCCACCCTCTTTTTTCCTATTAATGAAATAATTTATGTTAAACAATATTTTTGTTGCAATTGAGTAAATACAAATTTTAGTGAATAACAAATGAAATAATTATATGATATTTTGTGAGAAATTGAACAAATTTTAACGTCAAATTATCACTATTGTCTCATCTTTTGAGTGACTAAATATTCCATCACTAAAAATATATATAGTGATGAAATTTGTTTGGTCACTAAATTCTCTTTTAGTAATTGAGTTAATAGTCACTACATATGTATAATTAGTGATGAAATTGGAATGTCACTAAAGAAACTTAGTCATGACGCATGTTTCGTCACTAAATTGTTTTACTGACCAGTATGTTTTGGTCACAGGAACTGTCAGTGACGGAAATGAGTTGGTCACAAAATATGCACATTAAGTGACAAACATTTTTTGGCCACTGACGAAAACTAGTGATGGGCCATACATCGTCAGTAAAAGTTGTTTTAGTGACTGTTGTATTTTGGTCACTAGAACTTCTTTTAGTGACCTATTTAATTTGGTCCCTAAAACAACTTTTAGTGACCAACAATTTGGGTATCACTAAATACATTTAGTGGCGGGGCAATTGTGACCACATTGTGACGGGCTGAATTTGGTCACTAAATGTCTTCAGTGACTATAATTAAATATTTAGTGACAAAAAATTTCTTCACTAAAAGTCAATTTTCTAGTAGTGTAAGAATTAATATATTATAAAAAGACATTAAAACATGAAATAACAAGCATAAAATATAAATAAACTTAGGCATTTAGGCTACAAAATTACCCCAAAAATGATGACTAAAAGTAGTCATCAACTGTGTAGGGACATAAGGGGAGGGAGTGCTCGCTACTGGTCTACATGTGTCAGGATCTACACGTAAACGTACAAACCTAAGGTCAAGTTGGCTAATCATAGGATAACGACTTGACCAATAGAGCGGGGGTAGCACCATTGTTCAATGACATCTCTTATTCAGGATAGTTGAAAGTGTGATACCATAACCCATAGGTCAGAGGATCGAAACCTCCCTCTGATACCATTTGTAAGACCACCCCCCCTCTCAGAACACAAGACACGGCCGAGGGGAGTCTTATGTCCAGAACAGCCGCCTTGCAGTAACGCCAACATACAAGTTGACTGATACTACAAGACGCCTATCCTGCTAGATAAAACCAATATCATATATGCCAACCCAACATAAATAATATATATATATATAAGTCAAAATCCACACAAGTATTTAAATCCAACAAGTACAATAATAATAAGAAGCAACAACAGCTTCTATAATATCAGTGTACACTAAAATTTCCCAAAGGGCTATAATTTTAATCTCTCCAAAAAACTCACATCCGTAACTGACGACAGTGATGATAACATCATATCAGGCCCTGTCACCCTGGCCTGGCTGCCCTCATGCACAACCTGCTGCTGCTCTATCTGCGGGGTTTCCTCCTAAAATGGAATACGTAACAACTGTCAGTCATAAAGACTAAGTGGCTATCACATCCTCTCCCCCGACGACTCTTAGGCACCGAGAAGAGAAAAGAAGAGGGTACAATATATATAAACAGTAATGACAAGCAGGTGGTATATCTCTACATATCATAAGTGGTAATAACAACATTATATAACACCATTATTAACATTCTACTCTAATAGTTCTACACAAGTAATATCCATCCATCAAAGTATATAGATCTACAACATGAAAGTAACTTAACTTATAAAATTGCCCATACAGATTTATAAGTTAAGGATTAGCTTAACAGTAAAGTAACTCATCTTATAAGAGTGCCCACACAAAATTTTATGATAAGGATCTTATATGGTGCAATATGATGACTCACCCATGCTCACACAGACACATATTGCAATGTCAACACATACTTGTAGTTCAACTTTTCAAGCAGGTAGCTAACCTCTCAGGCGCCATACATCGTGGCTAGGCGGTGACAGTGAAACGGGCTTTCCACTAATCGGCTGGTCTCCACACTATCTACCCTAGGCCTTCATATGCCTCAACGCTAAGTACACAACACCGGAGCTCCATGTGTACTACGGCTCAGAGGGGTCTTGGGTTGATGTGCACCAAGAACAAAGCCCAAACTAGCCTACCTGTGTGGCATAGAAAGGGCCTCAGGAATGAGAATCGAGGATACAGCCAAACCGTCCACTTGGCACAGAAGGAGCCCCAGGAATGAGCACCGAGTACTAAGCCCAACCATCCAAAGTCTATCTATCAACTCCCATCGGTGTGACAATTGGCAAGCCTGTAGACCTGCCACACTATCCTTAACCCAGGATTATGACACCGCATGTCAACTCACACCGCATGCAAATTCACACGGCCTTGCCATCAACCATCCAAGGGCTCCAACCGAGTCCCTTTTCATCATTACCAATCCAGTTCTCAATAGCACTCAAGGGATCCACACTAAGCCCCCTATCATAATTACCAATCCAGTGCGGTCAAATACTCATGCACTTACACCCTTTCACATTTCTGTGCACCCAAGCACTCAAGGGTTCAACATCAACATAGGTGGCAAGCCACCTTGAACAACATACCAATCCCACACTACTACCCGTAGGGAGACACACTCTAAGAAGTGGACTATACAAATTATTCTATCCAATACTTCAGATCAAGATTCAACATTTTTCATGGCCATGAGATTTACATCATCTGATTCCTTCCTTATAATCAAGCATTCACAAATAATTATCCTTTCATATACTTATCACAATAACATATTAACTCTCCACGTATCCATCAAGTATGATATCGTAAGTATAGATTACACATTCAATTATCAGGCACCATACCCTCTTTCAAAACTTGTATCATTCATCGGATTACAATCGAGTGTATCCTTACCGGATTTCAAAGGTAGCCCTTTGTACAACCAAATATTATCAAACCATTTGTTCACTAATTTACCCAAACCTGCAGCTGGAGCTGAAACTGAAACTTTTTCTGAAGCTGGACTCTCTGAAATCTGCATTTCTTAAGCAAAATCCTCTGAAGGCAGCACTTCTTCATAAGGCATCTCCCCCAGCCTAGATTCAGTGAGAACTGAGTCTAGGCCCCCAGAAGAAGGGGTGGCCTGAAAGGAGAAGGAGGAAGAAAGTCTGACAGATAGATCAGTCAGATTCTTGAATAAGGAGGCCAAGGCTGAATTCAGTAAGAGTGTTTGCTTGGGGGCCAACAATTCATACAGTCTATCTGCCAGAGGAAGAAGGTCTACTTGCTCTAGGTTAACTTGAGTAGAGGTATAGGGGTGTGCTGCAAAGATAGATTAAATGGATGCTGGGTGAAGTGGTATGGAGGGTTGAGAGATGGGGATGGATGTAATAGATGAAGCTGGGATGGTGACTGGAGGTAGAGATGAGGAGATGATATGTGAAAAAGATGGTTTAGAGATGATGTCATGAAGCATTTAATGGAAAGATGTTGAGGTGGATGGGATGTCTGGAGGTGAAGAGGGGGAATCATCCATGAATGAATCATCTAGGATATTGAAGGATGGAAGATGGGAGGATGATTCTAAGTCAATGGAGGAGAAGAAAGGTAGAGATTGGAAATCTTCTTGGAAAGTGGCTGGAGGAGGTGAATAAGTTATATGAGATGGATAAATGGATGAAGTAATTGGAGGTGGAGAGGGGAAAAGTATATGGAAGATGTAGCTGGATGGGAAGATAGAGGAGAGGAAATTGAGGTGGATGCCAATACTTCTACTGGGGCAGTGGTTGAGGTGAGGAAGAGTGACTGAAACAGTCCTTGTGCCTGAAGAAGTTTGTGCTACAGGACCCCTGCTTGGTTTGACAATCTGCCTCTCTTATTTGCCAAAGAGAGCAAAAGAAAGTCTCTTGGAAGCATTGATATGCATTCCAACACTAACAGCTGAGGGCACCTATTCTGCAGGAATAGGCCCAGAATTCTCCCAATATTCACAAAATTCTTATTGATTTTCTTCTTGATTAAGTCAAAGAAGATGGCTCCCCAGTCCAAATGCTTCTTATCTACTATGGCAGCCATTAAGCAGAACTTATGTCTTGATATAGTGTCATGAGCTGAGTGTTTGGCCAAAATGACTTTGCCTACAATGTCGGCTAAAAATCTATACTCCATAGACAAATTTTTCTTCAATAACTTATTAGGGTTTTCAAAATTGTGACCCATTCTGTCTAACATCTCAGTAAATTCTACCCCTGATAGGTCTATGCGATCATGTCCACTACTTAACCAAAAAATTTCTGTAAGAATGGCCAGGGTTAGGGATACCTGAGTTTCTGTGATGGTGCCAATGATTGTATGCTGATCCAGATTGTGGGCAGTATAGACCCACTCTTTGATTTCATCTGCTGCTAGTTTGATTCTGGTTGTCATTATGTTCACTAGTTGTTGCTCCTTAAGCAGTTCCCGAATATCCTTGAACATTTTATCGGTCCCTTCAAACGAATATATTTCGATGTCAAACCCAGTATCGAACTTCATTGCTGCTAAAACGACGACTGAAACGACATGTTTCCTGCAAAAACAAACACGATCAAGTGTAGAGGAGTTTGGAGGGAAAGAGATTTTTTGCAGAAGGTATGAAAGCGCAAAGGAGAACGACGCCTGAAAAATGATTTTATATTAGGGTTTGACGCTGAAAAGGAAAGATCGTTGAACTCAGTTCGACGATCGACGGTTCTAGGGGAAACTGAAGGGCCTCAACATCATCGATCTTCGTTCGACGATATTGAACATCGTCGACCTTCGTTCGATGATAATCGAGATTGCTGACCGAAAAGGATAGTCCAGCACTATCTAGAAAATATCGAGCTCCGTTCGACGATTCCTAACATCGTCGATCTCCGTTCGACGAAAAATAAGAG
This sequence comes from Platanthera zijinensis, assembly GCA_039513925.1. Lineage (NCBI taxonomy): Eukaryota > Viridiplantae > Streptophyta > Magnoliopsida > Asparagales > Orchidaceae > Platanthera > Platanthera zijinensis. The sequence goes on from CM077091.1 coordinate 18,648,023, forward strand.
ATAGTTAAATATTATCTGGAAACGACGAGCTCCGTTCGATGACCTTCAGGGAAATCGTCGATCGCAGTTCAGAGAAATAGAAAACTTATAGACACTAAGAAATCCAAAATTTTTTTTAACCTAGTCTTGTCTCTTTTTAGGTTTAAAGGTCTTGGAACTTAATTGAGACTTCATCCATCTAACATTCCTAACTGATTAAGGAAGAAGGTGTGCTTTTCATCCAAGGGCTTGGTGAAAATATCTGCCCTTTGTAAATCAGTTGGGATATATTCAGATTAAATTTTATTCTTCTCTACATTATCTCTTAAGAAATGATGCCTAATCTCTATGTGTTTTGTCCTACTATGGAGGACTGGATTTTGAGTTATTGAAATAGCACTAGTGTTATCACAAAATATTTTGGACTTTTCTATGTTGTAGCCATAGTCTAAGAGCTGATTTGAATCCACAATATTTGTGAGCAACAACTACCTGCTGCCATATATTCAGCTTCAGCAGTTGAAGTAGACACAGATGTTTATTTCTTGCAAAACACGGAGACAAGTCTGTCACCAAGAATCTGATAAGTTCCACTGGTGCTTTTCCTGTCTACTCTACATCTAGCAAAATCAGCATCTGAAAATCCCGTTAGATCAAATCCTGAATAAGTTGGATACCAGAGACCTAGATTTGGATAACTTTTCACATACCTAAGAATCCTCTTAACTAATATAAGGTGTGACCCTCTAGGGCTGACTTGGAATCTAGCATATATGCATGTAGCAAACATTATATCAGGTCTACTAGCTGTAAGATATAATAAGGAGCCATCATTTCTCTATATGTTGTCTGATCAACTAGTTTCCCATGTTCATCAGCATCTAATACAATATTAGTAGGCATATGTGTTTTCATAGAGGATTCTTCATACATACCAAATTTCTTAACCAATTCTTTTGCATAATTGGTTTGAGAAATAAAAATGCCATCAGCATGTTGTTTGACTTGCAATCCTAGAAATAAGTATAGCTCACCCATGCTACTCATTTTAAATTTGGATTGCATTAGGTTGGAGAACCTTTTGCATAGATTTGAATCAGTAGAACCAAAGATAATGTCATCTACATAGATTTGTACTAGTAGGATATTGGACTTATGGGTTCTAATAAAAAGAGTTTGGTCTACTCTACCCCTTTTAAAATCATTTTTCAAGAGAAAGCAAGTTAGGGTCTCATACCATGCTCTTGGAGCTTGTTTGAGACCATATAATGCTTTAAGCAATTTATAAACAAAATCAGGGTGAGTTAGAGAGATAAAACCTGGGGTTTTTTTACATAAACCTCTTCCTTGATGTCACCATTGAGGAATGCACTTTTGACATCCATTTGATAAACCTTGAACTTCTTGTGATCTGCATATGCCAGGAAGATTCTTATGGCCTCCAACCTTGCAACTGGTGCAAAGGTTTGTTCATAGTCTATGCCTGCTTCTTGAGAGTATCCTTGAGCAACCAGCCTTGCTTTATTTCTCACTATAACTCCTTGATCATCTAGCTTGTTCCTGAATACCCATTTTGTTCCAACAATGAGATGATTCTTTGGCTTTGGCACAAGCTCCCAAACTTTCTTTCTTTCAAATTGATTTAATTCCTCTTGCATTGCAATGATCCAGTTTGGATATTATTCTGCATCTTGTATGGATTGAGGTTCAATTTGAGAAAGAAAGCAAGTGTACATCAGATTTTGATTGAATTGGTTTCTGGTTTACACGCCAGCTGAGATGTTTCCAATCACTTGGGAGATTGGATGATCTCCTTATGTTACTAAATCAACAATGGGTGTTGATTATTCACCAGCCTGTGTTGTTGTTTCCTCTAATGGAACAACAACTGGATCTTCATTTAGATTATCACCATGGCTTGCTAAGATCTTACTGTCATCTTCATTTTCACTGCTTTCAGCTTCTTGTTGAATGGATGAAGGTGATGGATCTTGTTCAATGATGTGTATCCTGTCCAAATTTTCTGATATAGAATGTACCTGCTGTAACGACCCCATCCATTACATGACGTATAATAGAAGGTCCGGCCGGGGCCCCACACTATATGCCACCAACAGACGGTGAGGTCACAGGATAATACCAAACCATACACGAATCCTAACTCAGAGCATTCTAGCGGAAGCTTTAAGGTATAATTTGAACTCTAACCAGGAATGTCCAATATATAAACCACTGTTATATATATAACCACGGAGTGTACAACAAAGGTTTGGCCTTAAGGCCTTACAGTTCCTCTTTCCATACAACATGGATTACAAACCTCGGCGCGCAGGCCGGCCATACATGAGGAAAACAAAACAAACAAAACCATTTGCTCAGCCTTCAAGGGCTAGCCACAGCAGCAGCAACAACAGCAGTAGGGCTTCAGCCCTTCACTTACCACTTGGCTCTCCAGCACCTGCATAGGGACAATCCACCCAACCGGTGGCAAACAATGCAACGGTCAGCATTCAACTGACCCAATTATAACAATCCTACCCCTTTCTCGGGGCATGAGCATTCTTTCCCTGCATAGTATGGCATCATCAAATAGCAACTATGTGCGCGCAGGCACATTCAAGCCATCACAACCATCGGCCACACGGCCCGGCAGTCCGTGCACTCAGGGCACATTCTTGGTGTACCGGAATACCAGGGTCAACACCACCGTCTATACGGTATTTGAGCATTCTAGTCTTTCCGGCGCGCGGGCCTAAGACTCTCATTAGGTGCTCCAACAAAACCCATAACCAGGCTTCCAAGTCGGACGGACCTAACGCAGGTACGGATCAGCCACCCCCCGTTGCTCAAGTCGCCGTGCCACCTCGAATACGGAAGTATCCATGGCTATTTATAGGCGCGGGTCAGTTTCACCTTTCCTGTTCGGCAATCTGCCTTTTCATCGAGTTGCAGCCCAACGGCTCAACCGCTCATAAAGTGGCAACGCACGGCCACAAGAGTTGCATCCAACACTCTTCATTTCCTGGACATCATCCAGTACTTCCTGCTGCCCCAAGCAACAGGTAGGCACAAGGCAACACAAGCCATAAACACGGAGCCTTTTCCGATATGCAAACAAGCATCACCAATCCAGACCATGTCCAGATGGGCTTCACACAACATGCCTAGAGCCGTACTCCAATTCCGGCCTCTAACAAGGGGGACTTCACATATCTACCCCAAGGGACACCACAACCCACCGCACACTCGCGAGGAAGGGCTTTCCCTATGCAATGCAGAAAAGAAGGACTTCACATGTCCAAGAAGGGAGATCGTTACCCTTGTCGATCTCTTGGGAGCCATCGCAAACTAGCGGTGAGAAAGAACCGTAGCAGCCTTGCCTTCACAACGCCGGCTTCGGATCACGAATCGGACCACGGGAACTCCGCCGGTGGCTTGATCTTCTCCTCCTCCTTCTTCTTCCTCCTCTCTCTTTCTCTCTTCCTTAATGAAATGAAGAATGAATTCTTCCTCAGCCTCTACTGATTATATCCAGCCAGGAATCACCTGAGCCCTTGGATCCAAAGAGAGAAATTGAACGGCCACGATTTTCCCAAAAATCACAATTTTTGCCTGACACGGCCTGTGACACGCCCGTGTCACAGGCCGTGTACCCTTAAGCGGCACACGCGGTATTCGTACCGACTGATATTTACCAGAACACGGGAATCTACATACCCGTGTCGAACCTGACACGCCCGTGTCATTCCTGAGACACGCCCGTGTCACTCCTGCCTCATCGAGCTGCAAGAAGTACACGGGTAGGCACACGGCATCGGACATGCCCGTGTCCAATCTGACACGCCCGTGTTCAAGGCTTGGTTCAAGGCCGTGTAATCTTCTGACTCAGAACGCATTTTATTTGAGTGACACGCACTGGGACACGCCCGTGTCCCAGGCCGTGTACCCCCGACACGCCCTGGGACACGCCCGTGTCCCAGGCCGTGTAAACTGACCTGCACCTCAAACCCATTTTGAGTCTTTTTGGGGTCTTTTTGGGGTGTTACAATCCTCCCCCCTTAACAAAATTTCGTCCCGAAATTTGCACGGTAAGGAAACAAGAACCAACAATACTATAACTAGAGCATTCTGTTATAACAAAAGGTACACGGTCTACATCTTATCCAAACAACTCGGGAAATTCAGCTCGCTTGGTCTACTCTCGCTCCCATGTTAGCTCTTCACGGCCACAATTGTCCCATCAGACCTTGACCATCCCGATTCCTTTGTTCCGCAACTGTTTCTCGGCTCGATCCTCGATCCGAATGGGTCTAACCCTCGTCGTTAGCCCATACTCGACCGGCACCTGATCATTCTCCACTACTTGAGTTGGATCCTTCACTGCCTTATGAAGGACTGAGATGTGAAATACATCATGTAATCCACCCAAGTCTGCTGAAAGTGCTAGTCGATAAGCAGCTTCCCCAACTCGCTCCACCACCTCAAATGGACCAAGATACCTCGGACTTAGCTTTTTCAAACGCCGAATCCTGGATACGCCTTTGAAGGGTTTGATCTTCAAATATACCCAAGTACCCACCGCGAACTCCACGTTCCGATGTCTGGCATTGTAGTACTTTGCTTGACGATCTTGGGCTATCACTAGCCTCTCCCGAATAGAGCGTATGAGCGAAGTAGCTTCTTCGACTTCCTTTTTCCCACTTAGCTTAGATTCGCCTGCTTCTGCCCAAGCTAACGGTGTACGGCATTTACGACCATATAAAGCCTCAAATGGTGCCATACCGATGCTCGCTTGGTAGCTATTATTATAGGCAAATTCGACAAGAAATATATAATCTTCCCATCTCTTACCAAAGTCTAGGGCGCACATGCGTAGCATGTCCTCCATCGTCCTGTTGGTTCGTTCAGTCTGGCCATCCGTTTGGGGATGAAAGGCCGTACTAAACGCTAATTTTTTACCCATCATGTGATGAACTAGCCGCCAATCATTCGATGTGAATCGCCCATCACGGTCACTAACGATGCTCCGAGGAACACCGTGTAGTCGAACAACCTGCTCCACATAAAGCTTGGCCAAGGTTTCCACTGAATCGTCTCTTCTGTTTGGAAGGAAGTGCGCCACTTTTGTCAACCGGTCCACAATCACCCAGATTGAATCATGACCGCGTTGAGATCTCGGCAACCCGTGCACGAAATCCATCGAAATGTCATCGAACTTCCACTCCGGAATAGGTAACGACTTCAGGAAACCGCCAGGATTCTGGCATTCCGCTTTCACCAACGCACAGGTATTGCATTCCGCCACATACCGTGCTACATCTTTCTTTAATCCGGGCCACCAGAACAGCTTTTTCAGATCTCTGTACATCTTTGTGCTCCCTGGGTGAACTGAGTACTTTGCAAAGTGAGCTTCGTACATCAACTCTTCCCTCAATTTACCCACACTTGGGACGCACACTCGACCATTTCTTCGTAACAAACCGTTATCCCAAGAGAATTGGTCATCCATCCCATCTTTTGCATAGCGCTGGAGACTTTCATCAAGCTCCGTTGCTCGCCGAACTCTGTCCGTAAGGTCATATTGAACCTCCGTCCAGTTCAAGCATGCATCGGTCGACGAACCCTTGTCAACACAAGATATTTCCAATGCTTCCAATTCCTGGATTAAACGTTGATCATGCCTCTGCAACCAGCTTGCCCGTACCGAAGTCTTTCGACTCAAAGCATCAGCGACCACATTTCCCTTCCCGGGAGTATAATGAATCTCGAAGGTGTAGTCCCCAAGGAACTCCATCCATCTTCATTGTCGCATATTCAGATCCTTCTGATCCAACAAATACTTTAGGCTTTTGTGATCTGTATAGATGTCCACCTTCACGCCATAAAGGTAGTGCTGCCATAACTTGAGCGCAAAGATTACCGCCGCCAACTCCAAATCATGGACGAGGTAATTCCGCTCATGTACTTTCAACTGGCGCGAGCCATAAGCAATCACTTTACCAAACTGCAGAAGAACACAGCCTAAGCCGCTCCCAGAAGCATCACTATAGATCTCATACCCATCTGTATCACATGACGATGTCAACACAGGCGCCGTGGTCAAACGACTCTTCAAGTCTTCAAAAGCTCGCGCGCACTCCGGCGTCCAACTGAACTTTTGATCTTTTCTCATCAGCGTGGTCAGAGGTAACGCAATCCGTGAGAAGTTTTCCACAAACCGTCTATAGTAGCCCGCAAGTCCAAGGAAGCTCCTGACCTCGGCCACTGAAGACATCACTGGACAATCCCGAATGGCACTTATCTTAACGGATCCACCGCGATACCCTCCACTTACCACATGGCCTAAAAAGGCTACTGAAGAGAGCCAGAACTCACAACTTTGAGAACTTGGCATAAAGCTTGTTCCTCGCAGGGTATGCATGACCAACCGCAAATGGTTTGCATGATCCTCTTCCGACTGAGAGTATACTAAGATATCATCGATAAACAAAATCACGAACAAATCCAAGTACTCTCGGAACGTTCGATGCATTAGGTCCATAAATACCGAAGGCGCATTACATAGGCCAAACGGCATTACCGTGAACTCATAATGACCGTAGCGTGTTCCAAACGCCGTCTTGGGAATGTCACCTTCCCTAATCCTCAGCAAACCTCATGATAATATCCCGATTTCAAATCCAACTTGGAATAGACCGTTGATCCTGCCAGTTGATCAAAGAGGTCATCAATTCGTGGAATCGGATATTTATTTTTCTCCGTCAGCTTATTCAATTCGCGGTAGTCAATACATAATCGTAAACTACCGTCTTTCTTCTTCACAAATAGAACAGGCGCGCTCCAAGGTGACATACTTGGGCGTATATACCCTGTTCCAACAACTCTTGCAATTGGACTTTCAACTCAGCCATCTCTTTTGGCGCGACGCGATATGGTGAGCGGGCCACAGGTTTCGCACCTGGCACCAACTCAATAGAGAAGTCAATCTCCGCTGGGGTGGTAACCCAGGAAGATCTTTAGGAAATACATCGGCAAACTCTGACACAACCAGAACTTCACCGACACTGGCCTTTGGCTCAACAGCCTGAATTAGCATGAAGAACAACTCCGCGCCCTTCCGAACAGCATTGACGACTTGGAGTGCAGACAACAACGTCCCGCCAACTCCTCGCATACCAGCGAACTTCGTCACAAGTCCGATATTTTGGCCCAGTGTAATCTCCTTGGAGTTGCAATCAATAAAGGCACGCTGCTCCGAGAGCCAGTCCATACCAAAGATCACATCAAACTCCGATAACGGTAGCACCGCTGCACTCAAACCGAAATCCCGACTTCCTATTTGAACATCCACATCGCAAGCCCTATCCGCAAGCATCACACAGCCATTCGGCAATAGCACCCTTGTACTATCCACCGTCACATGACTCGGTACCCCAATTCAAGATACGAACTCCTCAGACAGAAAAGAATGCGAAGCACCCGTATCAAACAGGGCTCTCGCCAAATTATTCCGAATCAGGACAAAGCCTGCAGCACACACACATCATGCACAAGCTATACATAACCAAAAACAATATCACTTAAGCAAGTAAGCTAATTACTCGTACCTGTGACAACGTCACTTTGCTTAATCGCCTCCTGCTGGCCAAGCTGATAGATTCGGGGCTGTGCCTGAGACGCAGAGGAATCAACCACCGCTTTGCCCTTCTCAGCATAAGACGCACCCGTCTTCTTGTCCCCTTTGGGCTGAACAACCCGACAGTCACGAGCTATATGCCCCACCCGGCCACAGTTATAGCATGTACGAGAATCCGGCCTTGATGTCGCCCCCGACACAACGGTCGTAGTCACTTGCCCAGACGGCTTGGACCTCTTGCCCCCTTTCTTCTGGTAGAACGATTTGCTCGGGCGAGGTGCTTGAACATCTGGCTTTGCCCCAACCAAGCCCTTGTTCCCTTGCACTCGCCTCATGTCCTTCTCCAACGCACATGCAGTATCAACCAACGCCTGAAACCCTTGGTTCACTGAACTCGAAAGCAGGAACCTCAACTAATCCCGCAATCCTTCATAGAACCTATTAGTTTTCCTTTGGTCATCCGCGAAGATTGTTCCCGCATACCGCCCCAACCTGGTAAACTCATGCAAGTAGATATCCACGCTATCTTCTCCTTGCTTTAACCGTTGGAACTCATTTTCCATGGCAATGCGTTGCGCCGCTGGGACATGCTTCGCCAGAAATATTTGAGAGAACTCCTCAATCGACACTTGCGTCAATTGCCTGCCCGCCAAATGGTGTACCTCAACCTCGTCCCACCACAACCGTGCCTCGCCTTCAAGCATGAAGGTGGCCAAGGTGACCTTTAGAGTTTCCTCCGCCCTGATCGCTGTCATTATCCGCTTGACACGCGATAACCAATCCTCTGCCTGCGTTGGGGATCCCAGTCCCGTAAACGTAGGTGGACTGAAGCTCATGAATTGCTTCAACTGTCGGTCAGCTGCACGTTGATCTACAGCCTCAACCGGCTCGGGTCTTACAACAACACGAACTGGCTCGACTGCCGGCTGCGCTTGCCCGGTCGGCTGAATCATGGCAAATAGCACCTCCGCAACTAAGCGAACAGTTTCCGCAGATGGAGGAGGTGTTGGCACCTCAGCTGGTGCCGCACTCTCATCAGAGCGCTGGGGCTCAGACTGCCCAGCACCACTACGCGTCACCTATAGGTGGACAAGACACACATTAGCGATCTTATGCAAGCAAAACGACACAAAAAGGAACGCGCAGATTCCTCAAACCAGATTTTGTAAATTCCTTAGTGGACATTCCAGAGTTCATTAGCGTTACAGCAGGGCGCACAAACACGCGCTCGCCACCCCACAAAAGAATTCGACCACGAATTCGGAAGGGGAAGACCGAACGAAGCTGATACCAAAATGTAACGACTCCATCCGTTACATGACGTATAATAGAAGGTCCGGCCGGGGCCCCACACTATATGCCACCAACAGACGGTGAGGTCACAGGATAATACCAAACCATACACGAATCCTAACTCAAAGCATTCTAGCGGAAGCTTTAAGGTATAATTTGAACTCTAACCAGGAATGTCCAATATAAAACCACTATTATATATATAACCACGGAGTGTACAACAAAGGTTTGGCCTTAAGGCCTTACAGTCCCTCTTTCCATACAAATAGATTACAAAACCTCGGCGCGCAGGCCGGCCATACATGAGGAAAACAAAACAAACAAAACCATTTGCTCAGCCTTCAAGGGCTAGCCACACAGCAGCAGCATAAGCAACAGTAGTAGGGCTTCAGCCCTTCACTTACCACTTGGCTCTCCAGCACCTGCCTAGGGACAATCCACCAACCGGTGGCAAACAATGCAACGGTCAGCATTCAACTGAACCAATTATAACAATCCTATCCTTTCTCGGGGCATGAGCATTCTTTCCCTGCATAGTATGGCATCATCAAATAGCAATTATGTGCGCGCAGGCACATTCAAGCCATCACAACCATCGGCCATACGGCCCGCAGTCCGTGCACTCAGGGCACATTCTTGGTGTACCGCGAAATACCAGGGTCAACACCACCCGCCTATACGGTATTTGAGCATTCTAGTCTTTCCGGCGCGCGGGCCTAAGACTCTCATTAGGCGCTCCAACAAAACCCATAACCAGGCTTCCAAGTCGGAATGGACCTAACGCAGTGTAGGTACTGGATCAGCACCCCCCGTTGCTCAAGTCGCCGTGCCACTCGAATACGGAAGTATCA